>JAUPFZ010000012.1:20645000-21245000 GCA_036937285.1 Euphydryas editha | reverse complement strand
TTTTCGTTACGCGCCATCTTGCGTTACGCGCCATCTTGCGTTACGCGCCATCTTGTTCTTGATTATTGCGTATTTCAGTCGTTTTTCAATAAACACATGCGCAAGGAAGATTCCGAGTCGTAGTAGATAAAATCCTATATATATAAATAAATACTTAAACTAAATAAATCAAATATCAAATTTTGAATGCTAGAAAATGTGGCTCTCGCAGGGTTTTGAACTTGCAGCTCTCGAGCGATATACGAAATTCAATTCGCGTTGGCAGCCACTGCGCTAGCAATCTCTAAGATTCTTGAGTGAAATTAAGTATCACTATATAGAAGTTTGCAGTTATTGTATGATGTATTCTATAGTGAGTAGGTAATTCGAATATAAATATGTCCGAACGCAAACACAGGACTCATATAATTACGATCGTATAAAAAGTAAACTGTTTTTGACGTGATAACGTCTAGTAAATTGATGAAGGGGTGCCCGTTCGAAGAAGATGACGTCATCATTGTCACAATTAGTGAGCGAGAGCGCAGAACAAGCGATAGAGAGGCACGATTAGCCTAAGCGTTCTGTCTTACACTCCATCGGACCGCGTTCGAGTAAAAGAGACAGTGGCGCTACGCAATCTACACGCGAACTGTTTTGTAGGGATGTTCATCGGAAAAAAATATCGATAATTTTACTATCTATTTATTTATTTATTTATTTATTTATTTAACACCAACAAGATATACACTGACAAAAGATAGTTGAAATCGCACGCAAAAGTTCTTAAAAGCTAAGCGTTATCTTAATTATAGGTGTTACACTCATTCTATTATATTAAACACGTATACATAAAAATTACAACAATTAACCATATAGTTGAATAAATAAACAATTGATGACATTATTAGATTTCAGAATTAAATTAATATTAATTTTTTAGTTACTGTTATTTTATACTGAAGAATAAAATTTACAATTGATATCGACCAAAATCAAAACATTATATAAAAGAAATAAAAATAAAAATTAGAAATAAAAAACATTAGAAAGTACTATAGCATGCAATTATATAAATCTTTAGCAATTATATATTTAAACATTGATAATTTATTCGAAAAAATGTCAATAGATAAATTACAATCAGGCTGTTTAACATTATTTTCATTGCAATTTCTGTTCTTTGTCTTATAATACGAATTATAACTCATCATCAATCTATTAATTGGTGAATGGCGTCCTTGACGACTACGTGTGAATTTTTCCACGAATGGAGTATATGAAGATGGTCTTACTGCCCTTGAAGGGGCATAAAAATTTAATTTATTTAGTAAGTAGGAACTGTCAATGACTCCACTCACCAACTTGTGCAAAAATACAAGACCGTGGATGCGTCTTCGACTGACAAGTGGAGGAAGTTTAAAATATTTCAATTTGTCCTCATAACTATTGAGCGACCGAGGAATATTATGATAAAAAGAGAGGTGCTGTAGGAAACGCTTCTGTACCCGTTCTATTCTTTTACAGTAGATATCGTAATAAGGATTCCATACGACACTGCCATACTCCAAGATGCTGCGGACTAGGGCTGAGTAAATAGAAATTTTTGTCTGAGGGTTTTTGAAGTCTCTACAATTACGGATTATAAAGCCAAGGGTCTTAAGACTTTTGCTGACAATATTATCAATATGAACATGAAAACGGAGTCGATCATCAAGTATAATCCCGAGATCGCGCACATAAGACACCTGAGACAAAGTTTTACCCTCAATGGAGTAAGTCGTTCCCGACGTTTTTTTATTTCTTGAGAAAGAAATAATATGGCACTTATCAGCATTAAGAACCATGCCATTGTTTTGACACCATAGTGCCAACTTGTTTAAGTCGTCCTGCAAAAGTATGGCATCAGAATCGGAACAGATTGGTTTAAATATCTTAAGATCGTCAGCGAATAAATAACATTTCGAACTGGTGAAACAGCCACTGATGTCGTTAATGAATATGTTGAATAATAAAGGTCCTAAATGGGAACCTTGTGGTACACCTGTTCGAGCAACAAATTGTGAAGAAGCATAACCGTTAACGACAACAGTAGATGTTCTGTCTGTAAGGTATGACTGGAACCAAGCCAACAGGGGTCCACCTATGCCGATCATTTTTAGTTTATTCGCTAACACAACGTGATCCACCTTGTCGAAAGCCTTACTGAGGTCAGTGTATATTGCGTCAACGGATTTGCCATGATCAAGAGCCTCAGTAATGTCCTCAACAAAGGAAACAAGATTTATGGTTGTTGAACGAGCCTTTACAAAACCATGTTGCTCCGCTGCTACATGATGCTTAAAATGCCATGTGATAATAGGGCAAATGAGTAGTTCGAAAACCTTAGCGAAAACCGAAATAAGATGATTAACGAATCGTTTTATCGATAGTTATCGATAATTATCGTATGAACAGTTATCGATAATTATATCGAAGGAAAAGTTATCGATAGTTGGCGAAAATTATCGATAATTATCGGAAAAAAATTATCGATAGTTGACGAAAGTTATCGATAATTATCGGTCGATAGTTATCGATATTTATCGAATGAAAAATTATCGATAATTATCGGATCAAAATTATCGAATAACACTTATCGATAATTATTGATAATTATCGAATGGAAAATTATCGAGTATTTAAGAATTATCGATAATTATCGCACACCCCTATTGTTTTGTGATTTGTCAATTGTTTGGTAGAGAGTACCACTTGAAATACTCCCCTTGATTTCCTACTTTTCCTATCGTATTCCTATTCTTAACAAAATAACTCAGATTGGAAAATCTTGAATATCACACTATCATCTATATAAAAAAAGTACTACACTATCATATATATGTAAAGTAATACACACTATCATATTATATATGTGATAATAATTCAATTCGATTCATAAAAGTATACAATTCTACATCTATGTTTTCTTATGACGTTATCACGTAAAAATTATCGTCTGTAAACCGACTTTACAGACAACCATTTTTTATTATAAGTTTCACTTCTTACGAGTGTACGCTAGTACACGCGATTTAAATTTTTTAATTTGTATTATGTTTCAGTATTATTTCGTTAGTAGTGAGCTTACACTAATTTGACTAATTAGGTGTACTTTGTCAAATTAGTTAAGTCTTGTTGGAGTGAATGATATAAAAGGGAGTAATAACAAGAGAAGAGCTCATTCTAGTTTTAGCTGAGGACTAAGAAGCAATACTGAGAGCCCCGTTCTACAATTTTGTATAAATTGTATATTATTTTGTTTTAAAATGAAATAAATATCAAAAAAGAGGAATTGGCTTTTATTCTCACATTTTTGTTTATTTTTTACATTTAAAACACTGACAATATTATATTTACATAAAAATGTAGTTAAAATTAATAATTGTAGCACGCCAATAATGTTATAACGGGATAATATGTAGGTATGTATTTTATAATACTCGTATAACAACTGTAAATACTATGCGGAGTCTTGCAAATAAATCATTAATTAAACGAAAAATACTTTCTTATAATATATATTTACAAATACATAAATTATACTTATTTGTGTGTTTTACAATTTGTTATGAATTGTGATCACGACTTAAGGATTCTTCGATTGATAAAGAGGGAGACGCGAGAATATTACGAAAGGTATGATGGAAAACAGGACGACCATTTAACCGTATACAGGCTGTAGTTAATCGAAAATTGAACCGAGCTTTTAATGTCACTGCTGGGCAAATGTGTCTTCTTTTATAGAGATGGATAGAAGTTAATTAGCCACGCTGCTCTACTGCGGGGTTGGTTCTTAATTTCCCCATAAATAGTTTAATGTTTGCTCTGCGCTAACCCACAGAGAAAAATAGTTCCGACTTACTTCTTGGTGCGAACAACTTTACACCAACCAGGACGGTGATGGGCAGAAGCGTCGCCATATCCTGCAACAACACACTGCGCTCACCAACTCGCCTTCTAAGCGTGGCGAGTATTGGCAAACCACCCCAGAGACCATTGGGGAGGCCTATATTCAGCAGTGGATATCCAACGGCTGATGGCAGTACCTATGTAGATGGACTTTTTTTTAAATTTTTTTTTTAATGTTAACTGAATAGGCAAACTGGCAGACGTTCCACCTGATGGTAAGTGGTTGACGTCGCCCATAAACATAAACTAGTTTACCTGGATCTAGCCCAGGCAACTCATTTATGTGTTGCCTATCCAGAGACATAACGTGTTAAAGTCTCGGTGCCAGTAATTACACTGCCTGTTTTGCCCTTCTCTCCGAAACACAGCAAAACTGTTTCACGGGAGAAACAAGCAAGATGGTGGTACCCATGCAGCCGGGAGCGCGGCACAGCGCATCCCTTCCACCGGTAAATCCTGTAAAAGTTTAGTGATAACCTGATAATGAACTCTGGACACATGAAGACACGTTATCGAGGTGGTCGTAGCAAACTGCTGATGTCCTAGCGAATGCGGGTTTGATCTCCACCCTGACAATTAAATTTTAAGCGTCTTATTTGTTTTTTAAATTAACAGAAGTTTTTCATTATTGTTAATAAATCAATATTTATTGCTAGTTGGATCTGTGTCGACTACACTTAAGTAAACAACATGACGCAAATAAATAATAGTCTCTAAACATGAATCAGTGTTTTAATTAATTACGTTAGTGAAGCTGTATTCACTAAATATCAGCGAGTTTTAATAACAAGTTATTAAATACTCACTAACAGACATACACATATTTATTGATTAAATCAGTGAACTCTGATATTCACATATTCTATTCTAGAGATAAGACCACCTTTGTAAACAACCATGTTATACTAATTACTGTACTATTTTTTTAAGTACAATTAAGGATATTATATATATTCATACATTGAATAGTCATTAATTCTCTACGTGGTTTAGAGAGTAGGTATACTTGCAATAAACGTAAATAAACTAATCTTATTATTAATCACATTTAAATCGTTATTTATTTATTTTATATATTGATTTTCTAGAAAGTTGTAATGAATTAATGGATGGAATTTTTCTGTTGTAGCAAGTTTGTTAGCAGGAGAAAGTTATGAACTCAAAAAGGTGTGAAAATGCCTCTTAACGAACGTGTGACGTAACGATAGACATATACAATAATACATTACTAATCTGTGGTTATTACACAACATATTGAAAAATTAGCATAATATGACATTTATTAGGTGTATTTATTATAATTATAAGCGTGTGACACTGAATGCCCAGTAGGATGTGAATCCTGTGTCGGTGGTCACACAATAAACATGCACAAAAATTTAGGGTTGTATGTATTTTTGTATGCTGTATCGTGAAAAAATTAAAACAAAAAATTTTGTCTAAAAAAAAAATAGGGGTGGACCACCCTTAACATTTAGGGGGATGAAAAATAGATGTTAATCGATTGTCCACCCTGGCCGATATGCTCGCTAAGGATCACGAAAATCGGTCGAGCCGTTTCGGAGGAGTTAGAGAGTTAGTTAGTAGAACAAAACTAGATTTGTATAATAATATGAAGAGTTAGCCCGTAATTGCAATGTGTTGGTTATAGTTCAAATTTTTTATGTTTTTGAAAAGATATATACATTGTACATTGTATTAACCAAATTTACTTTTTTATAATATATAATAATAAATTTAATAAATTTAATAATAAATTTAAAGATTTTATTAAAAAAAAATTAATAGATAAAGCTTATTATTCGGTGCAGGATTACTTAGTCGACAAAGATGTGTGGACATAGTGGCGCTGTATTTCATGCAAAATATTACTAATTTTATACTAAAACACAGTTTATATATCATTTTCAAAAGAGTAACTGCGGAGTTTCTTGCCGATTCTTCTCTGCAGAATCTACATTCCGAATCGGTGGTAGCTTTACCATTACAAAATAATAATCAAATTTAAATTTTTAATTTGTAAAATGACGATTCAAAGGTGCTCTTAAGGTGGTAAGGATGGTGGAAGGTCTGGTAAGGATTAAAGGTGCTCTATTTGAATAAAGTTAATTTTGATTTTGATTTTGATTTTGATAATACACATGCGTTTCATTTTTAAATTATGACCATCTCAAAGTTTATCGAGTGACCTACTTAGATGTTTGACCGAGCCTCACCTGAGACCCGATCGAGGTACTTTTTGACCTGGCCCGGTCTAATGTAAGTAGTTCTTTTCCTTAATAAATAATGATACAGACTAACGCATTTTTTTTCAGACGGTTAACTACTAACTCAAATATTCTCAAACAAATAAACAATATTTCTACTTAATTTTTCATTTTATTAACTTATTGATATTTAATTGTACTCTACATACATACTACTACACTATATTATAAACATATCTTAAAGATGGTTACAGATTTTGTAGTCAACGGGCGGACTTATGGCTAATTAGTTATTTCTCCGAGGCAACCTAAATGGAAAAAGGAAATTTAACGTCGGGACCGGCGGATGTAGTTATATTATAATTTTATATACAAATTTCTACATTATTATACTTATACAAAATACTTATAAAAGCGTAAATACATATCCCTATTATAAAATAATAATTATATTAAATAAAAGAAAAAAAAAAGATAAAATCTTTTGATACTATAAAAATTTATTTTATAGTATCAAAAGTATATTTTTTTTTATAAAGTATTTTTTTTTTCAGCGTAGTTTTAAATGTTGATAGTGATTTAGCCTCCCTTATATATATATATATATATATATATATATATATATTGTTAAATAATTCCATAATTTTTATGGCCTGAACAGTAAAAGACCGACTTGGTTTCATGTACTGGTAACTTCAGCATAAATTTTCGAGATGTTTTTAATTTTGAAGCATCCCCGAGATTTATACATTTATCCATAAAATAAGAAGGAGCCTTTGGATTATATAACACATAGAACAGCAGAGAAAAAATATGTAGGTTCCGGCGAGAGCTGTAAACGAAATTGCGAAACTGGATAGCAAGATTTTGTAGTCGCTAAAGTTTATTGAGTTGATACTCGGTCAAATGAGGATAGCTTGCATCTGCATAATCTAAAATAGATGAGAGGCTTATATTAATAAAAATGACATAACTGCTATTTACAAAAAGAGGAAATGCAAATGTTATATTAGTTATATATAATATCTAGACGACATACCAGACGACTGTTCTGGTGTAGCGGTGCGAGTTGTCGCCTCAACTCCACGCGTCGGCGGTCGCGGTTTCGATTCCCGCTCGGGACATATACCTATTTGTATTTGTACAAATATTTGTTTTTGGTCTGGGTGTATGTCCTTGTGGGTCTCCCTACCTTGCCTCGGAGAGCACGTAAAGCAGTCGGTCCCGGTTGTTATCATAGTCAAGATAACGATCGTTACTCATGGTAGGGAAATTATCCGCCAACCCGCAGTGGAGCAGCGTGGTGGATTAAGCTCTAACGCTCAGTAGTCGGTGGTTTACAGGCTGATACAATACGAAAAAAAAACACGACATATAACTAAATATTTTTCAATGAATTGATATAATATAACATTATATACGTATTTATATTATGTATAAAACGAAAAATATTTTATTAATATGTCCATTGCAATAAATCAAATGTAAAAATAAACAAAACGATAAAGCGTCGTGTAGCTTTATTTTATAATGTAATGTTACAATTAAATTTAGGATTTACGATTGTATCAAGTGATATTTATTGCCCGTTGTTTTGTTCAGGCGAATTTCACGTTCTAATACACCGTTAGATATTATACCTACATATAAATGACATTATTATTATTATCACGTTTAAAACTGTATTAATTTAGATTTATATGATGGAAGCTATAATTTCAGGAACTATTTAGATTAGACAATTTTCCGTTATAAATGTTATTAATACTAATATTATAATTATTAAAATCGCTGACTGTCTGTTGCGCTATTATGTTGAAAATGCTGTGTCGACTGAGATGAGAGCCTTTGAGAAGGATAGACTAAAAATATTTGACAATAGCCGTGTATTACGGAAAAGTGAATTTCGACGAGAATGCGAGAACTGCGAAGGAAGTTTCATATAATTATTAAATATTGTATATAAACATAAAACATAAAATTCGTGAAGACGTATCAAGTCTCAATATCGTGTTAATATTTTAAAATACTAATCATATTATTATGATATGTTTCCTTGCTCTTTAAACATGAATCAGTGGAATTTCACTAATTTTAATTGACAATTCACTTATTATCAATGAGAATCGTACCAGGCAGAATTAGTGACTATTCAATGTATGAATGTGAGTATCATTGTCCACTGATTTGATCATTGAATATGTGTATTAGTGAGTATTGTATTGAGAGTAGTTGAGTATACTAACTTGTTATTGAAATTCACTGATATTTATTTAATACAGCTTCACTAGCGTAATTAATGATTGAATGAATGTTTGATTGAATTTCACTGATTCACGTGTAAAGGGTAAGAACAGTTAACCTAAACCTTAATTTATTTTCATGCAATGGAGTTTTTATTTCATTTATGTTATATATTCTACAAGCAACAAAATGGCGCGTCTATTTGACCTTTTCGCTATTGGAAATTAAAAGGCTTTTTATGAAAACGTGAAATATTAAATGTCAGGAAAATATATACATCGATTAAGATATTCTTTGAAATAAATAATAAATAAATATGTTTAATCTAGGGTCGTTTATCAGGGTCTGTTTATTGAAATGATAAAGCTTGTCTGTGAGAATTAAAGAATTAAATTAAGAATCAAAGAAGTCTTTAATCGAAATTTTTAATCTACATTTTAAGCGTTTTAAGTTTTTGATCACTGATTAAGCTTAGACACTCGCGGTTGTCAAACAAATTTCGAACCAAAATATCGATAAAAATTGTCAAAAAACTATATACTGGTATGTACTTGTTTTTATCTTAAAAAAAAAACTATTTTATCACTCAATACCAACTTTATTGACAAAATTAATCTTTTCTAATTTGCAAATTTAATAAATAAAAAACCTGACCTCAAAGAAGTAGTAAAAAAAAATAAAAAATTCTAAAACTAAAAAATTATGATACTATACTAATCACTGAAAAAATATTTAAAATCATACACAGAAAATTCTCAAAGTTATACTCGTACCACATCAAAATTGGTGGAAACTTTAGCCCTCTAAAAGTTCGGTTTGAAATCAGATGTGTTTAATTCGATTACCACTGTAGTGGCATGCCGTGACCGTCGCGTTGGGGGAGATCGTGGACGGAGGGGGGAGGGGGGGAGTGGGCGTGGCGCGCTCGATACCAAGATGATATGAAAAACCTTCCGAACGAGTGCCAATCGGACTACCCAGTTATATTTACAGTAGGTTCTTAGAGCTTTTGAAGGATAGCTAATTTATTTGTAGTTGTAATAATTTTACTTCTCATTTAATACTTTATAATACTTAGGTACAGTATTATAAACAGACACATGTTATTTAAACGCAAGTATAAATAGTATAATTGTGTAATAGTTCTGTCCTTGGTAAATAAATATCAAAAAACACGATAAGGAACGATAATAAACGATTTTACAATTGCCAATTGATAAACTTAAAGTTTATATTAAAAAGTCTTTAGTATCAAAAGCATATTACTCTTTGCAGGATTATGTAAATGAGAAGGAAGTGTGGGTTTAGTGGCGCTGTCTTTCACGCAGGACATAATATGACTTTTATAATGTACTAGCTGCTGCCCGCGACGTCGTCTGCGTGAACACTATTAGATTACACGTTGTTACAGAATGCGTTGAAGAAATAAGGGTTCACTGCTCGTTCCCCGTTGGTGATAGCGTGATAATATGTAACCTATATATTGACCCGACTTGTTAATAATATTCGTGACAAATTTGAAGTAAATCCGTGCTGTACTTTTTGAGTTTATCCCGCACATACATACAGACAAACAGACAAAAATTCTAAAATCTATATTTTTGGCTTCGATATCAATTGTAGATCACACCCCAAGTATTCTTTAAAAAAAAATGTTCGATGTACAGTTTTGACTTTCCTACCATTTTATTATTATGTAATATAGATGATATATGTATTAACGGTTTTTTTTAAATTAATTAATTATTTTATAATTGTATAAAATCACGATTAAAAAGTGTTTATAAAGCCTACTTGTATAAAGAATTTTTTTATGTTTAGGCTTATACGTAATTATGGGCGTCCTTACAGTTTCCTTCGCTTTGCTTCGCTAGACATTTATCTGTATAACAGTATTATAGTATACTATATTCCACCCGTGGCTTCTCCTGTGTAGTTGTATTGACAAAAACTAGCCTTTCTCCTTCTCCAGGCTTCGGAGTATCCGTATCAAATTACTACAACAGCTCGGTAACAAGGACTCTCATACAAACATGTCACTTTAGTGAATTCTCGCGAAAAGAAGGTCGTAAGTGCCGTGGTATAGGCGTCACTTACGCATTTTCACGTTAACATTTTTAAAATGTTACATTATGGCCAAATTACTCAAATTCTTTATAAATTGTAGCCTATGTGTTATTCTGATGTATAAGCTTAGATACTACTGTAAAGTTTCATCTAAATCCGTTCAAAAGTTTTTGCGTGAAAGACCAACGAACATCCATTCATACAAACTTTCGCATTTATAATATTAGTACGTACACTGTACGTAGTACATGAAAAATACAATGTCTGAATACATCTTGTATACCTATATAAGAATTCTTATTTCCGTTGATCACGCCATACCTCGAGAACGACTACTAATTTCATTCATTTTTTGTTTTACATTTTCTAATACTTTGTTAAAAAGGTTCTTACGGAAGGAAGAATTAAGGAAATTGCGCAGAAAATTGGAAAATTTCAAACAAATTAACAACTATTTAAACTTTACGCTTTGACAGTTCGCGCGCCGCAAATGACGTTTATTCGTAGTCGTTAATTGAATACAGTACAACGTCTGTCGGGTCAGATAGTTTTACATAATATTACAGTAATATACATATTTGATATTACCTATATAAATTTTTAAAATAATATTATTTACAGATGATTGTGATATAAATCAAGTTGCGTGGAATGGTGGCAAGAATGCTGACAGGATTTTCCCTTCGAATTGCAATTCCCATTCTCTTAGAAAAAAATCATAGAAGTATAATAAATAGAGCAAGGTTGAGACTGCAAAGCCAATAGGGTACCGCGATCTTCTCTCTATTTCTAACCGTTGGACGTTTCCGCTTACAAGCAGCCGTATGTCTTCCATACTCTATCTATAATACCTCTATGCAAAAAATACACCAGCCCTCTTGTCAATAGCGTATGCAATTGAGGCTCCATTTAATGTCTTGGCAGATTAAAATTGTAATTGTATAATTTTTTTAACGTACAAATAGTAAAATATTACCCTTCTTTTAAGACAGTTGGATAAAAATAAAGTTTTAATTAAAATGAGTTAACGATCTTGTTTATTATACGTCATGTATTTTTAGTATTAACTTGGAAGATACTTTTATATCACAAGGGATTTTATGGTCGGTGTATGTACTCGTTATTTTATTAAATTTCCGTAAAATGCATGTTCATTACTACATAAGTAATTTCTCTATTATAAAACATCAGCTATATGTATCTTATTAATATATAAGGTAATGGATTCTACACAAGATGCCAGCGTATAGTGATACCAATGACGAAATTATAAAATTATAAATAAATAAATATGTTTAACACACACACACACACAAGGTCGTCTGTTCCTAAGGTAGGCAACTTAATGCCTGTGTTTTAGGTAACAGCCGACTGATATACATTTTTTTTAAATAAATATACATATAAATAATACATATACAAATAAACATATATTACACCAAGACTCGGGGCGGGAATCGAACCCACAACTCTTGAAGCAGAAAACAGGGTCACTGCAAACTGCGCCAACGGGTCAGTCATATTATGCAAACGAATGGGACAGTAGAGCGTCCTATCGGTGGCTCGGTATCTCACATCTTCGCTGGAACACGTAAATGTGAACGATAAATACATTACTTACATAAATAAATATTATTATAGGAACTGAAGAATTTTTTTTAAATTTATTAATAAAATGAAATAAAAACACAATTTATACAATTTAACTCTATATATTACAATAAGTGTGACAAAAAAAAAACAACTAATAATGCCGTTTATTATGTTATACATACAATTAATTGTGTAATTAAAATGATTAAAGATGATGTAATTATTATGTATCACAATCAAACATTAACTTTTTATTCAGATGAAAACCTAATTTATCCTATTATTAGTTTCATTTTGAAAACATAATAAACCAATAATTTGGGAAATCTACTTAAAAATAAATAAAATAGTATAGAGTTAAATATATTTTTAAAAGCCCTTAAAGTTTAAAAACAAAATCATATTTAGCAGGTAGATGTAAATCATAATTTCGAATAAAGTCAAACGATTCCATGAATAGTTCATTATGGAAGACTTTTTTCATTCATTCTTCATTAGAGCGGTACGATCAATTTCAGCGACATTCATCACAGCCGCGTCCGAGACTTACTTCAGGTACAAAGGAGCAATTTCGTAAGACGAACGATCTTTCATTAAACCATTTACTGTAGCATACTTTAAGCGTTAAATTAATATCATTCAAATTGATATATTTAAATAGAAATACGTGAGAACGTTCGTGATCACGAAGTACGCTCTGTCGAAATATCGAGTTAAATGAACGGTAGCAAAATACTAAATATATTGTAATAACGATGCTTCACTTAAATGAATTGGAAGTGTTTGTAATTAGATAGATAGACAGATAAACTAAACATAAAAAAAAATAAAAAATAAATAAACACTTTATTGCACTCACATCAAAGTATATAGAAAATAATCAAATACACAGTAATAAAAAAAATGGTGCAAGGGCGGCCTTATCACTAAAAGTGATCTCTTACAGGCAACTTTATGAATGGATTAAATGAAAAATTGGAAAGGTGCAAACGGTGCATAAAGTCTATTTTTCGAGGATTTCGATTTGTGATTTATATAAATGCGCAAATACATATATACATACTTACATACAAAAATACAAGCATACATACATACATATACTATTATTTATATATAATAATAACTACTAATTATTTATATATAATCCTTTCTTTATTGCAAATAAAAACAAATAGAGCTATTGCATATACAAAAGAAAGTGCCAAGGACGAACTTATCTCTGATAGAGATAAGTTCAATCTTATAGTTAGCCTATGATCATAAGAAACGATGTTATTATTTGACCATAAAAATTTTGTTGTATGTTTTTTGTAGATTCACGTCTGACGATTTTTAATAATAATTTTTGTCAAATGTAAATTGAGATTCGTCTCGTTAAAAATATAAAAGAAAGAATCGACTCTGAGTGTCGTTAAGGCGGTTTGTTTAGTTTTATTTGGAAGATTATTTTAAAATTTCGTTTTAGTCCAGCTAATTGCACTGGCTCTTCAGCTTTTAATTGCGTCTGGCATATCTACATAATGAGAAAAATGAACCGGACCAGAGCTGGAACGACGTTATATATATAAAAAAATATTTAAAAATAAAATAAAATAATTTCCATTTACAGATTTTTAAAATGTCATGACCTCTAAACTAGATGTGATTTCATATTATTTTTATGAAAATGTACATTTCATATACTTTAATGTAATGGTATGTTTTTTTTTTTTGCTTGCTTGGGAGTTGACTTGCGAGGGCTTAGACCAGCCCCTCAATAAACTGGGTTACTCTGTAGAAACGGATCACCCAATGTAATGGTATGTACAGTATATTTTTATATTCGTGTAGTGTAAAATATTATATAATTTTTTTTGCAAGGCTGTTAACTTAAATAAATTTTGTTCGGGAGGTGGTTTATGACATACATTGGTTAAATTATTTGATCTTAATCATATAACTTATGGCTAAGCAGATTTTACGTTTATAAATAAACAAATAATAAAAACATCTTCCTATATTTAATTATTTGGTTGCCTCGTTATATATTTTATAGTAGGTAATCTTAATTACACTCACAATCAGATAGGATTTTAAAAACAAAACAAGTTTGTGTTTAAAACTCTGTTTATCGTCTAGTTTAACTTTTAAATTCGAGAATGGTTCACAGTATTGAAATTTTAAAATGTTCCTATCGTTATCATAAAATCAATCATGAAAATAATTTTATATTGAAAAGTGATTACGTGATTTACAAACTCGACGTGTCGACAGTCCCGTCACGTCACATATCGAATGGAAATCACTTCGATGTCATTCCATATATAAAACGTGTGAGGTAATTTATATAAAAAGAGACGTAAGGATTTAGTTCTATATGATGCCCTTCGCGGTTTCATTCACTTTAATATAGATATAAACGTAATAGATAGCATTGTAGACGACTATTCTGGTGTAGTAGAACGAAAGTTGAATATTCGTATTGGTATATATTTATGGTCTGGCCTTGCCGCCTGTCCCGGTTGTTGTTGTAACTTGGTAATAATGTTACTCTTTTCCACAAAACTGCAATGAGGCAGCGTGGCGGATTAAGCTCCATCATTCTCGTATACACAAAAAAGGCCAGTGACTAGAAGTGGGTTTAGGACAGTTCAATATAACAACATATCTATACTTATAATAAAACTGTCGACCTATCACATTCTGTAAATTGTTTATTTATTTATTTATTTAATCATTTAATGATAGGTTTATAACTAACATTACAGGTAATCCCAATTCGTTAGTGTACCTTATTCATTTTTATATTTATTTTATTGTATATATTTAGAAAAACGTTTTGGAATATAATCGACACTAAAGTCAAAAAAGTAATTTTTGTCTACTTGTCTTCGTGTACCTTGGCCGTGCATCACTCTAAAAGTACTGAATAAATTTAAATGAAACTGAGTACGATTTAAGTTCATTCTACGACCTAAGACATTGGGTACCTATACCTACCGTTTATCCTAAAATACGGCACGGTTCCCTAGGAGAGGAAAGGAAAGACAAAATGTGTATTTCTTTATACAGTCGGTTTGCTTATACAGTTTTGACGGCCGGCTGGTCGAGTGGTCAGTCAATTGGACAATTTAAGCAGCGGTCGCGGGTTTGAATCCCGCCAAGTGCAGATAATTTGTATGATGAATATAGATGTCTGCACCGTGTCATGAACCTGTATATATGTATTTATATATATTTCTTAAATTTATTTCCATTCCTAGTACCTATAACATAAGTTCTTACGAACTTAGCACGGGGCTAGGTAAACGTGGTGTTCGGGGCGTCACGGTTGTATGTGCGAGCGATCCCGTGGCGTCCTAATACGACGATGAGGGCACCGGTGGGTTTTAGTGAAAAATTTTACAACAGCTCGGTAACAAATACTTTCATATGAAAAACGTTCCTCCACGCTCGCAGAGTGCACAGTAATAAATGCTCCCAGTTGATAATTAGTAAATTCTTGCGAAAAGAAGGCCGTAAGCGCCGCCGCCGTGGTGTAGGCGTCGTTTACACGTTTTCGTGGTCATTTTTAAACTATGTTATATTATATCCAAATTACACAAAATGTTTATAAATTGTAGCCTATCTGTTATTCTCATGTATAAGCTACATTACTGTAAAGTTTTATCTAAATCCGATCAGTATTTTTTGCGTGAAAGAGTAACAAACATCAAAAACAAACTTTCACAATTATAATATAATAATAGGATAAGCCATTAAAATCTTCAAAACTCTATTATATCTTATATCTGTTTATAAATAACTTTAATTATAGTATACCCTCTTCTAAAAGCCAGATTTGTTCGCAGAAAGATTTACCATTTTATTTATATTTTTTTTTTATCTTGTAAAATTTTTATTAATTTGAAGGATCGTAGTTTCATTCTATTTTCAAATTGGATTCAGCGGCTAATCTAAATTAGATAGCTACCACAACAACCTAGAAATTGGGTCTAGTGACAATGAAAAATCCCAATCGACTTTGAGCCATATTCACTTGTGTTAAGGTTAATTTTTAGAGTACATTCTTTGAAAAGGAATTCTGATCAAATAGTAAAAGGTCGTAAGTGAAAAAAAATATTTAGTTAAAATTAAGCATTATGATACTTTTTAATAAGTTGGTAAGTCCATTGATATTAGGTCTGAAAGGTAAGTGAATGATATTCCCAGGCTATGGTAAAGATTGTCGAGTTGTGGCTTGTACTCTTTCGATATATAAAGGATTACGAAATTACAAGTAGATATGAATATTTTAGCATGTCGTTATAAATAAATAATATGATCGGTAGGAAAAAAAATATTTTGAAAGAAAAAAATAATAATCATGAGAGTTACTAAGATACTTAAAAAATTAAATCCTAGTGTATATAAGTTTAAAAATTTAAATAAAAACGATAAAAATTTATAGACTTATTAGCGGCCCGCCCCGGCTTCGCACGGGTATTTAACTAAAATTTCAAAAATTATAATTTTTTTAACACCCACATCTTCGTCGATGCTGGAAAATATTTTATAATAGACGGATTGAGTTGTCAAACATGTGTAAAAATAAAATGTAATTTAAATTAAAAGCACTAAGGAATATTGATATCAACTACAAAGCAAATAAGATTGTACCCCCTTTTAACCCCGTTAGGGAATGAATTTCGATAAAATACGAAACACGTAACACGTCTTCAATCGATTCTGTTAAAGAATATTTATGCAAAATTAGTGAGTGAGTGACCTTTCGTTTTTATTTTATAGGTCTGTTTGAATGTGTGCGTTTGTGTGTGCGTATGAAAAGAAATTATATGGAATTAGAAGGTCAAATCGGGAGTAGATTTAAATAACTCATTAGTCTAACACCAAAATATATGTTGGCGAATGTTGTATAACGCCGTCCTTGGCTGCTCTACGCGCATGCGCGCCGACATCGACCGCCGCCATATTTATACTCCTCATATCTCTAGTTGGTCGGTGAATTTAAAAAAAACTTCAACTTAATGAATTGCTGGCTAAGCTCACACACCTTGTTAAATCTTTTTTTATAGAAATTTAAGTATTTCTTATTAAGTCTTTCGATAAGTGATTTCAAGGTCCATTGTCTTTAAAAAATACTGTCTATAATAATCGTCATAGTCGTAGAATAGTGACGGATCTTGCAGACTTGAAACTTTGCAGGGCAGACGTTTCAAACAGTTATTTTGTTGTTGTTGTATATTTGAAATGTCTGTCCTGTGTGGTTTTGAATTTGTGGGATCCGTCGCTATTCTACGACTATGACAAAACACCAACAAAACATACAACAACAACAACATAGTTGTTTGAAGTGTCTGCCCTGTGTGGTTTTGAATTTGTGGGATCCGTCGCTATTCTACGACTATGACAAAACACCAACAAAACATACGACAACAACAACATAGTTGTTTGAAGTGTCTGCCCTGTGTGGTTTTGAATTTGTGGGATCCGTCGCTATTCTACGACTATGACAAAACACCAACAAAACATACAACAACAACAACATAGTTGTTTGAAGTGTCAGCCCTGTAAAGTTTTAAATTTGTAAGATCCGTCACTATTCTATGACTATGACGAATGGTGCTTACAAGTTATTCCAAGCATATACGATGTTTGCGTGTTAACCTGGCGTGAGGCTACCCCGAACGTTTCGTAATGCCAGTTCGTATAAATAGGGAAAAACTTTACGAAAATATCATACGAGATATAAATGTAGGTTGGATGTGGGTCGAGCTTGGATAACTAGTTTAAATTATTTTAAGAACTCTTTTATAAAACTCTTTTATTACTAGTTCATCATCTAAGTGTATTGTTTTATGTTTTAATTGAAATATATATTTGGTAATTTGAGATTGTATTTTTATGTATTAGTTGTAAATGTTTTTACAGGAAGATGTTATTCAATAAGTTGATATAACATGATTTGGAATTAAATTATCAATGATTAATAAAATAAAATTTTCAATTATTTTTTTAATTTTGATTATAGTTATAATTTATATGCTTCATTACACATTACATTCTTTTCATATATTTATTTGTCCTAGCAAAATCCACAAGATACTCAGACTTGTCACCAACGCCATTCGAGAAGAATTAAAATCAAAATTTATTTAATTTAAGTAAGCTTTATAAATACTTATGAATCGTCACTGTACATAATGTACAATAATCAACGTGGCGCTACCACCGATTCGTAATGTAGATTCTTCTAAGATCAATCGAAAAGAAACACAACTTACTCTTTTAAAAATTCTCAATATATGTATATACATATAATGAAAGCTTATGTCTGTATGTGAGAGATTTAGGATAATATATGCACCTTATGTGAGTAATAAAAGCCAAAACAATTCCATTAAAATGTTTGTACACCACTTTTGAAACAAAAATTACAGAGATATATGCTTAAATATTATTGCACAAAAAGGCGGTCTTATTGCTAATAAGCAATCTCTTCCAGACAACCTTAAGTTGTGAGGAATTGAAACATAGCCGGAGTAAAAGAGAGAGAGTTTGTCTATCTATCTGTGAGACATCAGCTAAGAAAGATTTTAGGAAATGCCTTCCATAAAGAGGTAGAATGGAGAGGTTAAAATTTAATGCAACTTTCTTATTTCTGGTTTTAGTATGAAAAATTGTATTAAGGCTGTTGATACCAATTAATACTATTTTCATTCTGCAGAAAAGGGCTATCCGTTACATATATAAAATGAAATGTAAAGAATCACTGAGAGAAAAGTTTAAAGAGATCAATATTCTGACCTTTGCATCGCAATATATTTATGAAAATATAATGTATATACGTAAAACTAGGCATTTGTTTGTTAGCCGTAGTGATCATGCCTTGAATAATGTAACACTCTGGAACGGCCACAAACTAGCGCTTCCTAAATGTCGGCTCAGTAAAAAAAGTCGTTCCTTTATTGGAATGTCTATTATAATTTACAATAAAATACCGGTTGCGGTTCAATCTCTGCCTTTACAGAAGTTTAAAAAAACTATTAAGCAAACTTTGTGTCGAAAAACTTATTATGACATAAATGAATTTCTAAATGATAAAAAGGCTGGGATTGAATATAACTCGGCCAGGCTATCAATATGCAAATCGTCATTAGATATAGTCATACAATTTTGTGAGCAGGTGGTATGTGGTGATTTCGGCATATACGATTGGCTGTCTCGTGTTTGTCCTAATCATTTCATGGTCATACTGTGCATTATTCATTTATTTTGTATGACGCTTAATTATTTAAAAGAGTACGGAGAGTTTTTTTCCTTCGGCTTTTTTTCCCTCTCGGCCAACACTAGGGACATTAGATTAAGTTATTTATTGTAACATTTAATAAAGCCGATGATATAATAGTAATGTTATGTCTACCGAGACATTAACTTGTAACAATTTGACGTATTTGTTTTAAATGAAATTTTTTTTACATTCGTTAAGTGTGTAAAATCACCTTATGAAGAAATAAAATATTTTCATTTCATTTCAATTTAAAAAAGATAGTTAAGTTTTAGAATTAGATAATAAAATTTTTAACACTATTTCGGATGAAACCGTGGGACACAGCTAGTTGTTTAATAAATAATCATTACTTTATCACATTATATTTACAATGTTTAGCATTACGTCTGATTTAAGACCGTTGTTATGTTAACTTAGTATATTTCTCGTTGACACCCCGTTGTTAGATTCATTTTTATTTTTGTTAAAAAAAGCTTGTGTGAATTTGATTCTGGTGCCTGTTATATAATCTAACTATAACCTAAACTAATACAAAATAAATCTTGTTGACAAATAAATTGATTCATTCATGCTGCTGATGTATATGTATAATATTTGATGGTAGTAAGTTAAGTAAGGTACTATTACAAATAAAATAACTAAAACAAATGACTGTAGTCGTTAAAACATCAGTCACCAGCCTTATTTTCCTTATTATAAGTGACATGTGCCAACCAACCTGCTACGGGTAATAATACGGGTAATAATAGTTCCTTTACACTTTATACGTATAATCGTATACGGTTTACAATTCAAGAATAGGTAAAGTTTATTTCTTGGACGTTATTAAAGATTAATATATTCTCAAGATAAGATTATTTATAATTTTGATGAAATAAAATTGAAAATTGAGGATAAAATGATATATGACATTACAGAGCTGAGTAAACGCCGAATGTGTTGCCGTAAAAAAAGCTAAATCGTTTTCGTTTTATTTTATTTTATATTTAATACACGTATATATTCATTTATAAACAAATAATTTGATTTTCACTTATTCCATTTAGTCTTTATTGTATTTTGTATTAATATTTTTTTGTTTTAAAAGATTTTTTTTCGAAGTAAAGATAGACCCACCTATATGTATGGCTATGACTCAAGGTGAAGCTTGAAATTATTTATTACTAGCTGCTACTCGCGACGTCGTCTGCGGGAACGCTATTAGATTACACGTTTTTACAGAATGCGTTGAAGAAATAAAGGTTCACTGCTCGTTCCCCGTAGGTGATAGCCTTATAATATGTAGCCTATATGTTGACCCGACTTCTTAATAATATTCGTGCCAAATTTGAAGTAAATCTATGCAGTACTTTTTGAGTTTATCCCGGACATACATACAGACAAACAGACAAAAATTCTAAAAACTATATTTTTGGTTTCGGTATCGATTGTAGATCACACCCCAAGTATACTTTAAAAAAAATATTCGATGTACAGTTTTGACTTTCCTACCATTTTATTATAATATAATATGTAAATATTAGGGATTCGTTTTACTTAGTTCACAGTCGTTACGATTAGTGTTTAAGCGCTAATAAATTTTAAGGATCTTTGTTCTTGATTATTAACGTTACGATAGACGATACCGTTAAATAGATACTTTTGTTGTACGCTACACTCATAAAAGAATTTCATTATAAAAAAGTAATAGAGAACTAAATTATCCTCGTACAATAAGGCACCCGTATCGCTTAGCAGCGATTTCTTTCAGACAAGCTCAAGGTTAGAATTTGTAAAGAAGAAATAGGTAGGTGGTGTATATATAATAATATATTGTAATAGATAAATATAATTATTACTTCAATCATATATTTTAACTCCAAAAATATTTAAGGATCAGTTGGCAGTGACCCTGTATTTTTCTCAAGAGTTGCGGGTCCGATTCTAACCCTATATTTTTTTGACACTGGGAAATACGTTTACGTATCCCGCCGCCCGAAGGTGACGGGTATGTGGGACTCGCTGACTGCGAAGTCAGAATACCCACTAAAACCCAGCGGTGCCCTCGTCGTCGTACAAGGACGCCACGGGATCGCTGGTGCATGCCACCGTGACGCCCCGACGGTTGGCTCGCCTACGCGGGCCGCCTTCGGTCATAGAGCGCTCGCGGGCACCGTGAGCGCTCTATCTCCGCTACGCCAGGGACCGGCGAACGGGAGAGACTGCGGCAGGTCATGACGACATAGCCACAGTCTCCTCCGTGACCTGGAGTATAGTCCGATTCTCACCCTGAGTCTTGGTGTTTTGCATTTATATAATATGTGTTATAAACATTTAGTAAAAAAAGTATGAATATTTATATCAGTCGAATCTAACCTAAAACTCTGGCTTTAAAGCTGACTTACCTTAGGAACAGACGACAGTGTATTTATATTAAAAATATATTTATTTATTCAATATATCTTTTCCGAGATATTTATTTTTGATTTCCAGTTCAAATTGTATATTATATTCTTTTGAGACAATCTAGCAAGCTTACAAATAGAGGATACAATTCGATTATAAGGTCTTCTTTATAGATAGATATTTCGGCTCATAAATAGGACGTTATTAAGTAGAAAAAGTAATTAACAGCCCTAACTCTGCAATAAAAACTATGGTGCAGATGTCAATTGCGAGATTACGATAGCGTCATAATATTTAGTGCACTAATCACATACTTCTGATTATAATACGGTATACATAATACGGTACCATTGAAACCGAAAACAAAATGTGAATGAGGCATAATGTATAAAAATTATATAAGTGTTCGATGAGTCACGTGGATTTTTTTTATTTTATTTATATACTTGTTGATGAGTGAATTAATAGCTCGCTTAATAATTTAGTCTAGCCCCAGGCCGCTAGAGTCGGCAAAAATCAATGTTTCACCAACAGCTGTAAAGCTCGTGTCAGTGTTGCGTGACGGTGGCGAGCCCGGCCAAGTTCACAGCATGGTGAATTTTAATACTAACAGTAACATGCGCACGGTTTGTCTGTACGAAGATTACGATGGAATATTTTATTAAATGAAGGTTTTAATATTGAGAACAACTGTAGGATTATCAGAGATGTGACTTATTTAAGATACAAGTATCTGAAATACAGATACAAGATACAAAATACGTATTTTGTATCTTGTATCTAAAATACTTTTTTAAAATGTATTTTGTATCTTGTATCTAAATTCCTTTTGTTGGGTATCTTAGTATTTTGCAAATACTATGTTTGGTAAAATACTTTTAGTAATAGTTATTCTATGCATTCATTCACAAAATATGGCATAATCCAGTGATTTTAGGCATTTTAAGCCCCAATCTGCGGATAAATTCTAAGTGAGCTGAATTTTTGTATAAACTTTTATTACGGCGTTGTAATGAAGATGTGAAAAATCGACATTGTAATCGTGCCGGCTAAAAAAGTTACAAAGGTCAAAAGGTCACAAAAATCAGTTTTGTTGCAAATATCTCGCGACCTATTGCTCGGAGGTCATTCCAGGTCATTATAAAAGTTATTCATCATAAAATTATCTACAAAAAATGTTTCATGCATTTTTCTGTAAAATTAACCGTTTTTGGAGTAGAGCGCTGAGAAAGCGACTAGAATGTACTCACATACGGTTTTGTATACCATACACCAAGGCGTAAACTCTATTGATTTTTATTTGGAGTTTTAACACAAAAACTTTTATTAACTATTTGTGAAACTCTGGAAATTATACTGAGTCAATTGAAAAATATTTCTTGAGTGTTAAAGACTTTATTTTATTAGTTTCATGCTCTTCAACAGTTGATCAACCAATGATGAAAATAATAAAGATTTCGATTTAAATATAGGAATAAGACCACTCGACGTTTTGTCAGCAACTGTTAATGATATAAAAAACTGAAGATATCGACAATTATTGACAAAAAAAAATTGTAAGTATACTTACTATATATTATTTTTTCTGAATTTATCATTCAAATAAAAAATTATTCACTCTTAAAAAAAATCTATTATTAAATATCATGGATTATTCATACGGGGAAAACCATGTAAAAAAAAAACGAACCTTGGATTCTTCTCGAGGTAGGTAGTGAGGTAAAGTGCATGTAGTCGCTTTCTCCGCGCTCTACTCCAAAAACGGTTAATTTTGGAGAAAAATGCAAGAGGCATTTTTTGTAGATAATTTTACGACAAACAATTTTTATAATGATCTATATTGACCTCCGAGTAATAGGTAGCGTGATATTTGCAAAAAACTGATTTTCGTGACCTTTTGACCTTTATAACTTTTTTAGCCGGCACGATATCAATGTCGATTTTTCACATCTTCATTACAACGCCGTAATAAAGGTGTATACAAAAAATCAGCTCACAAAAAAAAAATCCGCAGTTAAAACCTTAAATGACTGGGTTGTTTCTATGGTGACATTAATTTTAAATGTTTTTAGAGGATTCTGATTCCTCTATTGCAAGTGGCGAAAACACAGGGTCTACTGGTAACACCGCTGACTTAAAAACACTGCAATACCTTAACAATAAAGATACCAACTTAAAGAGTTTAAATGCTTACTCTACAATAAGAAAAATATTTTTCAAATATAACACCTGTTTGCCAAGTTCTGCTCCTGTGGAGCGACTCTTCTCTTTTGGAGGTATGATTATCAGGCCTTATCGAAGAAAAATGAGTGATAAAATGTTTGACGAAAACCTTAATAATATAATATTTTATCTTTTTACTTTTACGCGATCAACGCGATGTAGGTATTTGTAAATAATTCACGTAAAAAATTAAACTTACATTCAATAAAATGTTATTTTCTTACAAAAGTATTTGTATCTTTAAAAAGTATTTGGAAGATACGTATTTTGTATCTAGTATTTCAGATACCATTCCAGGAAGGTATTTGTATCTGGTATCTGAAATACTTGATTTTAAAGTATCTTGTATTTTGTATTCCAGATACTTTGTAAAGGGTATCTTGTACATCACTGAGGATTATACACGTCCTTGGCTGTTTTACCTGCGTTTTGTTACTTATAAACATTTTTTTTTTATGTAAGAGGGGGCAAACGGACAGTCGGTTCACCTGGTGGTAAGTGCCATCCATAGACACCTGCTAAATCAGAGGATTAGCAGGTGCGTTGCCGGCCTTTTAAACGGGTGTATGCTCTTTTCATAGAGGTCGCTAAGGTCTCGAAGGTCCTTAATTTAAATGAAATATACAGTTAGAAATCTTCCTTGAGGCGTTTGTTAGTACCGTACTTTATTACGAGTAGCTTATAAAGTTTTCACTAACTGGTCATAAGCTTCTTCTTCTATATTAGGAGCTTAATCTACATTGCTCTATATAAGTTTTAAAGCATTCGCGGTCAGTATTAATACTAACATTTAAACGGGATTATTATTTTGAGATTTCGGATATTTCAGTGACGTTGAAGACGCGTCACGGGACGAACGGAGTTTGTTTAAATGAAAGTATTACATAATTACATTGCTCTACTGCATATTTAAAGGTCACATGTTTTTTTTTTTTTTTTAACGCATTGGAATCCATTTACGGATGATATCCAGGACGCCCGGGTCAGCAGTCCTAGAACTATGTCGGACTCGGCACTTTGGGAGTGCAATACCGTACTAAACCCCTGCGGGAGCCTTCAGCCGCTTTAATTGGAGGGTCCCGGATCTGCAGGCAACAGGATCCCTCCAGCGACAGGCTGGCCTCGGCGAAAAGGCCAGACTTCTCCTCCATGGGGACTGTCCGGCTAACCTCTGAACAGTCCCGACGACGCTGTGTCTAGCAGGACCGGGTTACCATCCCGGCCCGACACGGGCACAAGGGCGTTACTGGAGGCGCATTAAGTAGCGCCTCCTACGCACCCCCATTCGTCGCCCGAGGATGGAGGCCACGTCGGCCTCCTCTCTCATCCGCTCGTCGGCCTCCTTCTGGGACATTACTGTCTCGCAAAAGGAGACCATCGCCTTCCAGGACTCGTCGTCGCCGAGCATCGCGGTGATGACGCTCGGGAGCGACAAGTCCTCTCCGACGATCGACGTCAGACCTTGACGCAGCACCGCCCATCTCGGGCACACCTCGAGGGTGTGCTGGGCAGAGTCCACCGCTGCGCCACAATCGTGACACTCAGCCGTCGGCTCCCTTTGGGCCGTCCGACACAGGTAGTCACCAAAGCAACCGTGCCCGGTGAGAACCTGTGTCAGACGGAAGCTGAGGGGCTTGCGTTTTCGACGCATCCACCGCTCAAGGACCGGGCGAATGGCAGCCGTTACGCGTGTGCCATATGGCTGCACCGCCAGGTCCTCCCCCCACCTCCGCATTAGCGCTTCCTGCCCTATCCGACGCACACATAGGATCCCGTCCAACGTGGGGTTTTCACCAAGAGCCCTCCTACCCGAGACGTATGAGTAGGTCTCGGCAAGAACCTCCGCCACGAGGTCACACGGGGGGTCGCCGGCTAGAGCAGTAGCTGCAGCCCACGATACCGTACGGTACCCCCAAATCATCCTCACCGCGATTGTTCGCTGCGCAGCGCGCAGCGCCGCCTTATTTTTCACGGTGAGGCGATCCGCCCAAACCGGGGCACCGTACGTCGCCATACTCCGGCAGACTCCAGAGTACAGCTGCCTGCAGGCGGCGCTGGGTCCTCCGAGGTTCGGGAGGAGTCTGCCCAGGGCACTTGTCGCCTTCACGACCTTCGGTCCCACCATCGCGAAATGTGGGCCGAAGGTCCACCCTCTGTCCAGGATGAGCCCGAGATATTTCATTTGGGGGCTCATCCTGACTCTCCCCTCTCCGACCTGAAGGGTAGCCCCCGGTGGAGGTCCCTTGCGGCCGGTCCTGCGGAAGAGCAGGGCTTCGGTCTTGTCAATCCTGACACGAAGCCCTAAACTCTCTATGCGGCTGATCACGAGGTCGAGTCCGACCTCGGCGAGCCGCGCCGCCTCCTTGTAGTTTCGTCCCCGGGAATAAACGAGGGTGTCATCCGCGTAGCAGATGACACCCATCCCGGGGAGAAGGCGGCCTCGCAGGACCCAGTCGTACCCGATGTCCCACAGGATCGGACCCAGAACGGATCCCTGCGGGACACCGCAGCCGACTCGCCACCACTCTACGGACCCCGACCGGTTCTCGAGGCCTACCCTTCGATCGGAGAGGTACGCCTCCAACAGCCTCCTTAAAGGTCACATGTCTAAGAAGATCTTCTGAAACATGCAGTTGTTATTTGAGAATTTTTCTTTAACGTTGTTCAAGACAGTCTTCTTGGCTCATTATATGTGAAGGCTTACCAAAAAAAAAAAATAACAAGACAAAAGGAATTCTTCAAATCGGACTAAGTGGTACACACGTTTATACAGTACACACTATTCAATTTTATTCTTTGGTACAGATTTTTACTGTGAATATCGAAAAATATAAATGCATCTAGTAGATGTGTGTTTAAAAAAATTTTTTCCTATGAAATATATGCATATAAACGAAGACGTGGGCGTTTGATAGATTTATATTCAAATAAATAGAGCCTCGAAGCAGGTATAACATTCAATGTGACATGATTTATAGTAAAAGTTGACGCAGGTTGTTTTATGCCATGATTGATACGTTTATATAAGAACGCTAGGATGTCGTTTTGGTTCACGTTAACGAGCTGGCAATGTTTTCTTTTAATGTCACGCAAAGACGACTCACAGATACCATTAAGACCAGTGAGTGTCTAATATAATAAAAAAAAATATTTATAACAATGAAGGTTTTGTTGTTTCCAATCAAAGTTATGGAAAAAATATTAATTACGATAAAGTTAATTTTAGAAAAATAAATAAATAAAGCCTCTTGCTTTTTCTTCTTTTGTTTTACCAAATTTTATACTTCTATGTATTTATTATTTTTTATTTGTTAAAGTTGAACCACAAATGCGATGCTGGCTTCTAAGTTAGAGTACTACAAATTACTACAAACTAAAATATTTATTCCTAAAAAAAGAAAATAATCTAAAATAATTGACCCCAAGTGTTATGGCTTTCACTGTTGACAGGAGTTCTGTTGCGTTTTTTGCTCAAAGAATCGGAATTGCGGTTCAACGGGAAAATGCTGCCAATATTCTTGGCCCACCTTTCCACGCGGACATGATTTATAGCAAAACTATCCGTAAATAATTAGTTTTTAAGTTTTGTACTGTAAATATGTTTAGTATTGTAAAAATACGAAATATATATTTTCTTAAAATATATAAAGGTATAAAATACAAAAATCGACTTTAAGATTATACCCACATCTAAAAACTTTCTTTTTTTTTATTTTCCTAAAAAGCACTAAATGGATTGCGGTAAAATTGCTATGGGATCACCTCTAAAGTATGATCTACTGATTAAAAAAAAACATTAATATCATCATTTATATAATTGACGGAATAATTGCGTAACAAACATACAAAAAAAAAACAATCGAATTGAAAACCTCCTTTTTTGAAGTCGATTAAAAATAGTCTTTGTTGTCTATATATCTACTAAACGTATTTTAATTATGTTGCTTCTGTGATATAATATAATAATGATAACGATATTAACACAATTTGTTAAATGATGATGATAAATATATACATATATATTTTATTACATATAAAAATTGTCAAAACTTCTTCGTGAATATCTTGGATATCAAAGTTTAAAGTAAAATTACTTCCCACTCCACTTAGCGCTGCTTCCCGTCCCCCAATCACTTTGTGAAATTCAAAAGTTTTAACTACGTTCAATTTGATAACATTTGCAATTCAATCACATTTTTACGATATCTTTCGTGTCGATTTTAATAAAACGAGATATCCGAACTGAAATATAATCTTTTAAAAAAATATCTTACATATTTTGAAGATTAGGTTGAACTGTACTCGTTTTTATTTATGTTTTTCTTTTGGTAAATTTCCATTCAAAATAAAAAACAACTTTATTCAAATAGGCCTCACGAGCACCTTCGAATCGTCATTTTACAAATTAAAACTTTAAAGTTATTATCATTTTTGTAAAAGTAAAGCTACCATCGATTTGGAATGTAGATTCTGCAGAGAAGAATCGGCAAGAAACTCCGAAGTTACTCTTTTGAAAATAATATATGAACTGTGTTTCCTGTTGTCCTGTGTTTTAGTACAAAATTAGTAATATCTTGCATGAAATACAGCGCCACTAAGTCCACACATCTTTATCGACTAAGTAATCCTACACCGAATAATACGCTTTATCTAGTTTTTTTTTTCTACAATACTTTCAATTTATGTGGAGACAATTCCAAAATGTTTGTGGGATTTTATTATACCTACATACGAATACCATTACCAATTAAGGTAATAATTATAAATATATGTAAAGGAATGAGACTCCTTTGAGTTTTTATTTAAACTAAATAATTTCGCGTGAAAGCGTAACAAATAAACTCACATTTCACATTTATAATATTAGGGACTACATTTTTTTTTAATTTTTGTTAAATTACTGTAAAATAATATTTCCCATTAAACCATTATGTGATTGTCAATTAGGGTTCTTTAAATATATATATTTTACTTTTATTTATTTTGCTACCCTGTGTTGCCAACAATTAAGTAGAATATTTAATAAAAAAATAATCTGGAATGCTATGTTTGAATATGAAATAACAGTTCTTAATAAAATTTCGTCTTTAATTACTTTTAAGTTTTTAATTAGCATTTTAAAGTGCAGTTGAGGAGAGGTGTGTGATGAAGTTGTGTTGGACGTGGTCCAAATGGATCGGGCTCGAGATGAGGGCTCAAATGTAGTGAACTTCATAGAGCTTCGTGCTTTACTAGTTGTTACTAGCAACATTTGTTTTTAATTATAGAATCGATTTATTACGCAGCGGTTTTATAAATCGCTTTGAATATTTATTGTTTTGTAAAGAACCCTTTACGTCAAACTGCTCGACATAAGCCTCTACTCTCGTCGATGGTTTTCAGCTTAATCCACCACGCTGCTCTTCAGATTGGCATGTGCTTTAGTATTTCTTTCGAAACATCCACCTATTATCTTCTTCATTATCTTTATCGTCAAGACAAATTAAGAAATTCAAATTTCGCCAGACGTGGTATGAACCTGCTTTCTAAACATGAATCAATGACATTTTCATTAATTATATTAGTGAAGCTATATTCACTACATATTAGTAAATTTCAATAACATATTAGTGAATACTTACTAAATCAAATACACATATTCAATGATCAAATCAGTGTACTATGATATTCACGTATTCATACATTGAATAGTCACTAATACGGCGTGGTACGATTCTAACATTTATAAAAAGTGTATAGTTACTTAAAATGAGCGAAACTCCACTGATTAATGTTTAGAAAGTGTGATCCTGCGAACATGTGTGTTATCGATTCACTTGTTCTATTTACACCCATACATACATACTATTTCTATCTCTAATCTCTATAAATTAATTTGTTTTAGCTAATAACATTACCGATGCCTAAAATTAAACATATATCTCTCCTGGGAACTTCCACAGAACATAATTATACGTTGTTTGTATTACAGCCGTCAGCTACTCGTGTTATGTTTGCATAGTATTTGTGTGTGTACATATATATATGTATATATATATGTGTGTGTCTGTGTGTGTGAGACGAATAGTCCCGACCTCTTTCTTACCGAGGTGTCGTAAAAGGCGACTAAGGTCATAGTGGTGCGAACAACTGTACACCAACCAGGATGGTGATGGGCAGCAGCGTCACCATATCCTACCACACAATACACTGCGCTCGCCAACCCGCCTGCCAAGCGAAATGAGTATTGGCAAATCACGCCAAAATTCGATTTCTGTGTATTTTATTTCCTACATTTTTAAAATCCTTAGTCTCATATTTGGCTTTAATGTAGAGTCATTTTCAAATAAAAGTTACCCTTGAAATACAAGACATAGAACCTCGAATTTAGTGTTATTTTTTAGGTAATACCATAACCTATTAGATAAATTTAAAAAAAAGATATGTTAAGCGGCTGGTTTTTTTTGTTATGCTACAAAAACTAATTAAATTGAGCAAATTTTACGCAAAAAATTGTTTTTAAATATTTTTTATAACATGTATGGTTATAATATTGCCTAAAATTGTATTATAACTGATAGGTGGCTCTAATAACTTTAAAATTAGACAATTGTGATAAATATAGGACGTTCAGAAACGAAGACAATTTTTTTTTTCAAAGGTCTTATCAAAAATTAAAATTAAAAATTAAAATGGCTGCCATTCCAAGGGCAGGGGGTAAAGTCTCCCAAAAGGGGGTTTTAATGATGAAATTGTAAGTATAACAGTCATGCCCTTAAAATAACGCTGAAGGTATCCCAGACACACTGTATATTGTCTTTCATACATATGTAACAATCTGGTTTGTAATGATTTATTTTCTAAACCCAAATGGGTAGCTGTTGAATCTAATGTATCTTTACTACATATTATAAAAAAAAGTCCTCCGCAACGTCTGTCTGTCTATTCGCGATAAACTCAAAAACTACTGCACAGATTTTCATGTGATTTTCACTAATAGATAGAGTGATTCTTGAGGATGGTTTAGGTACTTATACACCCGTCGGGCGTAGACTTTTTTATTATTATTATCGCTATTTATATTTTTTAATAGATATGTCTCGTGTTTTCACCCGTATTAACATTAATGGCAAATCTTCCGCTGTTAGATCGTATTTTTTATTTGACTTTAGATACCTGTATGACCTATGTTAGTTCTAAACAATATAGCATTCTAATACGGTTCCCAGTATCAAAATCGGCTTAGTATCTTTGAAGATTGTCGATCACAAACACACAAATAAACAATGCTTTATTAGCTTTTTATTATTTGTATGATTTTAATATCGAAATTATATTTTAAAGTCTTCTTTCCACGTCGTAACTACCAAAGTTTTATGTTATGTTTGAAGTATTCCACCAGAACAATTCTTGGAAGAAAATGTTAATTGAATTTTATTTAATGTTTGTTGTATTTGATATTAAATACTTCGATACTTGAATCCAGTTTCATTCTTTTATAACTGTATTATTTAATGTTCAAAGGGAACAAAATAAAAGCTTTATAAATATTAAAGAACTTTTCTTTGAGGTGCCTTTAAAAATTCTTATTCAGGTAAAAACATAATACCTCAAACGTAATTCCTAATCTGTTTCACAAATCGTCGACGCATTATTAATACAGTTACTTCGGGTACATTTAGACGACAATTTTAGATATATCATGGCGTATCGACCACCGCCATCGCCCAAGCCTATTTTTAGCGATCGACCCATTTGCCTGCTATACCTACATGAATTTCAGGAGCACGCGATTGGTTGGTAGTGGATGACGTCACAATGGGATGGCGACCAATCAGCGGCGGAGGCTCTGCGCATGGTCGCGAAGGCTCTTCGGCAGCAAGGCTGACCGAAGTCAGTCTGGGCTCGCGAAACTCAGGTGTGCCAAGCTCGCGCTCAAACAACACAAGGTTAATATTTATCCCATATTATTCGGCCATTTTGTTTTCTCATGACGGTTACGTTTGAATTAAGAGTTCTAGAAATTCGATTTTCGATTGAATTTTTCTGTGTGATTGTGGTTTTTTTGGTGCTTTATATAGATATGTATTTGTGTAAATATTATATAACCGTGAGATGTTGCGTAATGTATGTGCGAGTGAGCGGGAGCGTGTGTGTGAATGAGAAGGGTAGATTTAGTGATTTTTACGATGGTCATTTTTGATAATGTATTTTTGTATATAATGTTATATGCATTCATATTGATGTCAAATAGCTTTATGTAAGAATACCAGAGTATTAAAGTTTTTCAGCATTGCGTCGTTTTCCCGCCCGCCTTCATTTTTAATACGTTCGAGTACCAGCAGTTACTTACTGACTGACTTATATCAAAATGAGAGCATTTCTTTATTCCACTAAATATTTATTACAAGACAATTGAAAAAAAGTCGTTAATTATAAAATTATATAGATACATTTGTTTCCAATATTTTACATTTTAATTTTAATTGGTATTTTATAATAATTTCGTATATTATAGTAATATTTTATTGATTATTTATTACATAATCATTTTAAATTTTTGTTATAAAACTAGATTAAAAATTATCTTAACACCGATATCTTTTTCTTTTTTAGGGATAACGTCTTTTTTTATCTAACATAGATTACCAAGTACACTTTTTTTTGTTAAATATGTTAATATGATATAAATAATAGTGAATTATCTAATAAGTGAAATTATGATATGATTATTGCGACGTGTTAAATTATATCGTATGAATTAATTAAATAAAAATAACTAATTATAATTTAACATTCGACTTTAGTTTCATCAATTATCGAACTTTAGAAAAGAACTTAATTTTACAAATTTGTCAAAATTTATTAATTTATTTAAAAATTATTATAAAAACAAATTAAAACATATTTTAAAATCGAAAATTAAAATTAAAAAAATTTCTTTTATATTGAAGCTGTTAAAAGAGCTTTCAAGTCACCATTTTACAATAATATTTATTTATTTTATTTATATTTAAATATATAAACACATATATATTACACCCAGGCTCAGGCTGGGAATCGAACCCACAATCCTGGAGCAGAAAGCAGAGATACTGCCAACTATGCCAACGGGCCAGTCAAATAATTTTTTTAAACTCTGTTTTATGTACATCAAAGCGAGCCTTCATTAAATATATAAAACATACATTCAACATTTAATTCATACAAAACTTCTTCAAAAATTACATCTGAAGTTGAGAGATTTCGGATGTATGCCGCCGGAACTCGCTTCTCCGACCGCTTCCGGTTGCCATCTTGTGAACGGAAACCCTCTGTTTATGACTTCCGTTTCTTTGCGTATAAAAATGTAATTCTCTGTGAATGGTTTTTCTCTTTTCTAAATTGTACTATAGACTCATAGTAGGAGCTAAGTATATTAAAAAAAAATATATGTTTACAACGAAATAATCTGGAATTTATTAAGTACTAAGACACATTATTTATAAAAATATGTTAGACACAGATTGTAGTAAGGTTTGCACTAAACTAAAACTTAAGACACCGTGTCTTCTGGCATCTCGGCTCAGTGATAGCTTCAATCGGCTACTGCTCATACGCTCCTGGATCTGACTTCTGTTTGAGAAAGTTAATCCTATAGGTCGTACAGATGTTGTTATCATTAGGGTGTTTTAGTTTCGTAATCGATGGGTTTTAGTTAGGGTATTCGGCCTGCTGGGATTGATGTGCAGTCCTTGCGTCTGGCTACGAGTCCCACATACCCGCCGTTTTTGCGGCGGGATGCGTAAATTAATTTCTCATTGTTAAAAAAAAGGTGTGTTTTAGTTTCTCCCATGTCCCATGTGTTAGATAAAAGAATGATGAACGGGATTTTAGTCATAAATTGTATATTGAAAAGTTTCTAAAGAATAACTGTAGAGTCTTGCCATCTCTTAACAACCAAATCTTTCCACGTCCTTCGAAGCTTCTTTTGAACTATAAATTATTGCAAAAAATAGTAAAAAATAAATTAAACTATCTTGGGAATTCTTCAGAATTAAAATCATCTATAAGTTTCATTTTTCTTTTATGTTAAGTGAATAGGCAAACTGGCAGACGTTCCACCTGATGGTAAGTGGTTAACGTCGCCCATTAACATAAACTAGTTTACCTAGAACTAGCCCGGCAACTCATTTATGTGTTGCCTATCCAGAGACATAAGGTGTTAAAGTCTCGGTGCCAGTAATTACACTGCTTGTCTTGCCCTTCTTCCGAAACACAGCAAAGATGTTTCACTCATTCTAAAGTTATCTGTGCATAGAAGTAAATTCTTAATCAGTCTATAGGTGTTAAGTTATGAGTTATTTTTGCCGTTAAATATAAAACAAATGAAGTCATTATTAGTATTTAAAAACTATGTTCAGTTATATTATCATAATCACCGTTGCTAAACGATAGCGACACACAGCGACACTCAGCGACACATTAAGACTATATAAATTACGAATTTGTAGCGGTGATATATTTTGTTGAATATTTATTTCCTTATAAATTATAATGTATAATATTTTAGCTTATTATAAATAAACTTTACCATTTTGTTTTGGGTTGTGTATAAAAAATAAATGGGTAATTAAGCACTAAGCTACAGCTACACACACAACTTGTAATAATCTGGCAACTATGTTTCTGTGGTGTACTATTATAAAATAAAAAAATTAAAGTCTCTTACTAAAAAAAATATATATATTGTTTCAGAATCATAACCGGCGCACCATGAGCAAGCAATAAGCCCACAAAATTTCAACCAACTAATACATATCAAAAATGCACTGATAGCGTTAGTCTGTAGCGTATATTATAATATTAAAAAATATTCAATTGTATTTTAAATTAAGAATACCGAAGACTGGCACAAAACATATAACTTTAAAAAAAAATAGTGTCGTTATTGCCGCGCGTGGGGCAGTCGCCCCCTGGGGCTCGAAGGTGGAGGACGAAGGGGGAGCGCTGCTCGGGCGGCTGCAGGGCGCGCTGCGAGGCGGCGCCGCAGCCGCTTCGCCCTCGCGTGTAGCCAGTTCCATCAAGTGCTACCTCACTAACAAGGTCGGCTCGCTTCAACTGAAGGATACAGGTAAGAGTAAACGTATGATATACTTACAGTTATGTACCGAGCATTACTCATTTAAAGAAAGATCTTACGATATTAAACAGGTCGGTGAAAGTCCGTTAGAGTTAACAGTCAGTATATTGCAGTATTATAAGATGAAGAATAAATACCAAAACAATTATTAAAATAATAATAAAAATATAATATTCACGTTCGCAATCAGTTTATTGACGACATTAAAATATTTCTTGATCAGTCACCAAAACGTATTTTTTAAATATATAACTATTCTAGAATCTGGTCTCTTGTTTTATACTATTTTTTGACTCAATTTTTTTTTTTTGTAAAATTACAAAAAATCACACATACATTTTATCAGTCATGTATCTTTCCCGTTGTATGAAAGAAACACCTTTGAACCGTTATTCTAAGACGACATTTAATAAAATAAAAACAATAATGAAGACAAAACCTTTTATTAAATATAATACCCTAAAACACGAGGGAAGTATAAGAAAATAAAAGCATTAAGCGACGACATAAAGTACACAATAGATGTAGTCGATGTAGATTTGCACTTAGCTAACGATATTCAAATATTTGCTTGTTATAGAATAGGGGGAGATGACGTCATAACATTGTAAACAGAAAAACATGGGAAAAAATGTTGGCAATCAAGTGACCGTTAATATTAAATTTTAATTTAATACTAATACAAATTATTGAGTTTTTTTTTTGCTACTTTAGGATTGAAATGTCAGACTACCTACTAGGGTTACCTGACCTACAGTGACATATTGTGAGAGATTTTTTTAAGTATAATTTATCTTGTACCAAAGATATATTGAAAAATCACTAACCATTATGTCACGGTTAAATGATAAATTATTTCAAATTCCACTGCAGTTTCTTTGTGAGAGCGGGGGAAAGTCAAAATATTTAATCGCGATCGAAGTCGCAGGTACAGCTTGTCGCGAAATAAATGTCTCAAAAAAATAATCTGCTCAGTTAATACAAGCATAAACATGTCGCCTCTTTTGAAGTATAACGTGACATTTTATGAACTACAACTTTACAGGAGAGCAATTTCAAACATTTAAGAGTTGATTAATTCTAAAATATTGATAATTTGAATTTATTAACTCTTAAATGTTGAAATTGCTCTCCTGTAAAGTTGTGGTTTATAAAATATCACGTTATTCTTCTAAAGAGGCGATGTATTGTAAACCAAAATTAATTAAATTCACAACGACGTTAGACTAACGAGTTTGCTCGACAATCGGTTACGTCTGATCAAAGGAACGCTTTCACCCCTCGCAGACTTACCGCACCGGCTGATTTAGTTGACGGTTCATTTGTTATATTTACTCATATTTAACTATTATTGTATTATCAGGCTGTTGTTAATTCATACGACAATCGTATGAATAAAAAATAACTATACAAACGGCTATTAAAAAAAATGATAATCGTATGAAAAACATTTTTTTTAATAAAGTCATAAATAAATAAATAAATTAATATTTCTTAAAAAAAAATCTTCCAATAATCGTATGAATTACAAAAAATATTATTCGTACGATAATATATGAAGGGTACAGGGGAAAAACATGCAATGTCACTAAGACAACGAACTGAGAAATTATGAAATTAACATTTTGATTCTTGAAAAAAGATACATTAAAGCTTGAAATAAAACTAAAATATATAAATTTGAAAGAAAATATATTTGTTTTGGTTGTGCAGTACAAAAAAAAACCTTCTTACTTTTATTTATTGCATTAGAAGAAATAAAGTGAACAAAATCAGAAAATACAGGAAAAAAATATGCAATGTCCAGGAAATAGTTATTGTTTATGCATCATTATATTTTATACGTGAGAAGTATCGCTTAACTCTGGGTCCAAAAAACTACTCCAGGTTCTGTATATCCATAAATATTGCCTTTGAAATTGGAAGGCTCATTGTACGACTGTTCTAGCAGTGAAACTCTGAGATAGGTACCAACGACAGTATGAGAGTAATTATGAGAAGTTTTTTTAGATCCAATAAGAACAGATGACGTCCAAGCGGAATTGTAAACAAACAACGAGTATTATATTATAGTATAAATTTATTTTTAATCGATACTTTTTGTCGATATGATTAATTTAATTACTACTTGGATGTTCCATTAAAAAAAACCCAGTTTAAATGACTGTATTATCTTTAATAACGTATTGTAACTTTATGCCTAGTATATATCGTTTCAATAATTAAAACATCTTTATATTTAAAAGTAATTGAGATTAACTAATACAAGTATAAACTAATTTACGCAATTTTTAATTAAATTTTCTAAAATGTAAAAACAGTATTTAATTAAAAGTCTGTATCGGATTTTATCGCGTTTATTTAAAATTTTACAGTTTAAAAATATTTTAAATTATTTATTATATTTACACACCCACCACCTCAGTCCCCCGAGATCATGGACGCTGTAAAGGGTCCGAAAAGTCGGGAAATAATTTAAAATATTGTTAAACTGTAAAGTTTTAAATAAACGCGATAAAATCCGATATAGACTTTTAATTAAATGAGTAAAATTAGCGTAAATATAAGAGAACAGTATAAAAACATTATTTCGTAACTGCCGGATCTAATCTCTAATTTAGAAGATCTAAGATCTAATTTAGAACTAAAACAGTTATTTCAGTTAGAATCTGTTAAAAACCTATTTAACAAAATAACTGTATTTTGTAGTTACCTCAACATTTCTAGTGACCGTAAGGGTAGGTTCGTATGCTGTTTATAACTTTATATTAAACAGACGAAGGTTCTGGTGTAGTGGTGCGTGTAGTCCCCTTAACGCCAGCGGTCGCGGGTTCGACTCCTGCTCGACGCAGATATTTGTATTTATAGCAATATTTGTTTCTGGTCTAGGTGTATATTCTTGAGTGTCTCACCACCGTGCCTCAGAGAGCACGTAAAGCCGTCGGTCAAGTTGTTATCATAGATATCTGATAGCGACCGTTACTCATGGTAGGGAAATTATCCACCAACCCGCAGTGGAGCACCTTGATGGATTAAGCTCCAATCCTTCTTCTATATGGTGAAGACGTTTTTGCCCAACAGTGGATTGCTCACAGGTAGATTCAGTTCAGGTATATTAAAATCGAAGATAGATCGATTATAGCAGCCGTAAAACATATTATTATTAACAGCAAGTTAACGTTTCCAACTAGGGAAGAGAATTTACCGGTGTAATATATTTTTTAGTTACTTTACCAACTTACTAACTTTTCATTTTATTATTATTCACATAAATTAACTAATAACGCAATAACTATTCGGCATTCACTCTGTCGCTGGTGGGTGCAATGGGCCATTTTGTTTTCATAATTTAGTATAGTACATATATGTACATCTGACACTGCAAGCAGTTAAGTATCCTTAGGAATTATATTTTACCCGTTAATTAACCAAGTAACTTACTGATTACCAACCGGATATTTATCCGCTCGAAACACTATTTCCAACGTAACGAATCCTACACATAAAATATTTTCTGTTTTAACGATCAAACGAGCAAGCCTTGCGTTGTTATTCTGTAGCGACATCTATCTCGCCACATACGCATACATTTACATACGCATACATTTACATACGCATACATTTCTCACTCCCCCAAAATTCTTTAATCTCACAAATAGTAGGCCATATAAGCCATTTAGGTCGAAAATATGAGTTGTTTTGTTTTAACGGTCTTAATATAATTCCGATTTTTCCAGAAATATTTTTAAAAATGTTCTTCCGTAGAAAATATACAAAAAAAAAAAAAAAAAATTTTTTTTGATAAATCAGCCAAATCGATTGAACTGTTTACCTGGTAACATTTTAAAAATGCGGAAATATGTTATATTTAAAACACAATTTGTTAATGTGGAAAAAATAGCAGATTATATTTTATATTAAAGTAAACTGCCTAACGATAGCGTTCAAAGGTTCCGGATAATTCGCTAACTTCTGCTCCTCTCTTGTTAATTGCATCAATTAACTCCGGACATTTCTCTCGACTTGTGTTGCGATGTTACAACTCGATCTCTTCATCTTAAGTCTGGATTCATTGCTTGAATAACTTCACTGCAGAATGTTATTCTTTTTGTTTGACGAGCGATATTAGTAAATGTCAATCATATAGAGAAAACAATTTTAAGTTTTTGTTTAAAGATTGAATTTAAAAGATTTACTGTGACCAAATTTTGTATGCTTTACATATTTAATTGTTGTGTCAAAGTACTTTATATTTAACAAAATACATATTGTAAAATTAATAGCTACAACCTGTAATTCATATATAATTATGAAAGAATAACAACACCACAATTTCGATATTATTTGAATCACCAACATTGTTTTAACCTGTAATCTACATAAATACATTATAATTAAAAATATTTACATTGTATAAAGGTATATAAGGCCTTTTGATATCGTTCAATATCCAAAAAAACTATTTTTAGTTACGAATTATAACTCCGCGCAGCAACTATCGTACTTCAACACGAGACGGTAGGGAGACTGGGGTGGAACGCACACCATGAATATTTGATGCTACGCCTCGGGCTCGAAACCTGTGTAGCAGATACACATGCTACGCCATTTAGTATCCAGCTTTATTTGTCAAGCAAATATCAACTCATACGTCAAGTTATTGTTTGTCGTTAACGCATATAATCGCGTGTTCTAAAATTCATATTACAATTACATTCAAACTTCGTGTTTATAAATTATTTAACAGTATTTTCTTAGTATATTTATATTTTCAAAGAAAAATCGATATTACGAGTACTGTTACAATTTATGTTTGTACTTCATAAAGTTTATTTGGCCTTTGTCTTTATAATAACGGTTACCTAATATATTATTCATTCGAATTCTAAAATAGAACTAACTGTTTGTGAAATAAGAGGCTTATATAATCAAATATTAATGAAAATGTTAATGAAAGTAGAGCTTCCTCTTGATTTATTCGCTTAGTTCCTGTAAGCCGCTGTGTAATTATAACTACGCATATTCACCCCCCTCAGTAAGCTTAGTATGTAACACATTAAATATTTTCCATAGTCGACATTGAAGCTCTTGAGATTACTTCAAACAAATCAATGAATATCCTTCTAGTAGAATGGATTTATTAATTTCTTTTAATTATTTTAAATTTTAATAAAACATAGTCGCGAGAGAAGCTAGTTTGTTGTGTCTAGTTTGTATTTAACGGTAGGTAGAGGGTCGGTATAAGTTATTTACGAAGGTAAATTGGATAATGTCGGTCCCGGGGCAGAGTTTGTGATGGGTCTTCGTATTGATTTTGATTCTTGGTAACAAAGCTTTGATGTTCTTTAGGAATTAAATTAGACGATTATTTAAAACATGTCATGTAAATTAGACGTCTAATTATTATATAGACATATAGTACAATATATGTCTATAATATATGATTGATTTTGTGACTATATTTCAATATTATCGTTTCTAGTATAATGAGAACCATTTTGGTGTAGTGGTGCGAGTAGTCGCCTTAAAATCTCGGCTCGGGACCGATATTTGTATTTACGCAAATATTTGATTCCAGTCTGGGTCTATGTCCTTGTGGGTTTCCCCACCATGCTTCGGAGAACACGTCAAACGACTCGGTTGTTATCATAGACACCTGGTAACGATTGCTACTCATAGTAGGATATTATCCGCTAACCCGCAGTAGAGCAACGTGGTGGATTAAGCTCCAACCCTTCTTCTATATGGAGAAGAGGCCTTCTCTCAGCAGTGGGACGCTTATATGCTGATTCAGTCAGTTTTATGTAGTATAATATTATTTATTTGTAGGAAACATTTCTGTCACATACGGGTACTGCTGTATTGTAACCGCCTAAAATGTTTGCAATATGTATATTTGCCGAAAAAAGGTTGATTAATTATTATTATCCAGGTTTTCATAAAATCAGAGATTTATAGGATGTCTTAATTTTAGATTTTATAATATCTTCCAGAGTTCTATTTCTGTATTTGAAAACCAAAGTCCGGAAGATATGAAATGGAAAACAGTACGCAATTATTTAGAACGCGAAACTCTTGATTCAGATTTCAAAATTGGAATTTATCAAAAACAAAAAGGTTGAAAAAATAAACAAGTCGTTTAATACAGGATTGTGAAATTTCGAATTAAAAAATTTTTGAATTAAAAATGGAATTTCAATTTTTATTTAAAATTTTCGGATTACACTTTGAAATATTACGCTATTAAACTTTAATAGTGTTTCGTTAAGGTCCTGATAACACACGATATTCCGAATAATCGATTACAGGATATACAAGAACTTGACTTCAAACTCTGACCTCGACCATGGTTCTTTCCAGAATTAATGAATTATTATTAAATACGCCTTAAGGTGGCGATAATTGAACGGTTCTTACTGAAAAATGTACATTCCAGATTAATGTGGAATCGATGTGTAGTCTAAGATCTATAAATTGAAAGAAGAAGGGTATGATCGTGTTTTTGAAGAGCAAATACGACAAAGGGGACATAACCCCTTTTGTAATTGATTGTACAATAAAACTCTAATCCAAATATGTACATTAAATATATTTTGAAATATTTATGGACAACATTCTATAACCGATACTGAAGCTAAAAATATAAGTTTTTTAATCTGTCTGTATCTTGGACGCACTGAAACTGAGCACTATTTGAGTTCATACTCGGCTCGTTTCCCTTGGAAGAAGAAATGAAAGTCAATGTGTACTCAGTTATAATTTATTAACCCGTATTCAGATTTAATTTATTATTTTTTTCTTAGAAATAAGATATTTTAAATATTATCTGATAAATATTACAACGAATTTGGTTTGACATTTCAGAAATTATATATCTCATACGCCGAGTTGCACGAAACAAATTTTAAAATTTAAGTGTTTATTAAACTAATTTAATCACAATAATCGTAATTATCTGTTGGCTCTTTTGCACGAAACCTACAATCTGATTAAGTTAAAAAAAATTTAGTTTAATTAAAGACCTGTCTAACGGATCATTAATTCCAACAGCTTTAAATTTAATCATGAGATCAATTAATTTTAAGATTAATTTCAACTTAACTAACGGAAAATTAGCGACGGTTTCGTGGAACTCGCCGATAACTATTAGTGTTAGTTAATCTCAAGCCGGCTCATTTTAAGACGACTTGCGTACTTAATATTACAAGTTAATGAAAGGAATGGTAATCGCGGACGAATGTCGTGAGTACAGCTAGTTACAAATAAGATGAAAACTATCATAAATAAATGAACCCAGAAAGGAAACGTTTACTTTGCGCAGTCGGAAACTTGGAGTTACAATTTTATTATTTCTAGTAGTGTTTACACTGCTATTAATACTATTTATTTCAAAACAATGAATATTCTGGTGAATGTATATAATATTGTTATAAATATATAACATAATATAATATAATAGTTTTCTAAATTGTTCTAAATAAATATTTTACAATAAATTACCATACTAAATATTTTAGTTTAAATTAGTCGATAAAATATAATTAAAATATGTTAAATATGTTAAATATGTACGAGTATGTTAGACTTTTAACGTTTTAGAATTACTTGACATAGATTAAAACAATTACATTATATAAAGTAACATAAACGGTAAAGTTAATATAAATAACGAGGTTGATATTATTTATTTAATCTTATAAAATACTAGTAATTAAAAAAAAGAGAAAGAAAAACTTAAAAATATCCTAAAACCTTCAGCGTCAGACAACGTCTTAGTTTTTCTAGGTAGTCTTAAGATTGCTGACCTGAAGTCTGATACGAGTACAAAGCGCACGTGGGTAAGGATATAGAAATTGCATAATGTATAATAACAAAAGATCACGCGCAATTAACAGCCCCTGGATGTTTTATAAATAAATAAAGAATCTCCTTCAATCTAAAAAAAACAATTGTTATTATAAGTGGCGTTCAGAATTTTATTAACCAATTCCGAAAATTATGCAATCATTAAAAGCCGATTAGAAATACTAATAGCACTCGAATAACAATCGCGATTGTCGTCAATTGTCGTTGATTGTCGCGTGGCCCTTCAAGTTGTGACGTCGCGTGACTAATGGGTTTTCCGGGGGCCTGTGCGAGGTGAGCCATATGGAAAAATATAAATGGGGCGCAGACCTGTGCGACCCAAATTACAGTTTTGAATTTTGATATATACTGATATTACTGAGGTAACTCTAATGGGAAGAAATTTCATTTTTTTTTTGCTTTTTAGAGTTAAGATATCTTTCTTTTTATAGTTTCAGTAATTCGTTGCAAAATATTTTTATATATGAAACATAAAACTAATACATCCTCTATCTAATAAGTCCTCAAAAAGCACAATCCGCATTAAAAATTAATTTATTGTTTATCTATAAAATTTATTTAAAACGGTGTAGTATAAATATGTAGCGTCATAAGGTTTTCCAGGCAGAAACTAAGGAGAGACTGTGACGATCACGATTACACGGTCGGTAACGCTCCTCTGAAAAGGGTTGAAACTGTACGCGATTTAGGAATCACTCTGGACAGATGCTTGCGCTTCGACACGCATGTTAATGCCATTTCTGCAAAGGCTTTTAGGGTGCTCGGATTTGTGCTTAGAAACACAAGGGAGTTCAAACACAGTGATACTATTATTCTACTCTATAACGCGCTGGTCCGAAGTACCTTGGAGTATTGTTCTGTTGTATGGAACCCCTACTACAGAGTTTACATAGATCGAATCGAACGAATCCAAAGAAAATTTTTACGCATTCTATCATATCGTCAAAATCTTGGATCCCTGCTTGACTACCGTAGTAGGCTCGAACATTTCGGAATGACTTCGTTAGAGGAGCGTAGACACATGCACGATTTGGTTTTTTTACACAAGCTAATAAATGGTGTACTTGATTGTCCCCAACTTTTGAATGAGTTAGATATCCATGTACCCACCCGAATGCCGAGATTAGGTAAATACAAGCCTTTTGTGTCAAGACGCAGCTGCACAAACCTTGGTTCAAACTCTCCCATGAATAGACTTGTGAGAGAGTATAACAAACTAGCTACATCTACTCTAGAAATAGACATTTTTGGCGACACATTGACAGGGTTTAAAAAAATTATTAAGAATAAATGACTACAATTTAATATAATATCTAATCATATCCAATCATGATCATTCAGCTTTAGGCTGCATTTTGCTGTTGTTTTTGGAATTATTGTTACTGTTACTTTTTGTCTGTTGAGTGTATATTATAATGTGACAGTATCTAAAAATCGAATTGCAATAAATTAATAATGTTAATATTAGATCTTGAAATTAACCAGTAATATTGCAGATTGTTTTTATTTGTATTGATCTTAGGATGATGACATAAAAAAGTTAATTTTCAATGATTACAATATTGTAAGTATGACATTTTAAACACAATTTTAATGTGACATTTCAAATAACTACTTATTTTTATTTTATTATTGACAAAACTTAATCAAATATTGTAAACTGCTTTTTCTATTTTTTGGATGGATATCAATTTTTTGCCGAATTTATTTGTAAATTATGACATCTTAATTATTTATTTGTAATGTATTTTATAGCTGAATATGAGACCTTGAATGTTTGTTCTGGTTTTTGTTATTATCGATAAAACCAAAATAATACAAATGCAGTGTTATTATTCTATATGCATGATTACTTTTTTTTCTTTTTGTATTCCTCACTTGTTTTTTATTATTTTATTTAATGATCTTATTTGATACAACATATGACATTCTGATTTTTTTAATTTTTTTTTATTGTTTATATAATTTAAACCAACTGTTAATTAAGTAGTTAGTTATATACCTATGTTTTTAATCTATAAGAATTTTATTTATCTAATGAATTTTATTGTAAGATATGACATTTTGAAAATATTCTTACTAATTGTATTGTATAATTAACATTTAAATATGATTAATTAATTATCCGAGCGTCAGTATTGCGAATGTCGTGCCCATCTGTAATTGCGGGTACACGACCTATTTAACAATATGTATGTACCTCATATATGTTTCTTGTGTATCGTGCGTTGATGAGCCTTGAATAAATAAATAAATAAATAAATAAATAAATAAATGTATAATTGTGTTTATAGTGGTGTAGATATATTCTTTTAATATGACAACTATAAATAGAACTAATCTAAGTCATTATAAGAATTGCTTATCTCAACTGATGAGCCCCTCACGTAGTACGGTTGGTATTCACAAAAGTACAAATTCCGATCACGCCGCAGTCGTTCAGGCAATCGACGCCCTCTGCCCCGCGGCGATTTATCTGCGTAACTAACTAATATAGCACCCTTCTACCCGAATCTCCCCTAGCTATCCCCCGCCACTGGAAACAGGTGATCAAAGTATTTCAACATTTATGCCGTATAATGATTAATTTTCTTTTACTTTTTATTTTGTACAATATATGTTACTAGTTGTATCTCATTACCAGTCTTTGTTATGGGAGTATTGTTTATTGTTAGTATGTTTGTTTTATACAAGATTGTAACGTGTGAAGATGTCGCAACACTGGTTGCAGCGCTAGATGGCTCTAGTTCGATCCCAGCTCACGATAAATATTGGTATCGGCCATAGACAAACAGACGTGATTTGAGCGTTCGAGTTTGAGTTTTCTGTGTTACCACGCACCCGACACAGAATTTTCATCCTTCTGGAGACCGTTGAATGTACTTTATTGTACTGTATCAGCCTGTAAACAACCCACCGCTGAGCGAGGGCCTCTTCTCCATATAGAAGAAGGGTTGTTGTTTAATCCACCACGCTGCTCCACGTTGGCGGATAATATCCCTATCATGGGTAACGATCACTACCAGGTGTCCATGATAACAACCGGGACGGCTTTGCCTGCTCTCCGAGGCACGGTAGGCAAACCCACAAGGACATACATACATCAAGACCGGCGCGCGGCGTTGAGGCCACTACTTGCACCACTACACCAGAACGGTCAACCGTTGAGTGTAAAGCGTTTAATTTCATTTAATTTTACACATAAACAGTATAAAGTGTAAATAGAAGTATTTACAGAATAAAAAGGTAGCAATAGAATAATTAAGAGACCTTTTCACCAATAAAATTACTTTTAAAGTCTTCATAGCAACAAAAACACCAGCCCGATGAGTGGAATAACAAAGAGATTGTCTCAAAAGCGTATCTGCGTTATTAAGCACGAAACGGACGGACGGTAAATTACATTAACATGAAATTTTCATTCGAGATGAATTGTTTCCATTTCGAATTGAACAATAGAACCTACCAATAAAGAGACCAGCCACACTTCCACTGTGGTCTGGTCTTCCACTGATTATGCAGTTTTTAAGCTATGTCAAGCTAGTTTTTACTCTGATATAGCTTGAAATAATATAACAGCAATAGAGTCAAACATTTTCTATCGAAACTAAATCTTTAAAAATACGTTTTAGGTTTTACAGTATTAGTGTTCGTATTATATTTATTGAGAAAACTAATAATCATCATCATCATCAAATCAGCCATTGGATGGCCACTGCTGAATGTAGGCCTATCCCTTATCTCTATATATACAAGTATATCTCGTAGTAGGCGGATTGGCGAGCGTATTTTGTGGCAGGATATGGGGTTACGCTGCTGGTACAGTTGTTCGCACCACTATGGACTTGTTGCCTTTTACGACACTATACTCGGTCGGGATCATTCTTCTATGTCAGTCACAGCACGGCATGAAGAAGATTTATAGGTTTATAAATACAAATACATAAACAAATTTACAATTAAAAACGTCTTATAGCGCGCATTAGTTTTCTATAGCGCTGTATGTTTAATGGATCACACCCTAACCCAGTACTCCGCTAACAATATCTGCACCCTCCGACCTCCATTTGAGCCGGTATTGTTGCGGTTCGGATATAACTAAGCCATGCCGAGGGACACCAACAAAGGGAATACCGTGTTTATTAAAAGAGGGATTAAGTTTGTTCCACGTCAAGTTGTTAGACCAGCGATTGACTGTACATTCTCGTTATAAACTTTTATGTCGGATATGAATGTTACATGTTTCGCAGAGTTTGTTAATAGTTTATAAGGAATAAAAAAGACATTTTTATTTTGTTACGTTACAAAATAAGTCTTGGATCCAATGATGTAAATATAATTTAAAAAATTTCTTGTCTCCAGTTTTTATCGGAAAACACGGGAAATAGAATTTACGAATGTATATTATAAGTATTTTATACTAAATTTCCATTGAATGTTATGGAATTTATATATGATGATATAATATAATAAATGTTAAAAACAAGCATACAAACGTAAAACGTAACTAGAGGCTGTATAGAGCTTGTAATGTGATAAAGCGTGTGTTATCGCTTTGCAAAGGCCTTTCCTTCAATAAATTAGAAGAAGCTCCGGCTTAATTCGGATTAAACATTTCTCATATTTTTTTTGAAATATGTAGGTATTCTTACGACTTTTTCTTTCACCGCCAAACACTAGATGTATTTTAAAAGCAACTTTAATTAATACTTTAAAATGAAGCGGTTTGAGCCTTAAGACTTGAACAAATCCTGAACTCTCGAACGAATCAGCACACCGCGACTTCGTAGCATTTGTTAATTATGTCAAGAGAGTCGGAATGAAAATGCGATTCTGGAAAGTTTTCTCTCAAATACGAGAATAACTCAGATTTACATTAAAACTTTTTAATAAGGTAATGTTGTTATCGACAAGTACTGTGGATACCGTCTGAAGATTCTTGTGGATAGATGTAGTTTTCTAACTCGTATAAAAATAATTATATTTAAGAGTCGCTACATTCTAATTTATTTATATTTATAATTCTTTATTGTACACCACTTTTGAAAGAAAAATTAGAGAGATATATGCCTAAATATTATTGTAAAATAAGGCGGTCTTATTCTTCTAATAAGCAATCTCTTCGAAACAACCTTACGTTGTGAGTAGTTGAAAGATAGCCGGAGTAAAATGGAGGTAAAATCTAATTATCACTCTCACTTGGATTTGTAACTTAATTGAATAATAACACTACACTTTGCTACGTAACTATTTACAATTGAATTCATGATTCATAACTACGAAAAAACGGAACGTTTACTTATTAATTAAAGCAAATTAAACATGACCTAATTTGACTTAAACAAAATATTCATAAATGTCTTCAAAATGTTTATATAAGTACTATACCAATTAAACTCCCATTCAAGAGGGTCCGTGGAAGACATCTATAACGGTATTACGTCACGCTCCTCAGCTAATGGCGCGTGAAACGGAACGTATAAAAACATTGCCGGGTGGGGAGAGCTGCTCTTTATGACACGATAATATTTGCGACGCCATCCGCGCGCCGCCGACCACCTGAACATGTCGTTATTTATGTTGTTTTATGTCGTTGTATATTGTTAAACTTTATTAATATAATGAACCTAAAGAGATCGTTATAAAACGCCAATGAAATAAATTATTTTTTCTCAAACAGTTTATTTGTAGACGAAGATCGTTTTGTTGTTGTGAGAATGGAACGGTAATCATAAACGATAAATTAATTATAAAAAAAACAACGCTGGTGAAATCGCACGGAAAATCTAGCTCTGTATAAATTTTATTTATATTTATGTTATTGCGAGTGCCATCCACGAATTTATTTTCGCAAAAATAGCCCTAACTAGTTGAAGAACCCTTGCAAGTTGAAGTGGCACTTCAAGAAAACGAAATAATTATTAAAGAAGAAAAATAATTTATAAATATTATATTTATTTTACAATTAAATAATAAAAATAAAAATGAGATAATGATTTTACATGTTAGAATTTCCGAGCAGATATGAAGTGAGGGCTAATAATTATAATTAGTTTGTTGGTTCTTTTTAGAATTGTATTATACAAGACGTTGTATAATATTAATTTAGTTAATTGAAAAAATTTAAATTAGTTTTATAAACAAATTTTTTTTAATCAAAATTGTGCTTTTCTCACATCTTTACCCTTAACCAGGTTTTATAAAAATCACCATATTTCGCAATCATTGTTTATTAATGTCGCAAGCCTGTCTGTTCTAACCAATACACATGTTCCTTTGTGCTCGTTAAATTAGCCGTCAGTAGAGGAAGGGGAGATGATTTGTGGCGATCGAGATAAGGCTCGCTAATACTCGGAACACGTTCGGGAGGAAAATTGACCGAGATTCTCATCTCAGGGGCTTGAATAATGATGATGGTGCGACCAGCATCCGGAATTAGGGTGAGATTATCGATATGTTTTAAAGATTTAGGTGTTATTGATGCATCTGTTATGGTTAGAGAATAGATCGTGTATATGTTACATCTTTTAATTATGATTTACAATTTCATAAATGTCATTAAGAGTTATTAAATTTGAAGTTATATATAATATACATTCCCTAGTAGGACGAAGTCCTGTCCCCAGAATCACATTACATAACACAAACCTATATACAACGTTACTTGATATTTATTCTTTTACAATCCGAAACACAATGTTTTAACTTTACAACCTAACTTCATCTTTTATCTTTGAAATAAACTGAAACATTTGTTCTTCAGAATTACCTACTAGTGTTTGGAACAAAACTCGTATCTCAATAAATAGAATTGTTTTTAGATGTGAAACATCTCAAAATATAGCAAGGGGACCAGCACGTAATGGAACATGACGGTCCTCTTGCGGGCGGGGTAAAAGCTTTTCGCAGTGTAAGCACAAAGACAAAATAAATGGCTAATACACGAACAAAGTGCCCATCACGTTTACTGTCTCTATAAAATAGACCTCGGTCGGTCGGTACGTGTGGAATATAATAGAATGTAATGGTCTACGAGGAAAACTGACGATGAGCCTAGTTTTGGAGAAACAACGCATGTTTCTTACTTAGCACAATTTAGTTTAAATTTGTCTGTGTTTTGAGAATAATTTATGAAAAAATAATTTACAAAATGGCAGATAACAACATATATATATTTTACCGATTATAGATGGAATTCAATATTACTTTGTTATGCTGTCTAAAAAATTTATGTTGAGTATGTATTTATACCAAATATAAATTCAAATCTAAATTTTGAGACAATTTTTTATTTTTCTAATTCATTAATCTCGTGTACATAAAAATCTTCTCTAAAAATGAATTATCATTTTCGAAATCCTTACTTATATATATATATATATATATATATATATATATATATATATATATATATATATATATATAATATTATAAATGGGAAAGTGAGTTTGTTTGTATGTTTGTTCCGCTTTCACGCCGTAACTACTGAACCGATTGCTTTGAAATTTTGCAGACGTAAAGTTAGAAGTCCGGATTAAATAATAGGGTACTTTTTATCCCGAAAAAGTTTGATTTTCCCGAGGGAAAACAAAAATATTGTTAGTTCGGAGATAGATGGCGCTGTGTGTAGTTTAAAACAAATTTATGTTTTGCATACGAATATACACAATGTAAACTTAGAAGGTAAATGATATGATAATTAATCCTTATATAATATGAAATAATGTATAATGATGTATATGATATATATGAAATAATGTAAAATATAAAATGATATGATAAATAATCTTAGAAAAGCATTGTTTTTCGCATGGCCAGCTCTATGTAGCGTGTTCCCGGGTATCCAGTGCCCAAAATTTGCATGTTTTTGCTCCCCAACGTAAAACATATAATATAGTTTACCACGCAGTTTTGGTTTAAAAACTCTAAACTCTATATATACGGGAAAACTAAGAAGCGCGATAACCGAATTCATAACCGAATTCCACGCGGGCGAAGCCGCGGGTAAAAGCTAGTAACCATATAAATTTTAAAAACTTCAGCATTCATTGTTTAAATCTGTGGACCCCAGGATTATGCGTCCCCTCTCCACTTGACATTTCAATCCTACGTCAAAACAAACGGTAAAGAATCCGTGACATTTCGCATGCCTTTATAACAAGAATGAGGCAATTACTCGTAAATAGTAAAACAACAGATAATAAAATATGTTATTTTGTTTTTAAAAGATGTATATTCAAACTTGATTATTTTCAGATAATTTACTCTTTAATCTAAATAATCAAATTCAATTCTAAATTAGATAATGATTTCCGTGATTCATTCTTAATTTACTTTAATTATAATTAATTATATATTCATTAATTAAAGTCCGGAACTTGTAACATTTAGCTAGACAATGAAATTTCATAACAGATTACACACCGACGTTACACACGATCATTATTTATGTCAAACTACATGTATTCGGAAACATTACCCAGAGCCTTGAACTTCAACACGGAAATCAACCATATTGCTGATAACAATAAGGTACAAAATTGATGAAAGGGTCAGAATGTTCTTGAGACGGATGACTTTATTCGTCTCCCCTGCGTTCCGTTCTACGCATTGCAATTATTCCGGGTCTGCTCCGTGGCCCGTGCAAATTTAATGGCTGTAGTGGCGCTTTCCAATTAGTGCAGCATTCTGAGTTAGAATTTAACAATTTATAGAAGTGAATGATGGAGTTCATAAATATATTGTGTGAGTAAATATTCATGCGAAATCGCATTGATTATAAGTATTTATTTAAAAGCTGAATTAGTTTAGTGGATTTCATTAGAAAGACGCGTATTTAAATCGTAGTTTCAACTGCTTAGTTTTCAACCCCTAAAATTGTTTGAAATTTCGTCGGTTTGTTGCAGAAAATTATACATGTTGTGTATCATAAAAATATGTATTACGCCCCCTCCGTTCGCTACATATCGGTTAGGTTTCGTGACACAATACAATAGTGTTTACAACGTCGATTTCGGTCCACTTGGCGATGTCGGTATGTATATAATTGAACCCGCAACCTTCATTATTTCGATAACTGGACAGTATTATTTCAGTTAATTAAGTTTTTACGATTATTCTATACTTGTTTTATAAAGCGAGTTAAGAGTTTGTTTGATTATTTTCACGAAGAAGATAAGGCTAAAGATAGTGGACCATTAACGGTAAATGTAATTGAAATTGCGTGTCTAGAATTCCTTATTATATTTAAATTCTTGATTATTAATAATCAGCCAGAGAAGTGAAGGCGAGGTAACAGAAGAGAGCTTGTTAAGCAATACTTCTAAGTTCATGTTTGTAAAATTAGATTTGTTTTTGTTAATAATAAATATTACACCCTGACTCGAGGCGGGAATCGAACCCACAACACTAGAGCAGAAAACAGAGTCAGTGCCAACTGTACCAACGGGCCAGTCATATATTTTTAAGTAAACCATGTGTAAAACATACCCAGTAATTTCTATATTAAATAAAAGTAAAATCTAGGTCTGTTTACATGAGAGCTGAGAGCTAATGAAGGTTGATTAAATATTCTCTGGAGAAACGGACGGAATACCGCCAGCGTATTCTACGCAGCGGAGCCGGCTTTGAGAGTACTTTAAAAAAAAATTTAAGTCGTGTTTAGACTACTCTAAACCTACCTACTCTGTACCTACGTACATTTTAATGTTTGTGAATGAAATTGTAATGGAAAATTCATGGAATATCAGAGTTTTAGTTTATTCTCCCGTATTCTAATTGTTATATCCCTCAGGTCTTTATCCGTGTTTACATTTAACTACTGTTTTACTATTATTAGACCTACTGTGTTTGTACTGAATTAGGTAGTAAACGTCTCACTGGGCAAAGCCCTCCTTTCCATGTAGGAGAATAGTTAGAGCTTAACCCAGCACAATGCTCTAATGCGGGAATTTTGGATAAATTCCTTACCGTAACGATCGCTATGAGGTGTCTATAATAGCAACCGGGAGCGATATCTTTACCTACTTTTCGAGACATGGTGGGCATTCACAAGGGTAAACACTCAGACCAAAAATAATTATTTGTACAAATACACATATTTTGTACAAATATTTGCCCCGAGCGGGAATTAATAATAATAATATTCTTTACTAGCGGCCCGCCCCGACTTCGCACGGTTCTTTAACTAAATTTTTAAAAATTATACATTTATATTTTTTATCACCTACACCTGCATCGATACTGGAAAATATTTTATAATAGACGGATTGAGTGACAGATTTATTATATCTATATACATACATATATACATACACACATACATATATATGTATATAGATAGTACGGATGAAACATTTGAACTGTTTTTTTTATTAATTATTTTCTCATTGATGAATACCATATTTTAATAAGTATTATTCCCGACGAAGACAAATCCAAAAACACAAAAATCATAAAAATCGTTCCACTCGTTCTCGAGTTATAAACGGTGTAACTAACACGACTTTATATGTATATATATATATATATATATATATATATATATATATATATATATAACAATTCGCTCGTTGCATTCGCGCGCGTAACTGCTCTTCTGTGTATATGTGTTGTTGTCAAGGAAAGTGAATATTAAAATTGAACTTTTGCCCCAAATCGATTGATATATAATCAGATTTAATTGTATGGTGTTAAAATAATATATACATAAGTGGGTTTAATGTAGGGAAGTAACGCGAAAGTTATAGATAATCCTTAAAGAACTTGTTCAAGTGCGTTGTGATTGGTGAAAGCGCGTAAGCGACACGATTTGCACGGCACTGACGACGTTTTGGACACGACGTTAATAGTAATACAAAGTCTTTGTTATAAAGTATTTTGTGCATACCTGCGCTTATTTCTTTCTAAAATGGATTGCAAATATTGCTCAGAGGTCTTAAAGGTGGATGATTGCATTAAATGTGTTTCATGTAATAGAACATCTCACTTCCAATGCGTGGGATTATCTGAGGTAGACTTCAAAAAAATGTTACCTATGAATAAAGCCAAATGGAAGTGTCCTAATTGTAAAACATCCAAGAGTAGCAATAGTCCGCCAGTTTCTACCACCGATGCGAAATCGTTATTATTACTTTTAGATGAGCGTTTTAACAATCTCAACTCGACGATTGAATCTTTTAAAACATTTGTTACAAATGAATTTAGAAAAGTAACTGAGACAGTTAAACAGTGGTCTGAGAAAATTTCTAATATGGAGTCATCTATAAATTCTGTTATACAAAGATTAAATGATTATGACTTAGAAATATCTAAAATAGCGCATTTGGAATCAGAATTAAATGAATTAAAAACTACTGTTAAAGATATAAAGGATAATCATTGTAGGAATGAGCAGTGGGTTCGTCGTTCAAACATACAAATTAACGGTGTTCCCCAAAAAAAGGGCGAAAACCTCATACAAGTAATAAAAAATTTAGCCGAAAAGACTAACTTCCCCTTATCTCCGGATACCGACATAGATTTTGTAACCAGAGTCGCTACCAAAAACGATTCGAGTGACAGTAGACCTAAACCAATTATATTAAAAATGCAGGCCCGTTATAAAAAAGACGACTTTTTAACATCTCTTCGAAAATTAAAAAACTTAAAAGCTTGTGATATTGGATTTTCGGGAAAGCAAAATAGAATATATTTTAATGACCATCTTTCTACCGAAAATAAGGCACTTTTTAATGAGGCCAAGCGCTTAGCTAAACAGAAGGGCTATAGCTATTGCTGGGTTCGCAACTGCACGATAATGGTTCGACGCACAGATAACTCGCCGGTTCTTCATATAACATCAAAGGACTGTTTAAAGAAAATATCATAAGTGTTATATCGATTTGTTATTTATTTTGCATTGATTTATATGGTAGAAGTAGTATGTATGTTACATTGTGTCTATTATTGAAACTTAAAACAAATATTTTATTAATTTTCTTTGTCATTGAACTCATTGCTGAATTAACTGTGGAGACATATATCACGGCTAAGATTGTTTATTGTTTGTTGTCTGGTCCGGGTGCGACATTGCTTGTTATTTTGTGTCAGGAGCTATTGTCATACTTATTAAAAATAATAATGAGGTGCCACATATGTTTCTTAAGGGTTATAGTAGTTACATTTCATAATATAAATAATAAACAATTACAAATAAATTTATCTTTAACATGTTATTAAGTATTTTCTATCAAAACGTCCGTGGATTACGGACCAAAACAAAAGAATTTTACTCTAATCTTTTAAATAATAACTACGATATTATATGCTTAACAGAGACGTGGCTTTTACCGGGTATTTTTAACGAAGAATTATTTGATAATAGATATGATGTCTATCGCACGGACCGGGACTATAAACGCTTTAATTTAAGTATGGGAGGTGGAACTCTGATAGCGGTGCGTCGTGAAATTTGTGTAGACTTGCGTAATATTTCACAAGTACCCGACATTAATGATGCAAACATTACTATCGTCAGTATAAATCTCGGAACGGGTGCTGCGCAGAAATCAATTATTGTTCTGTGCTGCTATTTTCCTCAAAATTCTAATCAGTCAGATTCTCAATTTAAATTTTTCGAATACGTCTCGGATTTGCGCTTAGACTCTCCCCTTTGTAATATTATTGTAATGGGAGATTTTAATATTGCAAGTGCTACGTGGTCACTAGAAAACGGCGACAATAGTTTAAAACTACAAAATATATCTGAAAACGTTCTTACTTGTCAATTATCCACATTTATGAGCTTTACCGACCTACAACAATATAATTGTGTGTTCAACAATAATGATAGATTGTTGGACCTTGTTCTATCGGACTTAAAATGTGTAGTTTCTCGAACTATACCTTTGTCAGAGCCTGAAGATGGTCATCATCCTTCACTTCACATAAAGGTAGGTACCCATTCAATAGAAAGAAACCTTAGTTTTAATCGTCGTATTGTCCGTAAATATTATAATGTAGATTATAGCATTGTTAACGCACAATTAGAAAAAATTGACTGGATGAGGGAATTGAATGACAAAAATATTACTGAAGCAGTCGACGCTTTCTATAGTATCATAGACGATGTAATTGACAAATATATTCCGTCTAAGGTGGCCAAAGAAAGTAAATATCCCATTTGGTTTTCACGTCCTTTAATTAGTCTAATTAATAAAAAATTAAAATGGCATAAGAAATGGAAGATATATGGAAGGTTAAGCGATTATGACAGGTTTTCAGAAATTAGAGCACAAACAAAAATGTTAGAAAATTCTTGTTACAATTTATATTTGGAACGAGTAGAAAAAAATATTCGTATTAACTCTAAGCGTTTTTGGTCTTTCATTAAGTCTAAAAAAGAGCACATTGGTATACCGGATACAATGTATCTAGATTCACAGACCGGCTCAGATGGACAAACAATCGCTAATATGTTCAACAACTTTTTTCATTCTGTATTTGAGACGAATACATCATTTAATTCTAGCATTCATAAATACACTCATGACAACTCTGATACAATTATATCGTCATTGGATATATCAGAAAATAAAGTACAATTATACTTAACGAAATTAGATACAAGTAAGGGGAGTGGACCAGATGCCATACACCCAATATTTTTGAGGCAATGTAGTAAAATGTTAAGTACACCCTTAACAATTTTATTCAAAAAATCTTTAAATAGCGGTTGCTTACCTGCACAATGGAAAAAATCTTTAATAACCCCCATTCACAAACGTCTTGATAAAAGGAATATTAAAAATTACCGTGGAATCTCAAAATTGTCCATTATCCCTAAGCTTTTTGAGAAAATTATATATGACATGATATATCCTGTATTGAGACCATTATTGATGAATAATCAACATGGTTTTATCAATAAACGATCGACTGAATCCAATCTTTGCGAGTTTTTGGATGTTGTAATTGGTGCCATGGATTCTGGGTGCCAGGTTGATGTTATATATACAGATTATTCAAAAGCCTTCGATAAAATTTCACATAACCTTCTAATAAAAAAACTTGAATATATCGGCATACATGGTAATCTGCATCGCTGGCTAACATCCTATCTACGCGATCGATCTCAAGCAGTTGCAATTAAAGGTTTTACATCATCATTTGTCCCAATTACTTCAGGAGTTCCTCAGGGCTCTCACCTGGGACCTTTACTTTTTAATATATTTATTAATGATATTAATAGATGCTTTCTGAATTCAAATATACTACTGTACGCGGATGATACCAAAATATTTAAAATTATAAAGACTAAACAAGACTGCTCCGACTTACAAGATGATCTAAATAGACTTGAACAATATTGTAGACTTAACAGCTTATATTTGAATTTAGAAAAATGCTATGCCATTACTTTTTCTAGAAAAAAAAATCAAATTTTGTATAATTATTCAATCTCGAACGTTAATTTAAAGAGAGTGACGGAGGTGAGAGACCTTGGAGTCCAGCTGGATAGTAAGCTCATGTTCGACCGTCATATAAATAATATAACAACTAAATCGTATCAGATGCTAGGTTTTATATTTAGGCAAGGAGCAGTTTTTAAAGACGCTTATACATATAAATTGCTATACAATGCATATGTTAGGTCCAATCTTGAATACGCATCTTCGGCTTGGAATCCTCAATATAAAAAATATATTGACTTAATTGAAAATATACAAAATAAATTTTTTAAAAGATTAAAAAATAAATTTGGCTCTGCTTCCTTTGACAGTGATGCTTCACTAGAACATCGTAGAGAACTCAGAGACCAGCTTTTTCTCTACAAAATAATTAATAATTTGGTTGACTCTCCATACTTACTAAGTCAAATATCTTTTAAATGCCCCAGCCATTCCACTCGATCTCAGGCTACTTTCTCGACCGCTGTCTCCAGAACAAAGTATTGTAGCAATTCATTTATTATAAGAACATGCAAAGTCTATAATAACCGATATAATGACATTGACTTGTTCAGCAATGGGTTCAAGGAATTCACTCGCCTGTTGAGAAACCATTAGGTAATTACTAACTTTTGGTATACTTCCTGTTTTGATTTTTAATTTACTATTGTACTAATTTTGATTTCACTTAGTCTTTTAGTGGAAACTTTATTGGCTTGAAAATTTGTTTAGAATCGTTTATTTATATGTAGTGATTGTATGCTGTATGTTTCCCAAAGATAAATAAATAAATAAATAAATAAATAAATATATATATATATATATATATATATATATATATATATATATATATATATATATATATATATATATATATATATATATATATATATATATAGATTACAACTTAAATAGCTATAACCATCCAACTTTGTACAATCAACAAACAAATAACGACCAAATATTTTAAATTTTAACAACGAACAAACAATCAAGACCCTAGTACCCTAAAGTATTTGATTATATACAAAAAAGAAAAACAGATTTTAGTGTCATTCTTTTGGCCGAAGTTTTGGTCAGCGCGATTCAGAAAATTATTTGCGCCATCTATCGTATAATTGTAGAATATCGTTTTTATATTTAGTGACATTTAACATAATTAATATTTGACATAATAGTATATTAATTGAAAATGATGTTTAACTAAAATATTAAAACGATTTCTATTCCTATCCGACATATTTAATAAACTTTTAAGTTTAACAAAATATTATTATTTTAAAAATATAAGTTTTGTGAGTTTTAATGATTCCTTAGACCAGATGGCGTTGGCGGCGTAGGTATCTATTTCTATTTTCTTAAATATTTATTTTTAAATTTAATTACAATGAAACAAAAACTAAATTATACTGTGAGTTATTTCCAATTTTTATGTATTAAAGTTATTAACATTGGTTTTGTACTTTTCACGTGATACGTGATCAGAGAAAAACACGATAAGAGATGGCGCTGATACAAAAAAATACGCGCTATTGAAAAATTTATTCTTGATGATATATAGTGTATTAATAAAACGGAGGTTTTAACAGATTTATTATTTGTATAGATTGTACAACAATAAAACATAGAAATAACAAAAGTAGTACAATTAGAGAATAATTGAACATATCAAACGTAGGGGTGTTCATCGGAAAAAATTATCGATAATTTTATTATCGATAATTATCGTATTAAGTTATCGATAGTTATCGATAATTATCGAATGAACAGTTATCGATAATTATCGGATAAAAGTTATCGATAAGTATCGACACAATTTTCGGACGAAGAAAAAAAAAAAAAAAAAAAAAAGGTCATCCGCCATCCCGTATTGATATAATCCTCCGTTCCCTACCAGAATACCTAAAAAAAAAAAAAAAAAAGGTCATCCGCCGTCCCGTATTGCTATAATCCCCCGTTCCCTATCAGAATACCTAAAAAAAAAAAAAAAGGTCATCCGCCGTTCAGTATCGAAATAATCTATCGATAATTATCGGATCACACAAAAATATCGATCATTATCGGATCGGAAAAAATTATCGATAATTATCTGATCGCAAAAAATTATCGATAATTATCGAATGAAAACTTATCGATAATTATCGAATGAACAATTATCGATAATTATCGAATCAAAATTATCGAATAACACTTATCGATAATTATCGAATGAAAAATTATCGAGTAGTTACGAATTATCGATAATTATCGCACACCCCTAATCAAACGGGAACCGAATTATATAAAAATATAAAGATAAATCAGCTAATTCCATCAACAATAAATCAGCTGTAGAAAACGGATTTCGCACCTCGTATCACCACCAAGCCTCTCAACGATAACAAAGATAACGCGCCAGACCTCAGAAACAAGCCAAGTGCAGATAAAGTCGTAACTCGTCCCCACTAACCCACCTCGTCAAACGGGATTACAGTTGACTCGCCAACTTTCCCTCTCACCCCGTCCCTCCCCTGCCCACTCCCCCGGGACCCCGGGGATATAATCCAGTTTTGCTCATTCTCCCCTTGAAAATGTCTAAAAAAAGCAATTTATTCTCTCGTTTACATTTTCGTTTCCGCTATTACATTTGTATCGAAAAGGATCTTTTCGGTTTATTCCCTGAATTCTATTTACGATTTTAGTATTGAACTTACTTGATTTAAAAATATGTAAAAAAATTAATAATGTAATATTTATAAGTATGGTTTCATTCTTACGTGAATCGTTTATTTTACGAAAGATGATCGAATGAAAATAACGTTTATTAACGTATCATTTATAAACTACTAATATAATCCTAACTGATAGCTGCCGACCAAATTTCAAAAAATACAAAACACTTACACTTTTACACAAAAATACAGACACTTTTACACAAAACATGAATAAATTCCGAACAATTACTCATTACGAAATAGAAAATAAATTAATAGTACCGAGAGTAAGACTTAAACTACACTCAGCCAGCACGTATATCCAATCGATAAAAATATATAATAAGCTAGGTACTTAAAGAGTGGGTTAAAGAAGAATGTGTTTTTAATTTTATAAACAAAGTAAAGACGCTATTAATTATAAATGTTACTAGAATATAGATGAATATTTTGTAATGTAAATAATTATATTTACCTGACAAAGCGCTTCTTCTCTACCTAAATATTTCGTGCCCCTGCGGGGTCCATAATTATCTTTTGTATTTTATAAATACAATGTAAATTATAGTTGTGAAATGTATAAAACAATAAAATATTACTAAAAAAAAATACTGTTTAAATTAAATTTATTCCAATTATCCGATTTACCATTTTATCCTATTCAATTTGGCTCTATCTCATAAATATTAACGAGGTTAAAACCGATTGGGATTTCTATTATTTATTAAAAAGATATTTCTAAAATACCCAGTTAAAAATAGGTCTCTACAAACAACAAAATAATATTTTTGTTCGTGACACAGCCCGTACCTATAGTTGACAACCGTTCTGGTGTAGTGGTGTGATAGTCACCTCTACTCCGGTGGTCGCGAGTTCGATTCCGGTTCTGGATAGATATTTGTATTTGTAAAAACATTTTTTGTCCTGGTTGATATTATACACATCTGATAGCGATTGTTACCCATTAAAAAATATCTGCCAATCCGCAGTGGAGAAGCGTATGGATGGATTATGCTCCAACCTTTCTTCAATATGGAGAAGAGCTGTTTGACCAGCCCTGGGACGTTTACAGGCTTTTGTCATAACAGAAGTCTGTTGTAGTGTAGGATATGATATGATACACGGGAGGAAAAAAGGAGTGGCATGCAACTCTAAAAAAATAACCTAAATCGTCCAATTATCCTCAAATAATACGATAACCACTAACAATATATGATAATAATAAATATTTCTATATATATTATTAAAGTTTAAAAAAAGTTAAGCCAATTCAAGCGTACCTATATGGCGATGTAAAGCGACGGGGGAGCAACGAAAGCACTCGAATCACAAAGGGCTTGTAGCGCCCTGAGAGCGACACAAAGGTCAAGTATTCGTGCCCTATCACCGGCGGACCTCGTTACCGGGAGCACCGCGCCCGACTTAATGCTTCTAGAATATTCTTATCTTTTTCTCTAACTTTTTTTTACGTTAGACATTTATTTATTCCAAAACTGTAATCATGATTTTCTTTGTGAAATTCTGTATTTTTTTATCTGAAGATATTATGAGCTTAGCGAGACAATAAAGTGTTTGTGTTTTATCCGCCTGTTTATTTTTCTAGAAGATCTTTATATCAAAACTAAGTGACCTCAGAGATTTATTTATACAAATTCTTAACGACATTTTAGACGGAATATCGAGTTAAGAATATCTTTTTAACTATCTCTTCTTTTAATGTCACATATCGTCTTTCGGTAATTTTAGATAATCTGTTAAGTTATGTTAAGTTAATTTAATTGTCAGTGGTTGTAGTCAGTCTAGAGAATATGAAGCTTCGTATATGAGTACATTTTCATATGCTTAATATTTTAGTACAAAAGGCATAGATCTGTTAGTTTCATTAAAATCATATTGGTATCTAATTACTTAAACTTTTTAATAACATATAATATTTAACTAGCTACATACATACATATATTAAGACAACTAATTTTTGCAAATATAAAATAAAATAATTTATGCATCGAATTACTGATCTTTAGTCGTGGTTTGAAAATTGTATTTGAACACGAGGAGGTGGTGAAGGTGGAAGGGTCGCGTCAACAGCAGGTTGAGAGATGAAAGAACAATGGCCCCCTCGCTTGATACGGTGTCAAAATCCCTCAACCTGCTTACAGTACACAGGTTTATTATGTTCATATTTGGTGATTCATTAACGTCGTTCAATCATTTAATTATTTTTATATAAATTTTATAGTTTTCTATTTTTATTTTTCTTAACTACGAATTTACGGTTAAATCTGTTATTATAGAGAGTATAAGTAGATAGATGTAGGAGAGTTGTGTTATAAAAATGTAGTTATTATTCAAGTATTAGCTTCAATCTGACTTCAATTTGACGGTCGGCTGGTCGAGTGGTCAGGCAACTGGACACTTTACGCAGCGGTCGCGGGTTCGAATCCCGCCAAGTGCAGATAATTTGTATGACGAATATAGATGTCTGCACCGGGTCATGGATGTGTATTTATGTATATATGTATTTATATAAAATTCTTAAATTTATTTCCGTTCCTAGTACCTGTAACACAAGTTTTTACGAACTTAGCACGGGGCTAGGTTAACGTGGTGTGATTGTTGGTTAATATTTATTTATTTATTTAATTTAATCTCCTCCTCACACACTCCTCTTATCAATGGGTAAGGGTCTCTTTTCCATATAGGAGTGGGGTGATAGATTTATTATTCTATACACTTTCGCGTAAGGATATATTCATTGTAATGAAAGAATAAGCTACCTAAATATCTCATAGTTCGGTAAAGGCTTTTTTCCCTCTTAAAGAAATAGATACGATATATATTTTTGAATACAAGTAAAATATTTTCTTGCGTATAACGGAAAGTTCCATTAAGATTTACGGATATTGTCATCGTAAGCAACGGTTATGTTAATGCTATTCGAGCAATATATTTTTTTACCCTTTTCTGCGCATTGGAATTTTATATCATACCTTATATACGTATATAACGTAGTAAAATAGACAGATCGAATAAAGAACAGATAAAAATTGCTTTAACATCATAAAGCCTTCAATAAATTTTACTTATACTCCTAAGTGTGAAATTTTATCATAAAATTTATTCAGGACCATTCTAGTTACATCTTGATAATTAAAAAAATAATTAATGAAAATGTCTCGAAAGTTGGCGAAGATGTCGCAAAAACACAAAACAGATCTAATTGTATATCTTTTCCTTTTATGACTTTAAAAAAATTAATTTCTATGTACCTAGTAGTAAAGTTAAGAGAATAAAAAACTCCGCTAATAATTAACGTAGAACCGACAGTAAAAGCCTTTTTTAAAAATTCACGCTTTGTTCCCTGCAAAATTCTGTCTACAATATATTTTATCGTATTTATTAACGAGTTGATCTTTATTTTTGTAAGAATAAGATTGAAACTCGTACAACCACGCTGGCTGAATTTGAACCTTACGCTGTACAGAATAGATTTGTAGTAGAAGTGGAGTTCGGTTGCATGTCTGAAGGTCACTCCCCTACTGCGGGATAGCACACCCTCGTGAGCTACCTCGCCCTAGCTCACCTGCCCTTTGAAGACGCCGATTGTAACAGTATAGCCGTAGGAGACTCACAATTAGTTAGTCACAAAAAAAATGTACTGAAATAACAAACTAGTGGACGAAATTAGAAGAGTTAGCTTGTATTATAAATTATCAACTTTAAATAAATTAATAATTTTAAGATACAAAGTTTTAGGTAGTTAAGCTTAAGTAACACGACCTTCATTAGCTTAAAGTTATTTCTGTTGTGAGGTGCGTCAAATATATTTTTTTCTAATACCTTCGTCCGTGTGAAATATTAATTCATAGATACTATAAAATTTGCCGTGCGGTCACCGGAAGAGAAGAATAGTCTCGACCTCTTTCTTGCCGAGGTTTCGAAAAAAGCGACTAAGGCCATAGTGGTTTGAACAACTGTACACCAACTAGGATGGTGATGGGCAGCAGTGTCAACATAATATCCTACTAAAACACACTGCGCTCGCCATACTCGTCTGCCAAGTATGGCGAGTATTGGCAAATGCCCCTAGAGAACATTGGCGAGGCCTAAATTCATTAGTGGATATCCAACGACTGATGTGTTGGTGAAATTTTTCATTCTACCCTCAAATATTTAAATACATTTACATTAATTTAACATTATTTTATCGTTATAAAAATATTACAGTGACATTTTAAACTAACGTTTTATAGGCTATTTTTATGAATATTTTATATCACTAAAAAAGAAAAGACTTTTTTTTAAATATTACATCTAAATTACTTAGATGCGTGGTAGTAATAGTAAAATATAAATAAAAACAGTGATAAGTAAATAAGCATCAGCTGAGCCTGTACACAGCGGGGCGCGGTGCTGTGGATATTGCAATTTCATTCCATTTTAATACGTTTGTTTACCTTCAATATAATCCCGTTAGCAAGGGAGGGGAGCAGGAGGGGGCGAGTAATTATTTATATTCACGACACGCACCGCAGTGTTTTGGACAATTTACGAGAACCAGATGATCGCGTTTTATAATACTTTTTTATAAGATTCTCGACTATCCCTGATTTTAGCTACATTTCTTCAAGAGAGGACAGATCTTTGCACAGCTGTCTATTATTGAACTAAATCTCCTTAAAGGAGAAGGGTTGGATCTTAATCCACCACGCTTCTCCACTGCGGGTTGGTGAATTACTTTCCTACCACGAGTAACAATCGTTATCAGATGTCTATGATAACAACCGGGACCTGGATAAAAAGTACCCAATGTATCGTAATGCTCGTATCAAATTATACCAAGTTCCATTTAATCATCCAGTAGTTTCGGCATGATGTTCGGCCAAGATACAAATAGACAGGCAGAAAAACTTACTGAACTTGTATGAACATAATATGGGTGATGTTTGAAATAAATAAATTTTGAATTTGAATTTGAAATATTAACGTGGTCAATTTAAAAAAAAATATACTTTCTGACAAAAGAAAAATAATGATTGAAATTGGAGCACGTGTTAATGAATTACAACTAAGTACACATTTTGACATTCGTTCCCTCTCCCGAGAGATTTCGAGATAAAATTTATTCAATGTCTTAGCTCACGGTACGAACTGAAATTGTGTCAAGTTTCATTTAACTTCAGATTAAGATTCAGTAGTTTCAACATGATGAGCGACCTAGATATAGACAAACTGACAAAAATAATTGAAGAAATTACATTTTTGGCTTCAGTAGCATATTTTTAATATCTTACTACTTTACCCTTATATGAAGAAGTGGCCTGATGAGGCCTCTGTCCAGCAGTGGGACGCTTACAGGCTGATTCTTTTCAGTTCATCTTCAATGTACATAATCTGTCAGTTTTATGGGTGTAACCCATAGATAAAATTGTGATTGTCGAATTAGACTCTATTAATAGTTTCTGTGTTCTTTGTTTACATAACAATAAAGCTGTTTTTTTTTCTAAATAATGAAAGCTTGAGAATTTTATCATCTCGTCTCGACCCTCGATCCCTTCGTAACCTGAACCGTGAATTGTAATTGCGAGCGCTCTCCAACCGAGTGTGTGTGTAGCGTTACGGGATGAGAGGTAACGAGATGAGAGGTTTCGGGTGTAGCCGAATTTGTATTGTTATTGATTTGTCGAGTGTTCCAAATGTACACTTTGTAATTGATAATGACGAGGTTTAATATTACAGTAATAAATTAGCAAAATCGGTTTTATTTTTAATTAATTATTATAATGAAATAAATTATTTTGATACTTTTTCTTTACCCATAAAACTGACGTAATTTAATACCATTAAACGACCAATTCTTAATTAATTCAGGGGGTTTCGGGGGCGATAAATCGATCTAGCTAGGATTCATTTTTAGAAAATGTCGTTTTAACCGTGTAAACACTAGTTCATACCAATTTCGTATGCAATATAAGCAGTATATTAACGAAAGCAAAAATATTCTTCGCAAAATTTAGAAGATTTGAGAAATTCATAAGACTTCAATCTATCGTGTTGTATTTTCCACGATGCTTGCACGACGGTATTGATCTATCGTTTTATTTGTACAATTTTTTTGTCATAATTCAATATGCCATTGCCTAGTTTGGTCTACGTATAAAACTTATCAATCTTTATAGTCGTAGAATAGTGACGGATCTTGCAGACTTGAAACTTTGCAGGGCAGACGTTTCAAACAGTTATTTTGTTGTTGTTGTATATTTGAAATGTCTGCCCTGTGTGGTTTTGAATTTGTGGGATCCGTCGCTATTCTACGACTATGACGAAACACCAACAAAACATACAACAACAAGAACAAAGTTGTTTGAAGCGGCTGCCCTGTAAAGTTTTAAATTTGTAAGATCCGTCACTATTCTACGACTATGACGATATATGACGTTTTATTTAAATATCCTCTTTTCCATTTATACTCGATAGCGTGATTTCTACAGATTTTTGTTTTTGAATTTAAATTATTAAAAAAAGAAACGCATATTTATAGCATATTATAATCGATCTATATTTATTTATAAACGTTTACGACCACGATTCAGGCCCGCCACACTTGCCCTTAAAGCTGTGGCATTTATTTCCTTCGACCCCATGAAAACGGTCACGCGATGTTTTCGTTATAACGAGCGTTGTTCGAAAGTGGTTAAGAAATTGTGCTGAAGACTGAATAGGAAATATTTTTAGGTAAAAATTATATATAACTTTTAATAGGTTTTAAAAAGTAGTTAAAATTATTATAATAAAGGTTAATCCTCAAAGGACAGATTATAATAATTTAAGGATTTTAGCTTGAAACTTGTACAGACGAAAATAAAAATAGTAACTATTGCTAGTAAAATTAATAGTTATTTGGTTTCACCTGAGTAAAAGAATAAAATAATAATAAACGCCTCATCTCTAAACGACCCATTAGGATGTGAACTCTCTTTTTGGGGTCCGAAAACACACACAATACACAAACACAAATCCCAGACAACGACAAACGTCTGTATGGCCCATACAAATATTTCTGACGTAATTGTATCTACGAACTCTAATGCATTAGCCAATTGCTCAACATGACTATAGATCGTGTAGCATATTAAGTTTTTTATTGTATTAAATGCTTATATCTTTTAATTATTTTTATATTATTTATATTTAATATTTATTAGTTTATAATAGGGATATTTGTAACCGTGCGGGCGACCGGCTGAGAAGAATAGTCCCGACCTCTTTCTTGCCGAGGTGTCGTAAAAGGCGACTAAGTCCATAGTGTTGTGCAGTCCGGAGTGGTGATGGGCAGCAGCGTCATTATAACCTGAATAATACACTTATGACAAGCGCGGCGAGTATTGGCAAATCCCTCCATATGACAATTAAAAATGAGCCCAGGCCCCCAGAGCCGTAGGATGGAGGCTGCTTTGAACCGGTCGCTCTGGAGGTCGATGAGGGCCTATGTTCAACAGTGGACAACATTCATTTACATGTGTATCTTATACAAGTATTGTACGTAGATATTAGTTTGTAAGTTTATTATATAAATGAGCAACCTATCCGATCTCGTTGTTGAATACTCCTTTTACGTTTAGGTTGTCTGGAAGAAATGGCTAATTAGCCATAAGACCGCCTGTTGTACTACACAATATTAACTTAAGTAATTTGTAATTATGATTTATTATCTATTTGTGGTGTGCTATAAAGAATAAATCATAATAACTCAGCACGTGATGCTTCGCATATTTGTAAATACGTAACATTAACTCGTATGACAGTGGAGCGGTAGACGTCGTAGTACTTTTAGACATGCACACATTGTTACTGTATCTACATAAATTAGACGCACACATAGAACTATGCGTCAAGATTACTTAAAACGTTTATAATGTGGTCGCCCAGTGGTCGAAATTCGACCTAATCTATAATTGACAGCATTATCAACATCATAAAAATATGATTGCGCATAACATGGTAAGCGACATATGCAGCGGTCATAAAAATTTTGATAAAAAATTCGTTGCAAGACCTGTATTTAAAACCGTGTTAACAACAGACTTTGACAATAAACAAAATTTGTGTATATATGTACATTGTACATATGTATGTGTGCCGTAGTGTGTGTAGTGTTTTTTTTAATTAATTTAATGTATTTTTGAGTATTACTAAAAAAAATATTGGCAAGAAAAGGTTAAAATTATTTTGCTATAATCCGCTAACAGCAGAATCTGTATGGTCAAACATGTAATTAAAAGCTAAGCACCGCTCACCTTCCCAACCAAGCAAGAAAGCCAAGTTCCTAAGCAAGCAATACCACCACCATTCACATGCACCACCACACAAGACTCTAACACTACTCTCGACGCACGTTTCGCTCCGACACCGGAGCATCCTCAGGAGATATCGACTTTACAATGCTGTATTGTCTAGGCTTGGTTTAGGTAAAAAATATTGGCATTCTGCACTTCTTCTCCATATAAACTTTAACTGTGCCAAATTTCATACTCTTTCGTCCGCGTAATTTTCGTAAAAAGAGGTAGAAAATTTTTGCTTCACGTGTTAATATATACATATGGACTATTTACAGAAACGTAGGTGAAACCTCGAAAGACGTCTAGTGTAACATAAGATTCTTTGTTTAAAATATTGAATTCAGAAAACAATAATCCCTACGTTGACTTGACGTAAATATCATTTGCATACGTAACGACTGCTTTACATAAATAATAATAATTATAATATGTTCTGTGTCTCATGTGTCATAATGTAATCTGCATATTCTCGGTGGAAGTCTATGTACATTTCATGTATAGTATTGTGCTGTAATTGTAATTAAATTATGTCCAACACACATAACGTTTTAGTACAATATTAATTTGATTTAATCTCGAATTTATTACAGTTTAACAAATTGACACAAGAAAGTTAAAATAAAGCAAATTACATTTACAGAAACAACTTTTTAAGAAACTTAAAACACGCTTGTTGATTTTAAAATCGTGCCGAGATTAAATAGTTAACCTAAAAGAACTAAATGGAGGGTAGAAAGATTCTGCTAATGACAGCTGACAATTGACACATCACGTAAGTCTAATCGCGTACAGGACGCATTAAATAACAGGTTCGAAAAATAGACACACAAATAGTATATATTACATCGTGATAGGTGCCCGTATCTTTTTTATATAAAACACGTTCGAAAACGACGAGTATCATTTAAGATCGAGATCTTTAACAACAAAACATCTATTAAACTGTGTTTATAATAATGCTAATGATACATATTTGCATTAGATTTCTTAGTTATTATTTAATCTGTAGACTATAATTGTCTCGATATGTCTGTCTGATAACCACAGCATGAGTATAGACGACTAAATGTAACTTTTATAACTTCAGTTATTGCAAATGATTTTTTATTTAAATTTTTACAATTTGTCGATTTGAAATAATAATAACAGCAAGAAAAACAAATGTCATTCCCTATATTTTTTCCCGAGCGCCATATTTCAATAGTCTGTAATCTACTTTCACTATAATTAAACCTAACTCTCCTTTAGTCAGTCGTTAGTCAGGTATAAAAGAGTAAAACCTCCTTGAATAAAACGTGTTTTAAACATCCGTCACATGTGCGGAATATTACTTTGCAGTTTCAACTGTTCATTAGATGGTTTTTGCACTTGTGCTCCGTTGATATTGTTCGCAGGCACGAGCGCTCGCGCCAACGATGCTCGACCTATTTCACTGTTTTTCAGTCTACCCGTTAAAAACGTATATTCTTCTTGTGCTAAATCTTATAAAACGATATTTTTTTTTCTTTTTTAATCCTGTTTTTAGGTCTCTTGTATTCTTAAAAAGGAGCAGACTTTTAAAAGGTCCCTATTTAATCTGTATGTCACGCAATATTTTGGTCGATTATTTAAAACTTGAATTATTTTTAATTTGAACAGTTTTAGAATTTGAAAAAAAAAATCTATATCTTTCTCGTTTTTTATTATTGTAATAATTAAAAGTAATATGAATGATCTTTCATCGAATTTTATTTGAAATTAAGACGTACCGTCACATTTAAAATAACAGTATAGCGCAAAATAACCCAATTCATTGACGAATTTTATACTAAAATATTGCGATTTATTTTGTGAATAAACTTGTCAGTGTTTTGTCTTGAAATGGGACATGTATTTTTCCAGTGTTGTATAGATTTTCCCTAAAGGTTTGAGTAAATATCTTTGATAACATTGATAGTAAACATTTTAGAGGAACAATAAGTCATGAGATAAATTATATTGTTTCCGTTATTACTTAATAAATGATGACAAGAAAAAAAAATTGTGAAGTAATAGTCGTAACAATATCCTCCCGTTTACGCACGTTACGCATTTTCATTGTGTTTTAATAACCAGTTCTTGATCTATTGATTCGGTGTGTAAACCACTATTGGAAGATATGTAATGTAAAAAATAATAATAATAATAATAATAATAATAACCGCCGTGTGGTTCCCGGCAGAGTAGAATAGGACCAACCCATCCTCAGCCTAGGGTGTCGTAAAAGGCGACTAAAGGCAACTAAAGCTGCACAAAACCAACGCAGCCTCCTCGGAGAGCGTGAGTGCCTCTCCGAGGGAGTAATCTAGCACTCTACTTTTATGGATGGTACGAGATAAAGGAAAGCGCATAGGGCCGCTGCCTGGGGGTCGCCAGGGCACGTCTGGAGCTGGCGCTGGACGTGGCAGCATGCGGGCCGCCAGCAACCCCCGCCGACCGGTACCACCACCTAGCCGGCCGGTGTCTCCATCATCCCCACCAGTTGGCTTGGCGCCGACAGAGTCTCCAGGGACTCAGCATTTGGCGCCCGCCGCTGGTGGAGTACGCCGCATGAGATGGACACAGGAGATGAATCGAAATGTCATGCGCGCGTATTTTAGGGCTGTAGGGGGGGAAACCGGGCGGACTGGCTACCGAGCAGTAATGCACCGCGAGTTCCTGCTGCTCGAGCCAAATTTAAATGTCACGGAGCAAAACTTGGCAGATAGAGCTCGGTACATCCAACGAAAGGGCGTATTCAACGCCGCCGAGCTCGAACGATTACGACGTGAGGCTGCTCCTGAAGTCGAACCCGTATCTGCAGAGCATAACGCAGTTGCAACGCAACAGGGAAGCGTTCGTAGCGAAGTGCCTGTGGATGCGATCGCTGAAGAAGCAGTCTCCCAAAAAGTAGAGCAGATGAGAGGGATTTTGGAGGAGGCGATTTCCGAGATCCGGAGCGCTCCTCTGGAACAGAGGCCACGACTATCCCGTCTTCCTCTTAATGCTGCGACGCGGGGTGCCATTGAGGCAGCTAACAGGCTGCTACCTCCATATTTGGATGGCAGTCTGGGCTTGGATGATACGGGTTGTATTCTCTTTGGTGCCGCTCTAGCGGTACACCGCTTCATTGGAGCCAAAACCCAGGAGCCTGGACGCACTACTAATAATAGTAGTGACGTACCAGCCTGGAAGAAGAGAATAGAACGCCGTATCAGCCTGGCCAGGGCCCTCATCGGCAGACTGCAAAGCTTCAGGTCGGGCAACACTAGGCCAAGGATTGTGCGCTCCGTCAGAATAGCTTTTAATGGATTAGGCGTCAGGCTTGACCAGCCTGATATAGCTGAAAAACTGACGGAGCGCATCGACGGCCTGAAGCAAAGAATCGCGGCATGGGGGAAGCGCATTCGTAGGTACTCTGAGAGAGTTGAGCGCTTCCGGCAAAATCGCCTCTTCCTGAGTGATCAGAAGAGGTTCTACAGGAAGTTGGAGAACCCGACGCCGTGCTCTACTTCCCCAAAACCGAATACGCCTGACCTCGTCGCCTTTTGGCGAAACATATGGTCACGGGAGGTAGAGCATGAGGAGGGCCCTTGGATTGCGGCGGTTCAGGAAGCATGTGCTAGAATCGAACCGATGAACCCGATCACCATCTCTTCGGAGAACGTAGCTGATGCGGTCCGTCGGGCACCGAACTGGAAGAGTCCGGGGATCGACGGTCTGCATCACTATTGGCTGAAAGGGTTCTCGGTATGCCATGCGACCTTGGCTCGACAATACCAAGAGGCGATAGAGCGGAGGACGCTTCCGAACCTCTTCACTACTGGGATCACTCACCTAGCTCCTAAGTCCACCAACACTGCGGATCCTACCAACTACCGCCCCATAACGTGTCTGACTTCCATCTACAAGACACTGACATCCGTTCTGAGCTGCAAGATTTCTCGTCATACTGACGAATTTAACATCTTGTCTGCAGCTCAGAACGGATGCCGTGGAGGCGGCCGCGGCACAAAGGAGCTCCTTATCATTGACTCTGTTGCGGGCCAGCTTGTCAAACGCAACCGTCGGAACTTCTCTGCTGCCTGGATCGACTACAAGAAGGCATTCGACTCGGTGCCTCATTCATGGCTTCTGAGGGTCCTCGAGCTGTACAAGATCGACGGTGCAGTTCGAGACTTCCTCGAAGTATGCATGGGTCAATGGAGTACGATCCTTTGTCTCCAGGGCGAGAGACTGACGACGGGTGCCGATGACCGAATCCGGATACGAAGGGGTATTTTCCAGGGTGATTGTCTGAGCCCACTTTGGTTTTGCTTGTCCTTGAACCCTTTAAGCACTCTGCTGGAGCGTTCGGGGACAGGCTTTCAGTTTCGGAGAGGAGGTACTAAAGTCTCTCACCTTCTCTACATGGATGACCTCAAGCTGCTGGCACCTAATCCTGCACGCCTTATGGAGTTGCTGAAAATCACTACTGAGTTCAGCGGCTCCATCAGGATGCAGCTTGGAGTGGATAAGTGTGCGGTCGTGCATGTAGACAGGGGACAGGTGACGCAATCGGCTGAAATTAGCCTAGAGATTTCTAACTTCAAGACCCTCTCCGAAGCTGAATCATACCGGTATCTGGGCATGTCACAATGCATAGGGGTGCAGGAGGTGGATATGAAACAGGCGGTTTGCGAGGTCTTTTTTGGACGCCTGACAAAAGTTCTTCGGAGCTACTTGTCGGGCGCCAACAAGGTCCGAGCTTATAACGGCTGGGTCATGCCCACTCTTTTGTACACATTTGGCGTGCTCAGATGGACTCAGACCGAACTCGACGCCCTGGACAGAAGAGTCCGCACGACTATGACTTACCATCGCATGCATCACCCGAAATCGTCGGTCATGAGACTGTACATCCCACGGAAGTGTGGTGGCCGAGGCCTATTAAGCGCCAAGTCCATGCATAACCGGGAGGTGTGCAGCCTCAGGGCCTATTTTGAAACGAGGAGGGAGAGCGCTATGCATGGTGATGTTGTAGTATGTGACAAAGGTCTCACCCCCTTATCCCTGGCCAAAGAGGAATGGCGAAGACCGGTTGTACTTAGCACCTCTGACCGGGAGACCGTATGGATGGAGAAGGAGCTGCATGGACGGTTTTACAAGGCGCTCCACGCACCTCACGTGGATGTTAAGGCCTCCGTGCAGTGGCTGCGATTCGGGGACCTCTTTGGGGAAACCGAAGGTTTTGTCTGTGCAATACAGGATCAGGTGGTCAAGACGAACAACTACCGAAAGCACATTCTGAAGGATGGCACTCCCGACTTCTGTCGAGCTTGTCGTCATCCCGGCGAGTCACTCAGACATGTGCTTTCGGGGTGTTCAGCGCTTGCCAACACTGAGTACTTGCACAGACATAACCAAGTGGCCAAAATTCTTCATCAAGAGCTTGCTCTTATGTATTGTCTCTTGGAACAGAGGATGCCGTATTACCAGTACACACCGGTGCCAGTACTCGAACGCGACGGAGTCCGGCTCTACTGGGACCTGCCTATTGCCACGGACAGGACGATACTGGCGAACAAGCCTGATATCGTGGTGATGGATAGGGCACAGTCGAGGGTGTTTTTAGTGGACATTACCATCCCTCATGACGAGAACCTCGTGAAAGCCGAAACAGAGAAAAAGCGTAAATATCTGGATTTGGCACACGAGATTGTCGACATGTGGGGTGTTGAGTCCACTGAAATCATCCCTATCGTGATATCTGCCAACGGTTTGATCCCGGTTAGCCTCGCTCACCATCTGAGGCAGCTGGGTATCCGTGACGGTTCGCTCGCAGCCAGGATGCAGAAGGCGGTATTACTCGACTCGGCTAGGATTGTCCGCCGATTTCTCAGCCTACAGGCCTAACCCCCGGCCGTTTGATCTCCCTGCCGGGGCGTAATCCTCCACCCGCTTATATTTATCTAAGTAAGTTTATGTAAATTTATTATATTCCTTATATAAGTATTGTATTATATTTATTTATATGTGTATATGTATATCTTGAACGGGTGGAGTGTAGCAATTACAATAATAATAATTTATTCAAAAAATGTAAGTTACAGTTTACTGTACAGTTCAAGACATATATAGGCACAATTTAATATAATTAGGTAAACAATGTGTATTTTTGCCTTCCAAACTAGGCTTAAGCCTGTATCTTGGTCGGCAACGATTCCTTCATTCCTCCTAATGATACACAACTTGTATGATCGCACTGTATCAGCAAATGTTTATAGTACAATATGTTTTACCTACAATATTTACAAGCTTATTAAGTTCTTAAGCGATGTGTAGTGTGTTTGTTTGTGTGTGTGCGTGTGAATGTGTGTTTGTATGTTTGTTTGTATATGTGTGTGTATGTGTTAGGGTAAATATTTTAACAATTCTTCAGTCTCATCATATCCAATACTAAGTAAATACTTACTAAATAATACAAAATGGCAGAGACCGTTTAAGTCATATTAGTTTACGCAAAATCTCGAACTACATAATTCCCTATAAAAATATAGCATACGCAAAAGTGGATAACGGCCTTTAGAAATATTAAAATAGAAATTTTTTATAATATAAACTGAAGCTAAATGTTACCTCGAGATTGCGTGCTTAACTTACAATTTTCCATACTAATTTCATTGTAAATGTGGAAAACTTAGGCACGAAGACTTTCTAAATTAAGTCAATAAAATACACGACTCGCAACAACAAAATTTACGTAATATTGAAACTTTGATTGATCAAGATTAAGCATACTCATAGATCTGCGTTCTCAGAATTACGATATACCTTTTTTATACTTTAATTAATTCTTAAAAAGGATTTATTTAAGATTTAAGCAATATTTTATAGATATTAATTAAGATGTGGGTCAATTGTTGATCTTGATTGTATAAAAATAAACAAAATAAACAAACTATTATTTTTAAACCTTGTGTGTATGGTTATATATTTATGGTTATATATTATATTATATATTATGTGTATGGTTATATTATATTCATACAAAAAATTAATTTCGACTTTTTTATATTAGTAAAGATAATAGACACAGATTTGTCAATGTATATTACATTAGGTAATACAATTGAGTTATTAAAATGTTGAAAATACATTTTCATGCCTACTATGGTATAATGTAGGTACCAACATATTTTACTTGCTATTAATTACTTTGCGATGAATAAAAGGTTATTCATAAAATGTGTAAAACGAGTAAATATTTATAATCTATGATAATCTACGTTTAAATTAAAATATGAAAATACAGAAAATCACTTCGGCGAAATAATTTGTGTCAAATTGACAAGCCATACAACAATATACACGACATTGACCGATCTTCTCCGTGTGACGTGTCTTCTTCATTCTTCACGTATCATTGGCGAATTAATATACCTATGCTTGTCTAGCACAACTAAAAGCTGTACAAACAATACTTAAATAAAAAACATATTCCGCGCTAGTGTAAAAATATGAGGAAATAACCTCCTAAAATTTTACTAATATTTTTTTTTGTAATGATTAATTCAAAATTTTGAATACAAAACTTTTGATAACAAACCGTCCATACGGTTTGCTATCTAATCAACCCAGAACGGCTGAACGGATCTGGTTAAAATTTGGCAAATTGGTAGATTATAAGTCTGAAATAGTACAAGAAAACTTTTTATCCCGGAACATTACGGTTTCTCTGGGATATTTTCTACATAAAGTCGCGTGCGATGGCTAGTGTTTCCATAAAATAAGTATATATTTTTAACTAGCTGTAATATACATATGTATAAACGAAAAAAATAATTTCCTTAAATAACGTCATAAAAAAACATTGATAAAAAATTGCATACTTTTATGATTTGAATTAATATCACTGAGTTATGATTATTTTGAATAATACAAAGAATGAGTTAATTAATTACAATTTTGTTCGATAAATTTATATTTATTTGCACTCGTTACTTCGAATATTTTATTACTTAAATTATACGGATTAATTACAAGTAACAACGTGTCATTAACAATTTATTTACAACTTATATACATGTGTGATATTTAGGATCCTCCAATCTGCGTTATTGTTTTTAATTCACAAGCCGAACGCTTAGGCCTTTCATGCCTCTCTATTGCTTGTTCCGCGCTCCCGTTCACGAAACGTGACAAAAGTTCGTGCGTGTAGCCGGCATTCATCGATTTACAAGACGTTATCACGTCAAAAATAATACGTAACACTGCTCTTTTAAATAAATTCCCCGCATCATTAATGCGGTACTTATTATTTTTCTATAAGAAATATTTTCTTTCACAATTCTCTTATAAATGAAATATTTAATCTTGACCCGCTTTCTGTAATAGCGGTCGCGTGTTTAAGCATTATACTGCAGATAGCTAAAACGAAATAAAATCAATAAGTTTCGATTTCGTTCATAATTTTTTACTTTTATAAACAATATTACATTTGAAAGGGATTACACTCATAAGAATTTTTTTTTATAAATTTTATGTATTCTTTGTAAAAATGAATCAGTGAAATTTTCAGGAATTACGTTAGTGAAGCTGTATTCACTAAATAATCAGTGAAATTAAATTACAAGTTAGTGAATACTCATTAATACATATATTCAATGATCTAATCAGTGGACACTGATATTCACATATTCATCCGTTAATACATACGATTTTCACATTGAAGAGAATAGTCAATTAAAAATAGTGAAATTCCACTGATTCATGTTAAGAGAGTAGGGAAGACCGGGGATAGTTGCCTATAGGGGTAGGTAGACTAATCGAAAAAAACTCGTCATTGGTACAAGTTTTGTGTCTTCCTCTCACAGTCATGTATTACGCTCCGTACCCCACTCATTTGTCCAAAACACCACATCGCGGATACACTTCGTTTTGGAGCAGTGACATGTTTTTTGTTTTCTTACAATGAAAGTAAAATTTCTACATTGCATATTTTTTTATCTGATGCCTACACATTTTGTGTAAATCATTTTTTTATTAATCATAGTAATTAATGAGTACATATTAAACATATCTCATGTCTTATTTTTCATGTCGATGACAGTGTCAAGGTTAACCATGCCTAAAAAACAAAAAATAGGTTCCGGGGTTGGTAGACCTATTTCTTTCGGGGCTGGTTGAATAAGGTAGTCAACCAACTATATGGATAAGAAACAAAACCAAACACGAAGAGAAAGTTAAAAAAAAAAGAAAAAAGAGATAACCTTGCGCTACAGAAGACCAAAATTGGAAAAGAAAAAGGATGGCAAGGGAAAAGGATAATATTTATTGAATACAAACATTGTATTTCTGCTATTGAAGACTGATTATTTCATTTTTAATTTTCTGTAAATAAAAACGAACATGATAGTGACAATAAGTTTACTTAAAAATACATATATCATTACTTTTGAAAAAACAAGTATTAAGTTACTGAGTTTATAAAAATAAAAAATAAAAAAACATATGTGCTTAAATTTAGAAATTTAAACGAACGACGCAATTTCTTTTTTTTTTAATGACAAAGAGGCAATAACGGTCGTTGATTTATTTTATAGCATTAGAAAAGTTAAATAAAAAATGTTATTAAATGATTAAAATTGTTTCAAAAATAAAAGTTGATAATTTTGTTAATAACTCTATTAGAAATATGTGTATCTGATTAAATTTTGTTTTAAGATGTTTATCTTAAGCTGTTTAGCTCAGTTATATTCAGATAAAAGTTTAATTTTTTCCCTCTTCTCATGATTTAAGATTTATTGGTACATAAGTCTACTTACCCCGGACCAGGGGTAGATTGACTAAGATTTTGTGTGCTGTAAAATGTATAATATCTTCACCATTATATTAAACTAAGACCTGGATATTATATTTTGTATTAGTTTAATAGTTTTTCTATCGACTAATGTGGTTTTATTTTGTACTTATATTAAAACACAAAAAATATGTATGATTTAGTTAAAAAGTAGTCAACTATCCCCGGTCTCCCCTACATATTCATCGCCTTCCAACATTCACCATCTCACTCGACGAATCTCCTAAAATTCTTTGTATGTAAAACAAACAACACAAAAACTCGTAACACGGAACACGTTTGTACGGTTTTTTAGAAATATATGCTTTTCAAAATAAATTTGTCGAGAGCAGGGATCAAAGCGGCTACCATTAGTATCTCGGCATGAACTCGTAAAATCAAACTATATTGGTCATGACTCTAACTAACCAATTGTTTTAATGGACTCGTAAAATCTCCACGCTCAATAAAAATTTTATTTAAAAAAAAATGTTTTCCTCTGAACACATGTAACGACATGCAATAAATTTTTTTTTCTCTTTTTTTTAAGGCATGGGATTGAATATAACTCGGCCAGGCTATCAATATGCAAATTGTCATTAGATATAGTCATACAATTTTGTGAGCAGGTGGCATGTGGTGATTTCGGCATATACGATTGGCTGTCTCGTGTTTGTCCTAATCATTTCATGGTCATACTGTGCATTATTCATTTATTTTGTATGACGCTTAATTATTTAAAAGAGTACCGAGAGTTTTTTTCCGCCGGCTTTTTTTCCTCTCGGCCAACACTAGGGACATTAGATTAAGTTATTTATTGTAACATTTAATAAAGCCGATGATATAATAGTAATGTTATGTCTACCGAGACATTAATCTTGTAATAATTTGACGTATTAGTTTTAAATGAAATTTTTTTGACATTCGTTAAGTGTGTATAATCACCTTATGACGAAATAAATATTTTCATTTCATTTCATTTCATTTCAAATAAACCTGTAACAGGTTCTGTACATTGATTATATTAAAAAAAAAAAAAAAAAAAAAAAAAACAAAGGGCTCTATATAATCTCTTTATACTCTATATGTATAATACTGAAGTGAAAATTGTATGTTTTTTTTTTCACTTTTATCTGTCTGTATCCTGGTCACCATAGAAATAATTTCAAATATTTGTGCTGGTCACGCATCACTACCGGATTGATTTCAATGAAACTTGTACCTGTTTTTAAAAGAAAACTTAAAAATCATATTTTACATGCCCTGAAATAAAATTGAAAACAATATAATATAGCCAACTACATCGGAGGTATGTTGTACTTAATTAATAGTATATTTTATGTCTTACATTTTAATTGAACTTGTAATGTTCTTATGAGACACCTCTTTAACTTATGAATATTTTAATCATGAAATTCAGCTCGACTTACATAAGCTTGCATGTCTTATCAGAAACTCTAAGATATGTATATTCGCCAATTGTTAGTGAAATAGAGTGATGGATCAATGAAAAATAGGAGCCTTATCCTAAAGAGGCGGTAAGGCATCACTCATCATTCAACGGTACAGTTACAGTTAGTATTAAAAAAAATCGTGATCGTGAGAAAGTTTTGTAAAGGAGCAATTTATTTGTACAATGTCGACAAAGTCTCGAATGTTCTATTGAGCATGAAAGAGCCCCTGCACCCTTCCGTGTTAACGTTTTTTTTTCTTCATTGAAATTCTTTGTCCGTACACTCTTGGTTCAATCCTCTTTAGGGATGTTCCTTTACAAGAGCCGGGATAACTGCAGGGCTTCACTAAATTAATATCGAGATAAAATATTATTGGTATAATATGGTTTCTGTTCTTAATTTGAGTTAACAGAGCTTATTTCAAAATAATAATTTCGGAACCTTGAATAATATGGCTCCAATCTAAAAAGATAATTGTATGTTGTTACCCACTGTTTATTATTACGTAAGTTTTTTTCGACCAGATAACAACAGAAATCTAAAATTAAAAAAAATCGTTTTAAAACTTTTAAAAAGTCTACTTTATATATTGTTATTTTCAGTTTCAATTTACGAACAGATTATTTTCTTTAATAAAGTAGCAAAATTTATTTTCAAATTATGTATTTATTATTCAATAGCCCTTTACATAATGATGTTCACTAATCAAACGACGAATAATTGGTAAATAATACTCAAGAACAAAGAAAATATTATACCGTTTTTGTAAAAACATATTTTCTAAAGAAATAAAAAAGCACCGTCAAGTTGAATGAGGAATAGGGAAGGTCCCTCTGTAGCCGAGTAATGAGGTTGACTCCGACGACGTAAATTGGATTCCGTCGAAACAAGTCGTTAGAATCGTTTCCAGACGCTGTTTGGGGCTTATTTACAATAAAGTAATCATGTCTTTTATTATACTTTTTGTGTTAACCTTACATCCGTAAGTTCTAAATATTTGCATCGCATTATACTAGTGATGCACTTTTGTCGAAAGGTGGGAATTATTTTTAGTGTATTACAGTACTGTTTTACTAACAGCTATGCTATAATGAAGTTTATAATTGACGCGAAAGTTGATGCTTCTGTATATTTTGTTAATAATATTTTTTTTTGTTTAATTGCTGATATCAAATAATGTCTATTACAAAAAAAAGTTGCAAGCATGGTTTTAGAAGTAATTAAAATAAAATGCGGTGCGCTCGACGGAGTCTAGAAGGGTGCTATAATTATCATAAAATTAAATAAAAAACTTAACATCGTATTTTATATTCAAAGCTTAACTTTTTAAAATGCTTAAAACTTTTCATGTAATGTAAAAAAAAAAAACGATTAAATCTAATTAAGCTGTTCCAGTTTGATAAAGTTTGATTTTAAGGTATATATCGAACTGTTTTAGAATATTCGTAGTGTTGTATTCAAAAGGACTCTGAATCGTCTTTGCCAGTTGCAGATTATGTAATATTTTACACATCTGGGATAGAGGAACCATGTCAACCAACAGAAACAAAGATCGATCAAATTCCTTTTGAAAGCAATCGCCCGCTCCCGGGCTTTCTATTACCGTGATGAGGAAATGATAATTAAATGATCATTTCTGTCTGTTGTCAGGTTCCGAAGTCCCAATCGAGGGTCGCGGCGAGGGGCGTGACGCTGTTAATAATCAGTGAGGGAGAAGACACAAGAACGTTAGTAGAACGATGGTCGTAGATTCTCGGAACTCAAACAAATATTAAGACACGCGCACAGAAAAATAATCAAGATGGCGGAGGGACCACAGTCGATATGGCAGAAGATCGACAGTTCCGTCATTCCTGTCGTAAACCTCGAAGTTCGGGAGGTCCGGGAAATACTATGGGAGAAGATAAAGGAACCTACATCTCAGAGAAAAATCATTCTAGTTATAGTGTCCATAGCCCTTTTACTAGACAACATGCTTTATATGGTCATCGTGCCGATCATACCCGACTACTTACGATACATCGGGGCGTGGGGCGAGGCGGGATATGATCACGTCGTGACTCTAGCGCCGATAAAGGAAGGTAATAGGACCATTATACCGACTCAAATCATTCCAGGCTCACACGAAGGCCAAGACTCAGCGACGGGAGTACTATTCGCTTCGAAGGCGATTGTGCAGTTGATGGTAAATCCTTTTTCCGGTGCCTTAATCGATCGTATAGGATACGATATACCGATGATGATTGGGCTCATCATAATGTTTCTTTCGACTTCGATATTCGCCTGCGGACGAAGTTACGGCATGTTATTCTTTGCGAGAAGTCTACAAGGCGTTGGATCTGCTTTTGCCGATACTTCAGGATTGGCCATGATAGCTGACAGATTTACTGAGGAAAACGAACGTTCAAAAGCTCTGGGTATAGCTTTAGCATTTATCAGCTTTGGGTGTCTCGTTGCACCGCCTTTTGGTGGCGCACTATATCAGTTCGCTGGTAAAGAAGTACCTTTCCTTATCCTTGCCCTCATATCGTTATTAGACGGTTTCATGTTACTTCTTGTAATGAAACCTTTAAAAACTCAAATGAAAGAAGCTTCCGAGCCGAAGACTGCTGGTACACCTATTTGGAAATTATTAATCGATCCATACATAGCGGTTTGTGCTGGAGCTCTAATGATGTCTAATGTCGCCTTGGCTTTCCTAGAACCGACGATCTCTTTTTGGATGGAAGATAACCTAACAAAGGATAATTGGAAGATTGGAATGATTTGGTTACCTGCGTTCTTCCCGCACGTTCTCGGTGTAGTGATAACAGTAAAGATGGCAAAGAAATATCCTCAGCATCAGTGGCTAATGGCAGCTGGTGGTTTAGCATTGGAAGGCTTATGCTGTTTTATTATTCCATTCGCAAGTTCTTACAAAATGCTTATGATACCAATCTGCGGAATTTGCTTTGGCATTGCTCTCATTGACACAGCCTTGTTACCCACACTCGGCTACCTAGTAGATGTTCGTTACGTTTCAGTGTATGGGAGCATCTATGCCATCGCTGACATATCATATTCATTCGCGTATGCCGTTGGGCCTATTATAGCTGGAGAAGTAGTCGAGATGATAGGATTCACAGCTCTAAATTTCTTTATTGCATTTAGCAATCTACTTTACGCTCCTGTTCTGATGTATCTAAGACATATTTACGACTTTAAGCCCTTCGAGAATGAAGCGAATATCTTAATGGCTGATCCGCCTGACAAGGAGTATCAAACTTACAGTATGCAAGATCAAAGACCAGTAAACGGTGAATTTAAAAACCACTTGGAATACAGCAGCGTTCCAGGTCATGGTGACTCGATTCAGGAATCCAATGTTGATCAATCAAGATATGACTACCAAGAGGGCTATCAAAATTATTCTCAAGGATATCAGCAGCAAGGCTTCCAGCAGGAGGCCTACAGTCAGCCACGCCAGCTGCCAGCGCAGCCGCAACCGACAGCAAGCAATCCGTTTAGGGCACCGACAGCCGGCCCCGCGCCTGCTGCGCCTTCGACACCGGCGCCTGCACCTGCTCCGACTGCGAATCCGATCAAGAACCCCTTCCGACAAGGCTTCTAGAGCTATTTAGTATTGTTGTCTATATTATTTAATTTACTTGTTGTGTATTTATAAATGTCTCACATAGTTGATAACTTCGATCACTGAGCCGCGACCAGCCGGCGGCAATGTTTAACCTTTAACTAGATGTCTATGTTATAACCGTGCTTGTAATTATCTGTATTGTAGTGTGTCTGTGCTGCCCACGAGATGACCTCATTGTATCTTAGATACTTAATATACTACAGAATGTAGATCACACGTAAAAGAAAAATGAAGTCATTTTGTTAGTAGCCAGGAATCTTGTTGACCTTGAATAACTGTTAAAACTCTTATAATATTTAGAACTGTAAAACTCATTCGGTTTGACGTTCGTAATATTTTCTTTATTTAAATATATTAAGATAAATACTCGTGAGGACAAAAATTGATATAAAGTAAGGTACTTTAATGGAAAAGCAAATAACATGTGTGTGAAGATATCATTAAACTTGTATTGGTCTAAGTTGTATCTAAATGGATACCCTCGAAGCAATTGAAAGACGTATTAATTATGGTTTAGAATAAGTTTACAGACTAAAAATTGTGAAACAATATTGATAAATTAGAAAAAGATGTAAAGAAGTCTAACTGTTTGTAAATTTAAAGTGGCACTTGCATCTATTAGTGATTGATACTTTTAAGACAAATTTTAAAACTATAACATTACTTAAAAATATTCATGTTTTCTTTAATTATAGTACAATTTAATTAAGATCTTTACTCCTAATCCTCGTGCATTACGAGGAATTATACAGTCCGGCAGTCCTAATTTTTGTGGTCTGATATGGCATAAAAAATGAATGAAAATAAAATAAAAATGAATGGGGAAAAGTAAAATGTTGGACGGTAAAATTACGTATAGTGCACAAACTAGTATATACATGTATATGGAGTGCGATATCGGAATGTCAAAAAATCTGACTGCCGGACAGTAAAATTTCTTGTAGTGTACAAACGCCCTAATAGTGTGTCCATACGATAAGTTTTTGTGTACAGATTATATAGAATAAAGTCTAAATAAAAAAGTTTCTGTACACAACACGTACTTAATGTACGTTTTTATTACATAAATTTCTTTCAGATAAATATCTTGGACTTATCAAGGACACTGACGTTTATCTGCATCGTTTTGTAGCACAATATGCAAAAGTAAATTTTGTGATAAAATGATATAAATGTTTGCTGTGAGGTTTATGTCGTGTGGACCCTGCATGAAGAAAGCATGAATTATTTTTAAAGAAATAGTGGTATTTTTTACGGATCTAATTACGTAAGTGGGTAAGTACAAAAAGAGCGAATGAAGAGCCCAGTAAAAAAAAAAGAACATATAAAGTGTAACGAACGAGTGGAAATAAAAACAGAGATAATCATTGTTTAGGATAATGTATCATTAACTAAAATGACTTATTGATGTTTGAAAAGTCATTATATTGCTAATAATTTCCGTAAAAAATAATACAAAAATAACACTAGTTAGAAGTTTAAATTGTAATCTATAAAATATAATGCAATTGCATTGCTTTAGAAATATCGATGTCATATCTCGCTAACAATTAAACATAATCAATTATTATATCAATTAGTGGTTAAGATCAACTTGTGATAAAGTTGCAACCAAGGTAACGAAACATATCAGAATCTTTTGATTCATATAGACTAAGTTACTGTAAGTATATTCTCTTGTATAGTAGGTATTTGCTGGTCTTAGCCGCGTAATTAATTCATATTGTTTAGCTTTAGCGTGTCAAGGAAGAGCAAGGGGTCATTCGGTGGGTCAAAGAGTTCCTATTGCAATTTAAGTGACGAGTGAAAAAAAAAGCTATAAGAGAAAACGTGTGTTGTGCTTCAGGTTAAAAGTGAGAACAAAATAAGAAATTCGAAATTATACAAAAAATAACAATTATATTTGGATAATCAATTAATAAAGACTGTTTCAAAAACATATCAATACGATATTAAAAATGTTAACAGAACTCCCACCGCAATGACCTAACAACATATTCACAGATTCGGTTATAATGAATACAAATTTAAAAAAAAAAATACTATATAATTGTACAAGAAAATGTGACGAGCCCGACATGTCAATTGAAAGAGTGTATAAAGTAAACGTGTTTAATGTGAATATAATTATTTAAATTAACGTCTTATAAATGCTTCAAACGACTTATTCAATTGTGAATTTTCTTACTAAAACAATATAAGTTGCTGAAATTATTTACCAATAACGTGAAACACATAATATTAACACGTCAGTCAGTTCAATGACGAAGTGATTAAGAGAAATTAAATTAAAAATTACATTCTATGTGAAAAACAATCATTCGAAATCGTTGTTACATTTTTTTTATTATTATGTTTTCGTTTAAAAATCGTACGAAGGAAATTAAAAAATTCAAAATGTGCCCAGCGAACCAGTCCACGAATTATAACTAAAATTTGTTTATTGAAATTGAAATGAAATAAATTAATTAAAACGTTGAGTTAATTAAAGTACCCAGTTCATAAAAGCTCCAGTGATAATGAAAATGTGTCATAGAATGATGTTAATCTGAGAGGGTTCCAATTAAATAGAAAAAGTTTCGACAACAAGCGTGACAGATCACCGTCACGACACTATAAATAAATTGATTAACGATATTGATAATTAATATTTAACGATTCAGGCAATCTTAACTTAATTGTCAATATTTTTAAACTTAGTTGTTTGATAATAAGAGTTAAAGCATTTGAAGCAAAGGTAAACCGCTACATTTTACAGTAAATTTTGAAATCGGTTTCCTTTAAATATAAATATTGTGATGTAATTACTACTGGCAACCACTTTAATCACATTTAAAAACAATTAGTTAGAATTAATAAATCGATTACAGTAATAGACATTTGTTCGTTGCGAGAGCGATGTTACTGCGGTTGTATATGAATTTAGTAGCTTAAATTCACAATCGAGAAAGTCGTTGTTGATTATTTTGCGATTGTTTTCGAGGCAATGTGTGTGTCAGACTATATCCTCGTGGAGTTATCGGTAGCCTGCAAAGTACAATAGTATTCGTAGGAACGATCCAGAGCACATTTTTTTAAAACGCACGAACTATTTTGCGCCCGACGAAACTATAATAATTCATTTTCACTTTAATTTTACTTATTTTAAGTGACTCCGTGTTAGGTTAGGTTTGAAGAGCATTTATTTCTCATTAAAACATACAGTCACTTACATGAGAAATTAAGAAACAACACCCATGTAATGTGGGTAAAAATATAAAAAGTGTCCAGCAGTTCACATACACATAACTCTTACATATTTGGAAAATTTTCCATTCGTAATATAAATTAATTTTTAAACGCGTGATACCGTTTACAATATAGTTTTGACGAAAATAATCCCACAAATTTATCGAAGTAACAGGTAACCATAAATTAAATTTAAATTTTAGTTATGTAGTAAATTGTCATTTAAATTTTTTATACCTAAAAATATTCGCATTAACAAAATGAACATGCATTTTTTAACAAAATGATCGCTATTTAATTTCGTCGGGAGCATATTATAAGGTATAATTACTAATTATAAAGTATAAGGGATAAATAATCGAAATGATCATGATTCCGATCAGATATTGTTTAATCGTAAGTTAAGTCAATTTCGTGTCAAATTCTCCCGAAATTCAATTACTTAGTAGAGTATCAGGGCTGAGTGAGGCTTGCTGTTAGAAACTCGTCATATCGTGGATTTTGAAGATATAAAAATTATATAAAACCTCATTTATCAATAACCTTAATGTTGTGCGCCAGTAAAATAATTAAGCTAATTATATTACGTGACTTGTGTTTTGAAAATCATAATTATTATGTATTTTTGAAATAATTTAAATCCACGATGTAACGATTTTAGCGTTTCGATATATTATCTCAATCAAGTAATTTAAATATCTTTTACCATAGAGGTATCACCAAAGAGGAATAACATTGCATACATATCACTAGGCTAAGAATATACATTATTTGTGAATTTTATATGTGTCTATTTCTATATATTATACTTATTGTATATTTAAATTTAATGTATAACGCACACATCTTAGAATGTCGAATAGATTTAAGATTTTCTTACATGTTATAATATTGTCGTATTATGTTTATAGTTATTGTTCGTATTTTTGATGTAACAGAATAGAAAAGAATGTATGTTTTACCGACTACGATAAATATTGTATCATTTAAAATAATTAATATTTAATCCTTTTATAAATATATTGAAAAACAAATCGAAGTCCATACAATACATATCTGAATAAATATATTTAAAATTACTATTTTTAAACATTTAAACACATTTTAAAATATAGAATCTTATATATTTATCTAATATTTCATTCAATAATTTATGTTATAATTTTTTCCATGGTATGCGTATTCTAATAAAGTTTATTTATATTTTATTTACATATTATATAAATTGTGTATTTATAAGTTGGTTTGTATATGTATATACATATATAGCTCATCATACTGGCCAGCAAGGAGCTGTATATATTGCAATACTCATGTAGTTTTTTAGTGTGTGTCTCCTATGAATGTGTGTGTCTATGTTATATATTTTCTATTGGAATTTAACTGCAAACATAATTTTTGTGCATTAATTTAAAGTTATTTTATATAAATACAGTGCAACCTCGACATGACGAACTGAAGGGAATTAGAAAATATTTGTTATACCAAGTAAGTAATTCGTCATAATAAGATTTGTTATATAGAAGTTAGAAATATGATTCGTTTTAACAAGATAAGAAAGTTGAATTAACTGAAAATAATTAATAGGATACGTTATTTCAAGGTTCTGAGATGAAAAATATCGTTAAATAGAAATACCATCTCCCTATATTCTGCAATGTTTAAAAATTCGTTATAAAGACGTTTTAATATAAAAAATAAATATTATTCCTAATATAGAGGTGTATTTTTTATATTAGTTCTTACGGGCAGTTCTAGGGGATTTCGAAAAATTCGTTAAATCGAGGAATTTGTTACATTGAGGCTCGTTATATCAAGGTTGTACTGTATTTTTAACACACCACTATTTATATATACAGAAAACTAAACAGTAGATATTTTGCTTTATTCTGATTTATAATTTTATTTTTAGTTTATTAAATAATGCATGGTTGATATTTAAGTAATGTATCTTGCGTGCTGTGTTTTAATTATAACTATAATATTAATCAGAGAAATATTTAAAACGAATGTGTGTGATTCACAACATGACCATTGATTAAATTAGTAAATTATAAATCGTATTTCTCTACATATCAAATGAAATTCGAAAATAACATTTATCATGTGTTATATAATCGATTTCATCGGCTATTTCTTATGATATAACTTTTACTAGCTTGTCTTATATGTCATACTTATGTATGTATATTTCGTATTCATTATATATGTTTGCAGTTAGTATTTCGACCTAGATCGACACCCGTCCGTTAGCCCTATATCTTACTATTTCTAGTTCTCCTAAACTCTTACTAATAATTATCTAGTAACTCACGTCGGAGTCATCAGGCGTAAAAATATTTCACTATTATTATACAATTTTCCTACTTTTCAGTTGATTTAATAATTCTTAATGCAAATAAAAGTATTTTATTTATCTCAATTGTAAAATACGATAAAAATGTGTAGAGTTTACGATTTTTAGACAATTTCTCGTGTGCAAATGCTGAATGCGGTTGGGAAAAAAAATCTTACTTTAGTAAAAATTGTGGAATGTGAGAAAAGTTTGCTATTTGTATTAGGATTTCCGTTTAAATTGAATCTAATATTAAATTGTATGCGTAAATGTGGCTTCTATATAATAATATTTATTAACTGATAGTTATTTAATTAATCTTTTAGATTTTATTTGAAATCAAAACGAAATTAGTTTGAAAAATCGTTGTAAAATTACAAGTGTGTTAAGATTCGAAGTATTGTATTTAATAAGTATTTCCTTTATTTGATTTATCATATTATATTGTCGTTATTTTAATATAACTTAATTTAGGATGCGCTAAAAGTTCTAGATCTAGACTTTTGCATAAGTAAAGCGTACAAATTTTAAATTAGTCGTACAATTTTTGTAAATCTGTTTTGTTTAATAGTCTTTCATTTTACAAAATTTTAATAAATCGGCAACCTTGTATAAAATATAATATAAATTTAATCAAAATTTTAAATTATAGTATATAAAATTGGATTAAAACATAGGTAAGTTCATATATTTAATTTTTAATAAGCGATTTCTTATTATTAATATCATATTAAGGTTTTTGAACATCATAAGTACCTCATTCGTTTAAGTATTTTGTATATATTGAACACAGCGTTACATTAGTGAAATATTCTCTTAAAGAACGTGTCACAAGTATTTCGCTTACGAACTTAGAATGCATTAAAATATAAATTAGCACGTAAAAATATTTAAGTCTAGTTTTAAATTTGGATTAAGGGAACAGTGAGTAAGGTAATGTCCATATTGCCGAGGTTTTTAACGTTTTAGCAAAACATTTCTTTCATAAATAAGGCTTTTAAAATATATATTTTAATACTAGACTAATAAATTAAAGTAAGAATATTTTATTCACATGCTACAAGGTTTCGGTTTTATTTTAAACAAGAAGAGCAAATTTGTGGATGCAGTTTAGTTTTAAAGGAATACTAAGTTTTTTTCATGTTTATTTTGATTATATTCAATATATATAAATAATACAAAAACGAAGTAATGTGGACATTACAAATATAATATTATTACCAATCATTATATTTAAAATAAATAATTTAAAAAAAAACTTATATATCATTATATACATATAATCACGCATATTAGATACGTCTGTTACGTATTAGAAACCTTTATAGTCAAATGCTGTATAAATAATGATGTAGCGTCTTACAATTATATCATGTATATCTTAATTATATGTACCAGTAGCAATAAACAATATAAAGTCTAAATTATACACGCCATTTCAGTTGTTATACAAAGTATTTCGTCTGGAAATCGCTTGTATAATTGGGGCATATCGAAATTGCCTGTCTAATATATTCTTGAAATTAGATTTTTAAAATTATATAAACGTTTCGCTTCATTGGCAAGCACGGAAATGTTCTAAAGTTATAGGGGTAATATTTTTCGCTTCGCTCCTAATTGGAGGAAAATAGAGTGTCATATACCTAGTGTGTTATTCCGTGTTTGCCGACGCGAGCGGCGAGTAGAGTAATTTATTAGTTAAACCAGTTAATACACTAATCGGATATTCTATCTAGCTGTATGTAACGTGATCAAAATTAATTCAGTGATCGAATATACTTGTTACATCAAATTTATCTCGTTTTAATTAGAAACACCTGCCAACGGTCCAATAAACATTTACCTAATGGCATAACCTATTGTAGACATATATATAAAAATATTTATATTGAATGAAAATTATCGTAGATTAGGTACTGGTGATGTCCCTTTTCTTCTATTAAAATGGCCTTTGTCTGGTGGTGGAAATTTTACAAATAAGTAAGAAAACATTACAGTATATTACATAATTTCTAATACAACTAAATACAAAATCATCTTTTACGAAATTAGATCGGTGGGGCTATTATGTGACTTGCGCGATCACGAAAAATCGCTGTGATGTCGAATTTCAATACTAATTGAGGCTCAGCTAGTATTGAAATTCGACACTACAGCGATTTCTCGTGATCGCGCAAGTTACGTAATAGCCGCATCGTGTTCTATCTCCAGACTACATCAACAGAATAAATACGAATACTTTTATAAGATACAATAAGCAAAAAGCTTTTTTCTTCAAACTAGCTTTTTCCTTGACGAAGATTTTAGGAGAATGATATTTGGAATTTATTAAAATGTATTTTAGCGGTCGAAGTAACTCGACTCGAATAAAAAGGCGAAGCTGTGATACACTTGAAGAAATAAACTATACACACACTTTGTATACATATAGTACTGAATTAAAATAAGTGTTGCAAATATGAACATCGCATTCCAGTGTATACCGCGTCTGTATAAGATAAGCAAGCGTACGTATAACCATGTACGGGAACGTACACTCAACATCATTACAAATTCTTCTGCATTGCGCTTGCTTTTACTGGCTTGTGTTTTATTTAATAATTATTAAAGATTTCCTTTTGAAACACACTTATTTAGCTATTTACGTATACGTTATTATATATCTGTTCTTTTATGAATAATTTTCTTTAATTGTATTAGGCATTAAAAATAATTTTTTTAAGTTCCATGATCATTCAAACGTACCTGAAATTATTCACAATTCTTAACACCAATCATGTGCCCCTCGCAATCTATGCAAATCAACCTATTAGGTGCATCGATTTTATTTTCTTTCAACCGAATTTCGTCCCTATTAGCATTTAACTTAAAGACAAATTTTGTAAAATATATAAATACCTTTTCAGCCGAAATCCTTATAACATTCCAATGAAATTGGAACCTAAAAATATCTCTATTGAAGCTCAGTTTGGTGTGTCATATGAATTAATTAGAGGTCAATATAGTATTTTCAGTTCTATGGTCGAGGGTTAAGGTTTATATTGGATTAAGGTATGCTATTTGAAGATCGGTCGAGGTAGGGCGCGGTGTTTTTAATAGTAATTAGTCTAATTGAAGGGCTACGTGTTGTTCTGTGGGTTATGGCTAGACAAGGTTATGTTATCGACAAATTTGAAGACGGGGTAGAATAAATAGATTCATAAGATAAAAGGAAGATGAGAGGTTAATATTTGTCATTAATTTTTCGATAATATCTCTTAGTTTTTACTTATAGTTGTATACGTTGCTTTGTTAACCTTTTATTAATTTATAAAATTCATTTTAAAAGTTCAGAAATTCGTGTAATGTTTAAAAAGTTTAGCGTTGTTAGTTTTTTTAATCTATTTAGAAAATGTGTCAATCCGTTTATTATAAAGTTCTCTGCATTCGTTTCGTCTCATTAATAGGTTTAATTTTCAACAACTATGTATTTAACGAAGGTTACCTATTTTAAATTTGTATCTGTGGTAGATAGTTACAGTAGTTTATAGAAAAGGGCCATTTTCTATAAACAACTTTTTCTGTTGCTTGATGTCAATTGTCATAATATTTTATTTACAGGTAATGGTAAAAGTAGAGTCATTATGGAAATATATTAAAAAATACCCCACGCTTTTCTACAATACAATAAATATTGTTATCAATCACACTCTTCTTAATTTTAATTTATTGAAAAAAAAAATGTTTTGTTGTTTTAGTTTGGTTTTCTATTAAAGCGTGTTTTTTTTTCAAAATTCTGTACGGTTCCCTTGAAAAAGAGGACAAAAGTCGAAGTGTGTATTTCGTTGTAATTCATTAACGCGAAGTCATGCATGTCAATCGACTTTTTTTTAAGATAATTTAAAATTTGTTCCATAAATATTTCAAGGTTTTTGTACAGAAATTAAAAAAAAAGTACGGTTCATCTGTTGGCGTAAATACTTTATCTTATAGGATTAACTAACGAAAAAGCTGAAAATCTTACTGATGATGACGATGATGATTAAATTAATAATAATAATAATTTAAAAAAAAAACTATCGACAATTTCTTTAATTTGTTCTGTACAATTTGTTTAATCGCATTAGATTAATTCCATTGATGCTGTACAAACAAATGTTTTACCTTTTCGAACGTAATTGAAGCTAAATAAACACTAGACTCTACCCCCGGGCTCGTCCGGTCCTCAGCAAATAGAATCCTTTGAGGGTGCATCGATACCTCTCGACCGCGCGCTTTTATGTTGATTGAAACGTCCCGATACACTGGAACACTTGAATTACCAGTTGATTAAATTATTCCGTCAGAAAAAAATAGGTATATATACCTTTTTTGTTCTTATTTTTTAGTATTATTTTAACATGGAATGATGGAACTAATATTTTTCCATTTCTATCAATAGATGCCTCGCAGCTGTTATGTTTTGAATGTGAAATTTGATGACTTGCATTATTTTAAACTTGCAAATATAAACGCCGCGCACTCAACGGCTCCCTGTAGAATATGAATCCTGTGTCGGAGGTCCAAAAATACAAAACACACTAGCACAAACGCGCAGACCACGACAAACATCTATATGACCTGTACAAATACTTTTCATGTACGGGGATCGAAACCGCGATCGCTAGCGCAGTAGCCAGTTGCTGTGACCATTTTCCAAACGCGTCGTCGTGTTTTTAGTAATATATTGCATTGAGTACTCGTTGATAAATACACTGGTCAATATATTAAATTACTACGAAAAAAATCTTTTTAATTTTTTTTTCTTGATATTACAAAAGTTTTCGAACCTTTCTTTTAAGTTTAAGAAGTCAGAGAGTCCTGCTCATACATAACATATAGTACACAAAATATATTTTCTACATTATCATTAATTAATGTTAGTAAATACGTTCAAATGGGTATGAATCGCGTATTTGAGTGTAGTTATGCGCGTGCGCGCGTGTGTGTGTATGTAAATATGTTATCCCAGAAAAGCGCAATGTTAATACTACGAATGAGTACTAACTATAATAAAATGCATTTTATACAATTTATTGTCAACATAACAATATTTATACAAATGATTTTTCGTTAACATAGGTTGTAGCTAAATTCGAAAATAATGAGAGGTCGGTATCACGGGACCATGAAAATTTAACAAGCATCGTCCCGAGGCTCGGTCATAAAATATTTAAAACGCTATAAAAACGTTACAGTCGAGGGGCGCCGCGCGTCGGCCGCCAACGATCGACGGAATTTATGTCTTCTATTACAAAACAGGCTAAAGTATAAATGGATCGTACTACTTGAACTCTTTTATGCGATATATATTTTTTAAAGTATATATTCACTTTTTTTTCCTTTTTTTTACACGTGGTTTTATTCGTGTTGGGATCTGTTGGGTTTAGGTGTCAGGTGAGTTCCGATAATTCTTAATATTCCATCCTTATATGTGGTAATAGATTTTCTTTCTAATAGAAAAAGTCTGAAGTTAACTCGTTCATACAAACAATATACACCATAGGACCCAAGTTTTTGCTGTATTTTTATATTAAAATAGTTGTTTTATGAGTATCTAGAATATCGCTAATCCGTAACCGGACACACAGCACGCTGTATACTGTATAGGATGTACGATACCAGTAGCTTAATAATATATTTGCCCTTTTTTTTTAAATATGTGATATAATTTTTGATAAAAAAATGTGACCGACTATACAGAGACATATACAGACCTTGACAACCGATCTGGTGTAGTCGTGCGAGTAGTCGAGTTAACCCGTAACGGGTTCGATTTCCCGCTCGGGGCAGATATTTGTATTTGTACAAATATTTGTTTCTGGTCTGTGTGTATGTCCTTGTTGGTCTCCCCACCATGCCTTGGAATACGTTAGGAATACGTTAAGCCGGTACCGGTTGTTATCATAGAGACCTGATAGCCGCGGTCGTTACTCATGATAGGGTTTGAGGTACGTCGAACAATGTTTTGACACTATTCGTCAAACATACGTCAATTGTTTCGATTTCCGCCATAGGAGAATTTACTTGTCGCGAGGTCAATGTCCGTGGGTCAATGTTAATAACAAAATTTGTGCAGCCCAGCAGTGTTACCAAGACCTGTATAATATCAAGAAGAAAGAAGCGAAGCAATACAAAAATATCAAGCTATTTCATAAGTACATATATAATTATTTTAAGAACTTACTTTTAATAATAAAGTGTGTATATTCTTTGTTATAAATGCAATTTTTTTTTGAGTCTGGGTGGATCTTAACCCTTGAGTTTTACGTGTAAACATATGAAAAAATATGTCTCAACTTACGTCATTTCGATTTACGTCGCGTATTTCGAGAACCTAACATGCCGTAAGTACGAGGACTGCCTGATTTAACATACACACACGGTCATCTGTTCCTAATGTAGGCAACACAATGTCTGTATTTTAGGTAACAGCCGACTGATATACTTTTTTTTTCTTCTTGTAATATGTATACATACAAATAATACATATATAAATAAATATATATATATAACAGCCAGACTCGGGGCAGGAATCGAATCCACAACCCTGGAGCAGAAAGCAGGGTCACTGTCATCTGCGCTAACAAACGGGCCAATAGAATATTATTATAATAAAAATAATAATTAAAGACGCGTTAAGCTTAAATAAACCCTTTAATAGTGATGTACTTCACAGAGATGATATTTAATATTTACAAAAAAAAGAAGGAATCAAACATGATCAACGGCATGATCGCTAAAAAAGACAGTCGTAGCGTATGTAGAGCACCACCTACGCCGTAGACGATGTATCTACGGCTACGGCACTTTTTTATCACATCACAATACAATAAAATGAATATTTCATTGATATTATTTTTATACAGTATTTAAAATGTAATAGCAATTAAAAATTATTTTGGTAAAAAAATGTATTTACAATCTTAAATTTAAATATCATTGTAATCCAAATACTTCATAAATTAGAAAGAAGAAAGAAAGAAAGATATTTAGAGAAAGATATTATATATTCGTTTAGCACATAACTATTACAAAACACAAAAACTTATGAATACGAACAATTTTATATGGCAAAAAAAAGAATCAAAATAATGACATGAACAAAAAATAAATTAAAACAATTAAATAAAAAAAGATACTCGTATTATGTAATTAGAGCAACTGCGATGTGATCCATAATGGTACACCACTAAGATGAAACTTGGATTAAGAAAGGTGTGTGTAATTAAGTTAAGTTGCATATGTATTACATAATCATATTTATACTTAAAATGTTTTTATATACATACCTTTAAGTATTTAATATTCAAAATTGTTTTCAAAACGATAAAATTAAAACTTGAAACTTTTTCAAACCACTGCTTGGTAACAGTATTCTCGGCGCGTGCACTAGGACTACCTAAAGCCCTAAACTATCTTTCAACTAAAAATATAGTGGTTTGTTACTAAAGGGGTCCGCGGTCGGCCTCGTTAGAACGTGCGGCGCTTCTAATTACCCTCTAACTCAGTTTTGTACTCGTTAACAGGACGCTTTCAGCGTGATAATATATTCTGGAACATGGAAACATCTTTATTTAAATAATATCATTATATTAACAAATGGACTTGATGTATTAATATACATGAAGTAGATTATCTTTTACAAAAAAGAATTTTTGATACCGTACAATGATATTCGGAGATTTGTGTGTCAAAAAAAAAAGAAAAGAAATTATTTCTCTCTCTCATGTCACTTGGAGCGGTGCTGAATTATCGGTGACTCGGAATGAACGATGACAAACATTTTAAATAACCCGTTTTACGTCTTAATAATAGCGTTAGTGAGATTTAATGTTTAAAAAGTTGTGGTGTAGGTGTGCGAGTAGTCGTCTCAACGCCGGCGGTCGCGGGTTCGTTTCCAGCTTGAGGCAGATATTTGTATTTGTATATTTATTTCAGGTCTGGGTGTATGTCGGGCCACAAGGGCCGCGCTGGAGGAAAAGGGCAGGGGTTCGGCGGGCCCTAGTAAGGAAGTGGTGGCGCAGACGGGCCGGGAGGAGTACCCTGCTCTTCCCCAAGCATCGAGAAAAGGGAAGGGGAAGGGCAAGGGAAAGGCGAAGGAGGTGGAGTGGACCGCATTTGGCCCCTCCACCTCGAAGGAAGCGGCCCCACAACTGGCCGAATCACAAGCGGAGTCGGCGGCTAGCTGGACTGAGGTCGTCCGCCGCAAGACGGCCCAAAAGAAGAAGAAGACTACCTCAGCGCCGCCGGCGAAGACGGCGGCGCCAAATAAACCGGCTGCTCCAGCGCAGCCGGAGAAGAAGGGGGCCACAAAGCCAAAATTAGCGCTCCCCCGCTCATCGGCCGTAATAATAAAGTTACGGCCGGAGGCAGCGGCTAGGGGGGCAACGTACGGGTCGGCACTCCTTAAGGCCGAGACGAGCGTCGACCTGAAGGAGCTGGGAATCGGCCCGCTCCGGATCCGCCAGTCGGCGACCGGGGCGCGCCTGATCGAGATTCCCGGCTCTACGAGTGGCGAAAAGGCGGACGCCCTAGCCGCTCGCCTGAGGGAGACCCTGGCGGAGGAGGTGGAGGTGCTCAGGCCTGAGAAGAAGGCCGAACTGAGAATCTCGGGCCTGAGCGACGCGGTCTCTGCGGAACGGTTGACCACCGCGGTGGCGAAGGCTGTTCCGCAGAGCAGGTCCTCGTGCGGAACATCCGCACGGGGCAAAGGGGGCCAGGGTCGGCCCACATTGAGCTCCCGGCGGCGGCTGCGAAAAAGCTGCTGCAGGCCGGGAGCATAGCAGTGGGGTGGACCAAAGCAACGGTCCACCTCCTACAGGCGCGTCCCAGGCATTGCTTCCGATGCCTGGGACTAGGGCACGTCGCCGGCGCGTGCCCAGGTGGTACTGACCGCAGCACTCTGTGCTACCGCTGCGGTCAGGAAGGCCACAAAGCAGCCGGGTGTTCGGCCGCCGCTAATTGCGCGGTGTGCGCGGACGCCGGTAGGCCGGCGGGCCACGTGATGGGGGGCATGGCATGCAAGCCCCCATCAACCCGCGGGAAGTTCCCCCCGCAATCGTCCCAAGGGGGGAACCGAGTGGAGGCAGCAGACGCTGAGATGGCCGAGTGATGTCTGGGCATCTCAGCGTTCTCCAGGCGAACGTCAACCACTGCGCCGGGGCCCAGGACCTTCTCCTGCAGTCCATGGCGGAGTGGAGTATTGACGTCGCGATCGTCGCCGAGCCATACGCCGTGCCCCCTAGCCCACTCTGGGCGGGAGACACCGAGGACTCGGTGGCGATCGTGGTGAGGCCTGGAGCCGGCCCCCCCCTCGTCGTCAAGGCGAGGGGCCGCGGGTACGTGGCGGCGGTTCGGGGAGAGGTGGCTTTCGTCGGAGTCTACTTCTCCCCGAACCGTGACCTGGCGGCCCTGGAACGGTTTCTCGACGTTCTGGGACCGCTAGTGGGGCAGCTAGCCCCCCTCCAGGTGTTCGTGGCCGGCGACCTCAACGCCAAGTCCACGGCTTGGGGTAATCCGGCTACGAACCCAAAAGGGAGGGAGGTGGAGGAGTGGGCGCTAGCTGCCGGACTGTCCCTACTCAATGTGGGGGCGGTCCAGACGTGCGTGCGCTGGTCGGGAGGTTCCGTGGTGGACGTCACCTTCGCCACGCCGACCATCGCGCGCAGAGTGGAGGGATGGAGGGTGGAGACGGGAGTGGAGACTCTCTCGGACCATCGGTACATAAGGTTCGAGGTGTCTTCAGCTCCCGTCCGTCCGGCGTCGTCGTCAACGCTGTCCAGGGGGCGAAGCCAGTTTCCACGTTGGGCACTGTCCAAGCTTGACCGGGAACTGGCAGAGGAGGCCGCTATCGTCGGCCGCTGGAGCCTCCCGCCACTGTCAGAGTTGGGGTTGGAGGAGGCGGCTAGCCGGCTCTGCGACGCATTAACTGCTGTCTGCAGAGCGGCTATGCCACCCGCGAAGCGTCCACCCCCGCGGCGGGCACTCTACTGGTGGTCGGCTGAGATAGCCGGTCTCCGGGCCGCCTGCAACGGGGCCAGGAGACAATATACACGGAGCAGGCGGAGACGCCCCCAGGACGTGGACAGGGACGACAGGCTGCGCAGGATCTACGTGGAGAAAACGAAGATTCTGCGGCAGGCCATATGCCGAGCCAAGGAGGAGGCCTGGTTGGAGTTAGTGGGGGGTCTGGAGAGAGACCCCTGGGGCCGACCGTATAATTGGGCGCGGAACAAGCTACGCGCCCAGTCGGCCCCCATCAGCGAAACGCTCCAGCCGGACCAACTGGGGAGGATCGTCGGGGAACTCTTTCCCGACGAACCCGAGGGCTTCGTGCCTCCCAGAATGGCTCGGCTAACGCCGGATGAGGAGGATGGTGTTCCGCCACCCGTCACAGAAGCTGAAATGGAGGTGGTGATTGCCCGCCTCCAGGGTAAGAAGAGGGCGCCGGGTCCAGACGGGGTGCACGGGAGAGTCCTCGCGATTGCTCTCGGGCACCTCGGCGACAGCCTCCGGGAGCTGTTTGACCGCTGCCTGCGGTCTGGCCAGTTCCCGGGGGCCTGGAAGGAGGGTAGGCTCTGCCTACTACCTAAGGCAGGGCGGACCCCGGACTCGGCTTCGGCGGTGCGACCGGTGGTGCTGCTGAACGAAGCCGGGAAGGCCTTGGAGAAGATAGTGGCCTCCCGGCTCGTTCAGCACCTGGAGGAGGGCTCGGGACCCGGACTTTCAGAATCCCAGTTCGGGTTCCGAGCAGGTCGGTCGACCGTCGACGCCCTCAAACGCCTGCGGGCGGTGACGGGTGAGGCGGAACACAGAAGGGAAGTGGTGGTCGCGGTGTCGTTGGACATCGCGAACGCCTTCAATAGCCTCCCACACGCGGTGATACGGGAGGCACTAAAATACTTCGGAGTGCCCCCGTATCTAAGGAGGCTATTGGAGGCGTACCTCTCCGATCGGAGGGTAGGCCTCGAGAACCGGTCGGGGTCCGTGGAGTGGCGGCGAGTCGGCTGCGGTGTCCCGCAGGGATCCGTTCTGGGTCCGATCCTGTGGGACATCGGGTACGACTGGGTCCTGCGAGGCCGTCTTCTCCCCGGGATGGGTGTTATCTGCTACGCGGATGACACCCTCGTTTATTCCCGGGGACGAAACTACAAGGAGGCGGCGCGGCTGGCCGAGGTCGGACTCGACCTCGTGATCAGCCGCATAGAGAGTTTAGGGCTTCGTGTCAGGATTGACAAGACCGAAGCCCTGCTTTTCCGCGGGACCGGCCGCAAGGGACCTCCACCGGGGGCTACCCTTCAGATCGGAGAGGGGAGAGTCAGGATGAGCCCCCAAATGAAATATCTCGGGCTCATCCTGGACGGAGGGTGGACCTTCGGCCCACATTTCGCTATGGTGGGACCGAAGGTCGTGAAGGCGGCGAGTGCGCTGGGCAGACTCCTCCCGAACCTCGGAGGACCCAGCGCCGCCTGCAGGCAGCTGTACTCCGGAGTCTGCCGGAGTATGGCGACGTACGGTGCCCCGGTTTGGGCGGATCGCCTCACCGCGAAAAATAAGGCGGCGCTGCGCGCTGCGCAGCGAACAATCGCGGTGAGGGTGATTCGGGGGTACCGTACGATATCGTGGGCTGCAGCTACTGCTCTAGCCGGCGACCCCCCGTGGGAGCTCGTGGCGGAGGTTCTTGCCGAGACCTACTCATATGTCTCGGGTAGGAGGGCTCTTGGTGAGAACCCCACGTTGGACGGGATCCTACGTGTGCGTCGGATAGGGCAGGAAGCGCTAATGCGAAGGTGGGGGGAGGACCTGGTGGAGCAGCCGTATGGCACACGCGTAACGGCTGCCATTCGCCCGGTCCTTGAGCGGTGGATGCGTCGAAAACGCAAGCCCCTCACCTTCCGTCTGACGCAGGTTCTCACCGGGCACGGTTGCTTTGGTGACTACCTGTGCCGGACGGCCCAGAGGGAGCCGACGACTGAATGTCACGATTGTGGCGCGGCGGTGGACTCTGCCCAGCACACCCTCGAGGTGTGCCCGAGATGGGCGGCGCTGCGTCAAGGTCTGACGTCGGTCCTCGGAGAGGACTTGTCGCTCCCGAGCATCATCACCGCGATGCTCGGCGACGACGAGTCCTGGAAGGCGATGGTCTCCTTCTGCGAGACAGTAATGTCCCAGAAGGAGGCCGACGAGCGGAGGAGAGAGGAGGCCGCCGACGTGGCCTCCATCCGCGGGCGACGAATGGGGGTGCGTAGGAGGCGCTACTTAATGCGCCTCCAGTAACGGCCCTGTGCCCGTGTCGGGCCGGGATGGGAACCCGGTCCTGCTAGACACGGCGTCGTCGGGACTGTTCAGAGGTGAGCCGGACAGTCCCCATGGAGGAGAAGTCTGGCCTTTTCGCCGAGGCCAGCCTGTCGCTGGAGGGATCCTGTTGGCTGCAGATCCGGGACCCTCCAATTAAAGCGGCTGAAGGCTCCCGCAGGGGTTTAGTACGGTATTGCACTCCCAAAGTGCCGAGTCCGACATAGGTCTAGGACTGCCGACCCGGGCGTCCTGGATATCATCCGTAAATGGATTCCCCTGCGATAAAAAAAAAAAAAAAAAAAAAAGGTCTGGGTGTATGTCCTTGTGGGTTTCCCCACCGTGCCTTGGAGAGCACGTAAAGTTGTCCCGGTTGTTATTATAAGTACCTGTTAGCGATCGTTACTCGTGATAGGGAAAATTATCCGCCAACTCGCAGTGAAGCATCGAGACGGATTATGTTCCAACCCTTCTCCTACATGGAGAAGAGGCCTTTGCCCAATAGTGGGCACACAGTAGCACACAGCACAGTATAGTGTGAGAATAAATCAGAAAATGTAAATTACGACTATTCGTAATGAATAATTACGAGTACGAGTTAAGTCTCCTCAAGAAAATTAGTATAAAAATTGTAAGTCATTATATTTTCCCGTACGAAGAATGAAAAAGAAAATTTAGTTTCCTTTCACTTCAAACGTCTATTACTTCACGTTCATACATTTATATTTTATATGTTAAAGAAATGTTTATGTGACATATATTTGTTTTCATTCATGAGACGTTTAGAATAAAAAATAGACATCACGGAAGCGCGAGTGGGCTTTTTAAAAATAATTGAAAAATTACGTTTTATTGAAAAACTAATTAACTAACCGAACAGAGGTGTACGACTATGCTGTAATTAACGTAATTATAATATCATATATATCCATATGAAAATAATGGTACCAAGGATATGATGCGATTCGTGTTACATACTTGTAATGCTGATCAATCGTTAATTTATATTGTCCTCATGCCTTGAGACAACATTACATAAGGAATATATTTCAATTACACAAAACAATAATAAAAATAGAAAAAACAATCAATCTTATTTTTTTATTTGTTAAAATAAAAAAATAAGATTCCAATCTTGCTAGTAATACACACACGGTCGTCTATTCTTAAGATCTTAATGTCTGTGTTTTAGGTAACAGCTGACTGATATACTTAAATATAAATGTGTAGGTAAATAAATATATATATACATAATAAATCATTGATGTAATACATATATAAATATTGCAACCAGACTCGAGGTGACACAACCCTGTGCACTCACAACCCTGGAGCAGAAAGCAGGGTCACTGTCAACTGCATTAATCGGCCAATTTAATTATTTTTAGATTACTATCAATGATAAAATATACAGTATCAATTATACTTCATTCAAAAAAGTAATTGCTAGAAAACATAAATATACATACATAGTATCTTTGTATTTATTTGTTTTGTATGGTTTATCGGAATCATATCGTACTGTCTGTCTGTCGCATTAAATGCAATAAACATAGGACTGTATGTGCGGCACACCTGGGCGATCGATCCGCGCACCTGCGTCGTCATAGCGACGACCCACCCCGGGACTAGTGCTGTGTCACGAGCGGTCGCGATAGCGATTTTGAAGACAACCATCCAAAATTTGGTTGAGGTTGAATTTGCGACCGCACCGAATTATCTTCACTGTGTCTTTTCCATGTCACATGACAATAGTAAAATAATATGTGTCAAATTGACATAACTGAAAGCTATACAACAAAGAATTGAATTAAATGAAGACACGCAGAAATGTCTGGCGTTTTTATTCACTTCGAGTTTCGATGTTTCAACCAACACAACGGCATTATAAAAATATTTCTCAGGATCGCGCAAGTTACGTAATAGTTGTTCCGGAATGTACCTTTGAATATACGAATCATCTTAAGCTGGCGTTATGTATGTATATTTCATAAATAAGAAATATCTTAATAATAACAAGATTATAAAAATATTTTTAGAAGTTGTATGTACTTGTATGGCTATTTTTACATCACATAATAACCGTTTCACAATATTAGATAGTATTCACAGTTGTGTTCTCAGAGATTTAATTCAAAAACATACACATAGATTAATACGAATTTCATGCTTTCGAATTTATGGTATTAATATTCATGTTTCAATATGAAGGGTCTGTTACCAATGAGAAGTTGCGCTCTGAAATGTTACAAAACGCGCGGGAATAAATTGCATACGCAGCTTTAAAAAAAATGTTTATTCACTTTTCATTATATATTTTACAAGTCTAATTTTAGTAAATAATATTATATAAATTTAGTACATTAACTAATTTAGCTTAACGCCATTAATTAGTTTATTTTTTTAGTATTAATTTAGTTTAACTAGTATTATTTTATCAAAGTACGTAAAATAAATTTATTTTAACGCCAGTGTATTAAATGTTTTAATGCTTAAGTTGAAAAATAATAAAAAAGAAACGAGTGATAAGTTCGGATTATTTAACATTCTGTGATATTTTTAATAATCTGTCACTTATCACATAATTATACATCACATAAATGTCACTTAGTTTTTAATTATTCACGGTCTATAATAGGTACATGTGTTTAATCACTACATATTATAAAACAAAGTCCTCCGCCGCGTATGTCTGTTCGTGATAAACTCGAAAACTAATGCACGGATTTTCATGCGGTTTTCACCAGTAGATAGAGTGATTCATGAGGAAGGTTTAGGTATTAGGTATATATATATGTATTTACCCCGGATACAGCCGGGGCGGGCCGCTAGTTGTTTATACAATCTTTCAGCAACAGTCACCAGGCGTAGTTTCATAAAAATATTCTACCAGTCTCAAAATAACTGTTGATAATATAGGTACATAATATATTCACAAAATCATTGTAATTAGACCGTCTCTTCCGTAGTTTTAGATTATAAATTCTCTCCTAACATTTTCAATTGAAGCCATCGATTTTAAATGTATTTGTATGTTCAAATTTAATATTATATAATGTTTATGATTAATTTACTATAGGAGGTTATAGTTCACGGACGATCGTTAAATCCGCTCCACTGATGATATTTTATTAAAATTATTTCAAATAATTACATATTATTATCACGATTTAGCTTCTCAATTCTTTGCGGATATTTCGATACAGTTGCATGGACCGTGGTCGTAGACTTAAGCCCGCTCCACTCATCACCGTATGCTATCCCTCGCCTTCATCACACACCGAGGGTTCCGTAATTAAATAACCAGGAGTCCGGCGAATGTCTTTCTGGACTCACATGTCATACGCTCTCAAAAAGCTTTTAGGGACGTTATAAAAGCTTTAATGCTTTTTACAGTCTCACGTGTTATAGGTTTATTAAAAAAAAGTTAAAATAATGAATTTGGTTTTTTCATTAAAAGGAAGTTAAAATTTATGTATACATACATATCTATTTTGATTATTTTTTAGTTTGTGGTTAATGAAGAGTTAAAGCCTTAATAATAATGCCCCGTTGGCGCAGTTGGGGTTGGATTTTCACTTCGAATGTGGGTGTAATATATGTATATTCTATATATATAGTTATTTAAAAAAAGAAACATATTTACCTATATTACTCGACTGTTACCTTAAACACACATGTATTAAGTTCCCTACTAGTGTATATTAATATACATATATTAAAAAAAAATATTATTTTTCAAAAAAAGTATTTGTCAAAAACCTGATTCTAAAATAATTTACTTTAATGATATTAAAACTATTTACAATAAGATATATACATTATCTAAAAGTGATATTAAAATATTACGCAACGCCTCGACCTTCGTGGTAGTGGAATAAGCCCAACGAGTAAAACCGCGACAATCATCTAGCTAAACATCATATGATAATAAGATAGACATATAATGGTGTTCATAAACGTTGAACAAGAATCGTTGTGAAGGAAAATCGAACCCTCGTACTCCCCGTGGGAAGGTACACCTGGTAGTAATGTAAATTTATACAACGCTCAGCACTAAGGAATATTTTAAAACGGAATAGGGGGATTAATGAAAATTGATGTTTTGAATTCATTTTTCTCTGGAGCTAATATGGGTTGGGGCTGTTTCTATTAAATATATTATGTATTTTTTACGTATTTGTTAATTAATATTAACTACGCAATGTTAGCGTCGCTTAAATTTATTTTGTAAATATGAAATATGAAAATAAATTAAATGTTTTCTTAAAGCTTAATAAAAAAATAAGTTGAATAAATGAAGTAATTTAGGTATAATAATTATACACAATTTAATTATTGTCGAATTTATTTGTCGAGGAGTCAAAGTTTTTAATAACATGAAAATTAGGTACATGCAGCATATTACGTAATTATTTAATAGAACTACTATACATTTTGGTCAATTAGACAAATGATTAATACATTTAAAGTTTATATTAAAAAATGTTTAATTGCCAAAGTGTATTATTCTGTACAGTATTATACAAATGACAAAGACGCGTGGGTTTAGTGTGTTTAGTGGCGCTGTTTTTTATGCAGGACACATGACTTAACTTTTAAATTATTGTATTTATTGAATATTGAATTGAGGTTTTTTTTTAAGTGACTGTTGAGTTTGGTTGAGTTTCTTGCCGATTCTTTTAATCAAAATCTACATTCCGAATCAATGGTCGTTTCAGATTAACTATAACTCATTAGTTAAATATATATAATTTGTAAAATGACGATAAAAATACTTTTGAAGCCTATTTGAATAAAGAAATTTTTGAATTTGATTGATTTCGCCAATCTATATGTTACTCTCTAAATCCGTTCTTATATTCTTCTTCATATAAGATACAAAAATTTTAATATGTATAAAACTTGTAAACTGTAAACTGTGTTACAACTGGGCAAATCTTTTTTTATCGTTAAGGCGAAAAATTTGATCTTAGTCCGCCTTGCTACAACACTACGGTCATATTTGTTAAGAAGAATTTATTAAGAATATTTCTAGCTAAGTCCTCCGAGTAAAATGTTCTTTTGGAGTTTCCTTCTTAAAAATCGATTTTCACATAAGGTCACCGGTATGAAAAAAAATGAGGAGTTACTTCTACTAATCGAATTACTTCGTTAACACACACATTTTTTTTAATCAACTTTGCCTTTGGATAAAACAAACCTACCACTTGGATCTCTTATTAGATAATAAATACTTTAACACGTTCGCTGCCAGCTACTCGGATCCGAGTAGGGCTAGGTGCATTCATGCATGCATTGTATTCTTTTCTCTTTTGAAAATCTCAAATCAAAATTCTCATTTCTATGGCACTCAATGTGCACATTGAAATGAGAATTTTTTATCAACGGACGCCAATTTTTAACTGGCCTAAGGAAAATGAACGTGCGAGATACTCGGATCCGACTGGCTGGCAGCGAATGTGTTAACCTCACGTCCGTGCTTAGTAGAATTTACGCGATGATACGAGTACGCAATACTGTTTTTCGTACTCATGCTAGTATTGTACACACTGCTTCGTATACGCCCAAAGTCTGATTTTTTGATCGACGCGGTTTCCAAACTTTTTAAAGAAGTATCCCAACAATTCCTTAGGTGTCGGTAGCACAGACTGTAAAGTATGTATAATTAGAGATATTTTATAAGACCGATTCAGTCAGGCGTGTTCCTTTAATAAGAGAGGAACCGAACAAGAGAGGAATATCTAATCAGCAGTTGATAATTCAGTGTCACTAGTCCCAAATTAAGTCAGCGTACTTTGGTTAAAATGTAATGTAATTATTTCAATGGCTTTGGTACCAGATACTCTGATGAAAACGAATTTGAATTAATTTAGAATGAGACGTAATACATGCTGAATCGAACAGAACGAAAACTGCCTGTAATTATCTCATAGTCGGACAAAGGCCTCTTCTCCATATTTGAGAATTTTTGCACTACACCAGAAAAGCGTTAAGAAAAATGAATATTGCAGAAAAATATATTACAACAGTCTTCTTAGTCTTCAGTTACAATTCTTCTTCTTAGTGTTCAGTCATATATATATATGTATATATATTAAAAATAAAATAATAATTATTTATTAACTCAATAACTTTCTACATAACTACGAATATTTTTTAATACTAACTGTATTTGGTATGGAGGAAGGATATTGGAACAGGAATGCATTAATGGGTTATATGTTTGGAACCGCAGTTAAGAAGCATGAAAATTAATCTCCAATATTTTGTATTAAATCGAAGTAAAGGCTGTTTGTTACAAAACTCCCATATCAATACTTAGAGATTATAAAAAAAAATTATGCAGGTAAAATATAAATTAAAAAATGAAAGTTTGTATAGCGAAAAAGTCATTTTAAAGTTTACGAATATAGAACTTTTACTATCAAGCATACAGTCATCACTATAAAACAGTAATAAAGGTAGATTGAACAGAATATAAAGTGAGCCTGAAAAATAAAACTACAGTTTATTCGATCCAGACATACTGATATGGTAGATTTGCGAGTTCGTCTGCAGTAGAAACGAATCTTGATTCAATTTACATCTATTTTCTACCTTTATCGAGTTCTTCAAGTGCATTCTATTATTATTTATAGCGTTATGTCTTCAAAACGATTTGTTTCCAAAGAACCATTCCCTTGATATTAAAATGTATTTAAAAAAATATATATATTACTTTATAGATTAGGATAATTGGCATACATTAGGGGGGTGAACGTATTTCCTGTCCTATTAAAAATATTAGAAAAGTTAAAGTTTGTTCAGATGAATGTAGAGATGGATATCTTTTCCTCCTTACACTGAAACTAAAGAACTGATTGCTTTGAAACTTAATATAAATAAAGCTGAAGACCTGAATGTAAAATATACTATTTGCTCTACCTAAGTTACTTTCTATATGGAAATTCGACTGGATTGCAATATACGCGGATGAAACTGCAGATCAAAGCTAGCTCAATATAATTTATGTAAGGTATTGACATTAGGGTGATATAAATGGAAGCTATAACAGCATTTCATCCCAGGGGAAAGATCGCTCACTGTCAACCGGAGGGCTCACAGTGGCCCGGGGCTAGCGTATTCCTATCAAACTTTATCACAGCGTATATACTGGTAAACTTAACGAAGTTAACTCTACGAAGCGAGTTCTTGAACTATCCTAATCTTTAATTTCACAGTCTGTGAATGTCACTACTGGTCCGATGTGTTAAGTGTTGATATATAGAAAGTATAACTTTAACAAAGAAGTCATGATATAACAAGTTTTGACTGTTTGTCTGACTTTTCGTCATAACGGAGAGTAAACTATTGAACCTAAACAGGTAAAATTTGACAGCCCTAACACTAACACTTTGAAACCTAAACATATAATAAAAAATACGAGTATTTGCGAGGATTCGGATAGAATTAAGGGTCATATAATAAAGGTACGTATGAAAGTTCAGACATTTTTATGCTCACGGTATAAAATATTATATTAAGGTACCTAATATATGATCTAGCGTTTTTATAATTTCCTAAATGAGGAATATTCTTTTAATGCGAGCAAAGCCATAAGCAATAGCTATTTACGATACATAGTGCCTTGTGTGTGACACACGTGACTTGGTGTCGCGTTTTACCATGGATTAATAACAAAAATTTATTTATTTATTTATTTATTTATTAAAAAATACATTACATTTAACATTTCCTATATAAAATCAAATAAAATTCAAAATTTCTTCAATTCAATTTAAAAAAACACCCAAGAACGTATAATTTAAAAAAAAAAACCGTGTCATATTAAATTAAAAATAATTAAATGCATTATAAAGCGATCGTTCTTGTGTATTGGTGCAAGTAGTCGCCTTAATACTGGCGGTAGCGAGTTCGTCGGTCGGTCGGTTCGATTTCCGTTTGGGGCAGATATTTGTGTATGTACAAATATTTGTTTCTGGTCTGTGTGTATGTCCTTGTACCCACAAGGTCTCCACAGTGCCTCGGAGATCACGCAAAGCCGTAGGTCTCGGTTGTTATCATAGACTGTCACTTATGGTAGGGGAATTATCCGCTGACAAGCAATGGTGCAGCATGGTGGATTAACTCCCTGTATTTTTATTATTGTGTTAAAAAATCTACTGTTGTTTTTTTAACTAGCATTGTTATAATATAACATTTTATTATAAGTAGAACGGTTCTGGTAGTGACATTTTATAGCCTATATTTGATATTTAAATAATGGAGCTTTATTATTGTGAATAAATTATTAAAATCGGTTCAATAACATCATCTAATATTTTTTCCCTTTATAATTAATTATTAATATTGTAAATAAAACTTAACTGATACACCATTTCTATGCATTATGTGCAACCTTTACCGTATATAGAACCCCTCTCGTAAATAGAGAAGGGGTCCTTGTCCAGCAGTGGGACGTTTACAGGCTGATTTAGTTCATTTCAGTTTAAATGCATAATAATCAACAAAAATTCAATATATGACAACATGCTCAGCAAACAAGTCCTCGAATTGGTCCGCAAACAGATCGGCCAACTAATTTACAAACAGTCGACGTTATTTCCCAGCGGATATTGGCACTACGATTTAACGCCTCCCTAATCCCTCGTGTGATGACGTCGTCTATTTGACGAGGAATGTGCAGGTGTAATGGAATTTTTAATTTATATTTTCAAATTAAGTTTGAATGACTATTTTGTAAATATAATAACATAAATATTTAAAAAAATGGTTGTCTGTAAAGTCGGTTTACGGACGATAATTTTACGTGATAACATCATTAGAAAACATTGATCAAAATATAATATGAGTATACTAGTCACCTTTTATTAGTAAAAGTTTTTTTCTTAAATAGTTTACGTGTAGGATGCGTGCGGCCGCTGTCCTGTCTGTTCTACTCGGACGCATCGATACACTATGCGTCACAAGCCGAACACTTATATTGATCGTGCCTCTCTATCGCTTGTTCCGCGCTCTCGCTCGCGGATTGTGACAAACTTCGTGAAGTACCGCCGGCTTTCATCGATTTACTAGACGTTATCACGTCAATATATTTGCTTCGTTTCATTTGATGTTTCAAACACACGAGTTAAGCAATTAGTTTATCATTTTATATTTTACATAATTAGGCTTGAAGTATAGACTTAACACAGTTTACTTATATGCGAGTATCGCTTTGACCTGTTTTAAATGAAATAATTAAGGAAACGTTATGTACTATGTATGTATATACGTACATTTGATTGAAAGTCAATTTTATACGCGAATAAACTCACAACTCAAACATATTTTGATATTTGAATAAATACTACCTCGTAAAATAGACTTAATTTTAAATTCAGAAACTATATAGGTATTAATTTCTGTGGTAATTATTAATTTTCTATATATTGTTCTAGGATGGGGAGAATCACTGCTTTCACTGCCAAGGAAATGGCTCAGCACCCAGGTTTACGGCACCGACGACGAGGACTTCCAGGTAATACACTCGTAGCTTACATAGACATTATTGAAAACTTAGTGTAAGTAGTGGAAATATATTTTCATATAAATAAGGTGTTTAACGATCGGAATAGAGTAATTATGATTTCATTACGAATTATTTACATTTTTGTAGATTAATTCACTCTTCCGCTGAACGTCTTTTTATAATCCTCTAACTTGAGTTTTTTCATAGTTCTTTAAATGGACATCGAAATCATCTTTTAGTAAATGTTCATAGCTAATATGAAAGGATGTTACAAGTTTTTTGATCATATATTATATATTTTTTGTTTTTTTTTTATTTTAACTTAATAATATTACGGTACATAATAATAAAGATTTTGTAACCAGGTCGTAAAACAGATCATATAAAAATATACATTTCTCACAATACCCTCACATTTTACTACATGGTCGATATCATTAAGTAATCACTTCTACGGTCTGACCAAAATATATACATAAAACGTTTTTATAATCAGTATGTCCAGGTTGCCAAACTCCCTGTTCCGGAGCTGCAGGCGACGCTGGACTCCTACCTGGACTTTGCGTCGGTGATTGTGAACCGACAACAGCTGGAGAAAACCCAAGAGATCGTAAGGAGGTTCGCAGAGGACCTGGGACCGAAGATGCAAAATGTACTCATAGAAAGACAAAAAGAGATGACTAATTGGGTAAGAGAACCATAGTTAAATTAGAGTTTTTTTATATTACATAATAATATTTTTAAATGCTTGAGTTGATAAATATACCAGAGTTTGGAGCATAATTTTTAAAAACTTTTTTTACTGTGTGAAGTAGGTATCCATAAAAACTACACTCACGCTTCCGTCTCCATATTTAATATTTTTTGTATAATAAATATTCATTCTAATAAGTCCTTCTTTTCAAGTCCTTACTATGAGACATATCTCATTCCCTTGTAAGACATATTTGATTGTATACATTAATTATTAGTTAGTGACTGGTCCGTGGCGCAGTTGGCAGTGGCCCTGTTTTCTGCTCCAGGGTTGTGGGTTCGATTCCCGCCCTGAGTCTGGGTGTTATATGTATTTATTTATGTATGTATTATTTATATGTATATTTATAAAAAAAAATGTATATGTATATCAGTCGGCTGTTACCACACAGGCATTAAGTTGCCTACCTAAGGAACAGACGACCGTGTGTGTGTGTTAAACATATTTATTTTTATTTATTTATTACATTATTAGATATTAATCAGAGTGTAAAATATATAATCATGTACCAGAAGTGCATCGTTCATACATATACATTAAGTTCGCTATGGATTATTTCCCAAATCGTCATTCATATTTTTAATTTGTCATTATGTATATCTACGTATATTTGTACATAATATGCTATATTAATTAATTAATTTTATTTGGCTTAAATAAATCTTTCTTGTTTATAACATGAACTATTTTAGTTAAAAAAATAAAATAGTTAATACAAAAAAGATAATTTTATATAAAATAATATAATTCTGACAAACAAAAAAAAAACATATAAAAAGTTCATAAAGCGTCAGTCTTTTGTCTCTAATCAGGTACGAACAATGGAACTGTAATTTCAAATTCATAACAAATAACAAGCTTATTACGGAAACGACATTGTTTCATAATTCAGTTTCCTAAAAATAACAAACATCCACAATGTGAGACGTTAAGACCACTGAAATGAAATCAGAAATTCATAAGTTGTACTTTTTGTTAATACTTCTGAATAAAATAACAGACAGTGTTGGTTTAGTTAGTATAAATAATGATAATCCATTGTTATTAAAAGTATTAAAATTCGTAGATAATGCAACAAGCAATGGAAACTTGTTTGAAGTTACATTAAAATTATTGGAAAGTGTTTGTGTGTGTATGGAGGAAGTATTGAAGAAGAAACAGAATTCTTCAAATCTTCTTACGAACACATTACAAGATGAAGAAGGCAATGGAAGTCAACTAAATATTTACAAACAAATTTATAATAAAACGTGTATCAATTTGACGAGAGAATTAAAAGAGAATGTAAGAAGAAAACATAATATCGATGATGTTGATGGACTACTTAAAGATAACAATGAAAATAATGAACTGTATTACAATCTTTTGTTCAAATTTCTTATTGAAACTCAAAACTATCATACGTATAATATTCAAAGGCAATATTTATATAAAAATAAATTTAAAATAGAAAAAGAAAATGAGCACAGTGTAATAATAATTATAACTTTACATCCTAACACTACAAATTGGAATATCAAAGAATCAGAAACGATAGGCGAGTATTTACTTAGTCGCGTGTTATATTCACAAACTCCAATAGATATAGATATCATCTATAAAAGAATTGCACAAAAAACCAATAAAATATTTAAATTAGATCACGTGGAAAAATGTCACCTCTATTCCATATATCGCTTCTTATTAGACAGTAAGCGAAGAGGTAAAAATAAAATTTTTAAACTGTTATCAGTAAAAGGTACAATAAAAATGTACATAGACGTTGTGACCAGCCAAGACGACATTAATTTCTTTACCAAGTGCTGTTTTAATGGGTCATTAATAAACTCGTGTGAAACTGAAGTATTAAATGGATTATATGATGAAAAGTCAGCTACAGTTAAAAACTATGAACAAGAAAGAGAAAGTTACAAGGACATTATTTCTAACATTAAAGTATTAGTAGAACAATTCAGTAAAAAAGCTATTATTAAAGATATTTCTGTCACAGATATGACGACTAATCTGATTGACGATTTGAACTACAGAAGTAGTTGTGATTTAGAATGCTTGTACACGACAATCCAATCTAATATTACCACTGATTATAATAATAGTTCGTTTGCAGCAAACGAATTGCATATTCCTTTTAAAACGAAAATTCCAGACCCCGCTAATATTTATAATTCAACGCCAATATATTTTCCAGTTACAAATACAATAGAAGCTGACACATCTACAAGTACCAATATTTTAAATACTTACCATTATTACGTAAGAAACCATAGCATAACAGAGTTTGATAATATGAGTGCTCTAGAAAAATTAACAACTGCATCAAATTGGAAACATGATGCAATGCAAAATGAAATAAAAAAATACAAGAACCAATTACCTACAACAAATAACATCAAACATATCAAAAGAAATTTTACATTCATCACTACTTTGCCTAGGGCAATTAAAATATTAGAAGATTCACAGAACGCAATTAAATTACATTCCACATATAATTCGACTACTAAAACAATGGACAAAGAAAACGACCTTTTACATAAGACTCAAAATGAGAACACTTTTACAACTCATACAAATAAATATCATAAAAGTTTTGCAATCAACACAATGATTCCAGTCAGTCAAATTTATGAGGTGCATGATTTTACAACAATAAAAGTAAAAAGAGACAAAGCCACACCCAATTATTTCAAAACTCGGAAAGAGAATTCTGTCACAAACATTCCTAATGTAATTAGAAACAAAAAAATAAATTCTTTGTCTTCTAATCGAAAACCAAATAAATCCAAACCCGTTTTACAACTTAGTATTGAAAAGTCATCATATTTTAAAAACAGTACAAATCTTCGAAATTACAACCACATTACAGTAGATTCTGAAAATACTTGGAGTCAAAAAACTTCGCCAACACTGAAAATGGAGCCTTCTACTTACTTAAGCGCAGAAGATTCTCATCAGATGGTGACAAAATATTTAGAAAGCTCAATCTATAATGACCGTATAATTACAAGGCATAATAATACAGCTAGATCAAATACAACAGATATTACAATCAAAATAATCAAAAAAGAGAATGGGCATGCCAAAAGAATCAATATGAAAGTTAATAATATAGTTACGAGTGATTTGGGAAAATATGAACAAGATGAAAGTTATACACCCCTACTTAGAAATTTTAATACAGTAACAACTAAAAACTTATATCCAAAGGACGAAAAAAATAATATAAGTAATTCTACCCGAAACAACGCAAATAATAATTTAAATAATTTATTAAGGACTTTGAAACATGCACAGACTGACGATAGAATAGTAACGGTGAGTACTTTGAACCTGCCTTCTCAATCATCGTTTACATCGAAAAGCGAAATTGTCATTGATCATGTATTAAAATCTATAAACTCAGATATAGGCTACAATAAGCCTAATAGTAAAATAATAATTCAACCTCAATATACTTCTTCAAAAGTTATTTATACAGATAAAATAAAAGAATTTGATAAGAATATAAAAGAACACAATGTAGAAGAGTGTACCACAGAAGGTAGTGAACCAGAGATACTATTTACTCTACCATTGAAAAATTTAAGCTCAGAACCAACGAACAAATTATATACAAAATATACTATTGAAGTCAAAACAGGGTTGTCATCTTTGTTAGGGATTATAAACCACAATACAAATGATAAGGTATTATTTGATCCTATAAGACTAACGCAGCCAGATAACTATGGCAAAATTCCAAATACTCTGGACCAGAATACAACACCATTAACTATTTCCTTAGAAAAGGAAAATCGGATGAAATCATCAAAATTTACAAAACCAATCCCAAATTTAAATATAATTAATAACGAAATCATTGAGCTACATGAATATACTACACCAAAATTCATTGAAATAGATAAAATAATACATAGCATGAGACAATTGGATAAGAATATAGAATCGTCAATTGTAGAAAATAATAAAAATTTTAAAGGAGTTACTAAGCAAGAGAAAACTTTTACTATGAAATTGAAAAATAATTTATTAGCAATAAATGACTTAAGCCCAAAAAATAATACTGTCAAATTAAGCACTGAACGATCATTATTAATATTCGATAATCATCACAACGATCATCATCACAATATCACAAATAAAAAAAAATTTTTTGAAGCTTCAAAGACTGCACATACTGGTGACTTCAGAACAGGTACTTTTTCCGTAAAAAATAACGTTAATTACCAAGATGTATCAAGTTCAACCAAATCATACATAAATTCTAAAGCGAATGAATATACTGTATCGGTGAGGCAAATTGATGAAGATATAAAACTGTCAGATATAAACAATAATAAACGTAATGAAAAAGTTTTTGACCAAAAAATCCCCACTACCATGCCATTGAAAAACGTATATACAAAAGATTATAAGATGATCAATATTGAAGCCTTTAAGCAAGTCGACACTGAAAGATCTTCTTTGTATAATTTCACAAATGTAAATAGTTTATTTGAGCCTACACGTATTGAACAGATATTGGATCAGACTACTCCAATATTATTGGAAAAATCTACTTTCTCATTGAAAAAATATAATGTTCATAAAAAATTACCTAGATTGACAAAATCACTTATAAATTTAAATGAGCCAAACAGTACAATAGTGGAGCAACGTCAGTATACTACAACAGAATTAAGTAACGTAAATTTAACCTCAGGGGACATTAAAAACGTCGGAAAGTTGAATTTAAATAATAGCGAAAGTACTAAACAAATTAATTACAAAGGAGAAATTTTTACTAAGGCATTTAGAAATGTAAGTTCAATAGCATTAAAAAATGAATCTGTCACAAAAGGTTCTTTTACGGCAAGCGATATAGGACCTATAGATAAAATGCAACTTGTAGGGGTAATGCCAGCTAGTGAAACTAATAATATAACAAATAAAATAAATGTCATGACATCAGGCGTATTAAAATCTAAACTAGAAGAAAATGTATTTACTATGCAATTAATAAAACCAACCGAAATGTTTTTATCTATGAAAGTAAACGTTTCAACATTGTCACCATCACCATTAGTTGACAAATTGAATTTTAGTATGTCACATGTCGAAAAATATTCTGATTTTTCAAAAGCTTATTCGAATATTCGAATGCCACTTGACACAACGGCAAAATATATTCCACGAGTTTCAAATACAACATACATAATGGAAAAGAAATTTACAGATGAATCAAATAAAAAAACAAATAATAAAAGCGATATTTATAATAAGGAACGAACTTTACAAAAAGGTATTGAGGCAAAAGTGGAGGCAAGTGGGAGTCGCGAAAAAATGTATTTTGATGTAACAACTGAATCTTTTATTTATACGAACTATATTTCTAATACACCTCCCCACTATAATATATTATACGACACTCAAATACCGAATAACAAAAAAGAACAGGATACAGCCACATATAAAGCTACTAAAATAAAAACTCTTACAGAAGCAGGTCAATATTTAGGTGAAAATACTTATAATATTATTGACAGAAAGAAAATGAAGCATCAAGAAACGACATCAATCTCTCCTTTGTTTATAAATTTGACTGAATCGGATACTACAACAGTAAATAGTGTTTTCGAAAGTCGCAGAAAGATGACTGATACCGACATTAATGTATTAAAAGTATCATTTTCAGAAGAAGAAATACCTAAAATAACGAAAGTTAAAATATTGCACTATACAAATAACACCACAAAAACAAATACCATTAAAAGGCACAAAAACGAAACTGATTTAAGTTATAAATCGCCGTTTGATTACAGGGAAACACCAACGGCATATTTAAACGAAATTAAAAGCGCGAATAGTTCAAAAGATAGTAAAAGAATAAATGACAAAAGCACAACAAAAAATGGTTTTTCATCTTTTACGATATCGAACGATGTTTTAAAGAATAAAAGTAGTTTATTAAATGATAGAAGCAGAGAACCATCAGTTATTAGATTGCAAATACCAATAAATGAACCCATTGTGCTTGGGAGCAAAAACGTCGATGAAATAGGTGTTAATCGAACTTATGCCAATTTTTATAAAAATGGAAATATTGAAAGGAAAGAGAAAAATGAGTTATTTAAAATAAACAAAAGTTTAACGTTTGAAAACAATTATATTAAAGACAACAACTCTTTGCGGAGTTCTACACTGAAAATTATATCTCCTTTTATCACCTATAGTGCTAAATTTACAAAAACACAATATCCCTTGCAAAATAACACTTTTGAAAGCAAGGATCGTATTGATAGAGATTTTAGAAAACACCAAAAATTTGTAACTAAAAGTGATTATGAAACGTTATCTATTTACTCTTCCTCATTACAACCTAATACTCGATATATTGACATTCCTTCAAAAATTGATAGGGAAAGAACTTTAAACATCGGAGAAGAGGCACAATCGTTGACAAAAGCCATGATATCATTGGATAAAAATTCTTTACCCAAAGGCGATAAAACAACAAATCATAATCGATACAAAAAATTAAAAAAACACAGTTTTGTTGTTAATAATGGAAACACTAGTTCTACTAAATTTAGTATTATTAAAAATATGCCAGAATTGAAAGTTAAAAAAGAAAGTTCTAGCGATAAAAAACAAACATTTGTTACAACAGAATTGACACCATACCATACGAAATTAAGAAAGGAGATAAAAGTCACAACTGCAGGACTTTCAAACTACACAAATAATGATACAAACATATATCTTAACAATATTAGTTCGCATTTTTCCTCCACGTTGAAGTACTTGCTGCATTCTAAGCAAAACCTAAGTAGACCTATGACCACTATAAACAACAAATTTCAAATTAACAAAAGGTCTAAGATCATCAAAGATGATCCTTTTCAAAATGTATACATTAAAACTACGCCAATTTATGAATATTCTTTTCATTTAAAAATGACTGACGCTAATGTTGATAAAAACAAAATCACGAAAATGTTTTATCCTTTGAACAAGACAGAAAATAAGACCCTTAGCTTAAAAAGTTCCTTAAATAACACAAATAATTTGCATTTTTACAAGAGTATAAATAAGGAAAAAGCAAGTTCTGAAAAACAACATTTGAAAAATTTATCATACCATATCAACTTGACAAAGAACCTGATGAAATTTCCGAGCACTTTCAATCCTGTTTTTCCTACAATAAATAATGTCACAAAAGGAAAATTTCAAAAATATACAACACGAATCTCGACTTTCTCAACCAAACTTTTAGTAACTCAAGATCTACATTATCCAGTAGAAGTAACAAAATCTCCTACTTATATAAGTGATGGTAAAATAGTGGAAAAAGAATTTGTTAAAAATAAAACACCTAAAGGAAAACTAACTAAAAAGAAGGAAAACTTCGAAAATCAACAATCGAATAATAAAGACAAGCACATAAAACTAACTTCGATGAAGTCTGATCTAAAAAAACTCAATAGGAACAATAATCAATATAATAACAGGAGTACTGAGGATTTAAATATTCAGATGAAAACATCTTTATCATTTACAACTAATACTACAAAAAATGAAATTCAATTAAGGAACGATGTGCTTAAGGTACAAGGTAGTATTCCGATCAAAGCTTTAGAAACTCAATATTATAAAGAGACAACAAATTTTAATCATAAGCTGCATGACAATGTAACGATGAAAGTAAATAATATAGCCACCAAAAAGGTGTATATAACAAATATAAATGAGAGTCAATTATATAACAACATGTTAACGGGGATACCTTTTACAAAAACAAATAAATCTGATGCGTATTATGAGATCAAGCATATCAAAAATAATATAACCAGAAAAAGATTGACAAAAACGTATCCCATATATGATTTTACAAAAGCCGTTCCAGCAACTTCTGGTAAAGGACAAATCAATTTAAATATTACAACACATTTTCATCATGACAGTAAAGTAAATTTAAAGCAGGTAGAGTTAACTAAAACTAATTTATCAAAAACAGGTAAAAAATATGATTATACAACAAAGACAGTATTACCGTTATCTTATTCGACAAATATATCTACGTTTATGATACTTAACGGAAACACAACAAATTATATTAATCTTAAGAACTTTACACACAAATTAAGCAATAAAGGCACTGTTTTTACAGTAGAAGCAGAACTGATTCCAACTACACCTTTAATAGATGTAACCACACAAACTATACGAACAAGCATAAGCTTGAATAACATCGTATTCAATAATGTGTCTTATCCATTACAACAAGAAAATACTGCAAAAATACACATGAATTTAAATGATTTATTGTATACAAAAACACACACAGATAAATACTTTGGAACACAACACGAACTTGAACTTAATATAACGACAGTAAAAATTATCGAACAAAAAACAACTGATAATTACATTGATAATGAAACAAACATTATTAAGTTAAACCCCACAAATAGTGTCGATAGTTCCAATACACAATATATTTTGAATCGAAGTAATATAGGAAGGATAAAACCTTCGTATACTTATGAGCCAGTGCAAACAAAAACTTATACAACACCTGTCTTACAACTTTATACACCAATATCACAAATAAAATTAACAAAAAAAGCGAAAATTATCAAATATAATACATACAAACCTACTGAAGATGATATTGAAGATAAAATCAAGTCTTATGCTTCTGCTCATTACAAAACAATTCCAAGACAACTAAAATCAATTAACTATTTGTATTCAACAAAATCACTAAAAAATAAAATTAATATAAAAACGAAACAACCACCGATAACACCATGTATTACGGACAAATCTAAAAAACTTAAAACAAAAATTATTAATAATGAAAGTACTGTAATACATAATGAGGTAAAAGATATACATTTAAAAAAATTGAAATTTAAAGATAGTTTGTTAGAACCTTTCGGAAAAATAAATCTTTATACTATAAATAAGTTTCCATCTCATACACAAAGAAAGGTTTTGAAAAGAATACGACTTCCGAATAAAGAGAAAGATATACTAACTATGAATACTAAAGATTTCTTCTCGGAAAGAAGAAATGTACAACATTTGGAAAACATTCAAGCACCAATTCGCATTATACAAAATACTATTACTCCAATACCTAAACAGTACATTTTACGACCAAGATTTGACAAAATCGACGTAAAAGTCAAGCAAAGAGAAGAATTCATCAGACCAAAACTACTTTTCTTAATGTCCAACAATGATTTCTATAGAGAAAATTTTAAAACACATCATCTCAGCAATGCACTATCTTTGCGAGAGAAAGTTAATCATATTAGATATTCTTTGCCTGAACCTTCATTTAATGAACCTGAGCAAGTGATAGAACGTCCTGCACACCTTCCTCCAAGCACAAGGCCTACATTACTGCGCGACAGGATAAATTCCATCAGGAACTACCTTCATAACAGTGACTTGGCGAGATCAACCCAATTTCCTCTTAACAATTTTTTAGTTGAAACTACAACTATTGATCCTAATCCTTACCGAGATCCCTTGTATTATTTCCGAAGAAGTGGCTGGTACAAAATGCAAGCTTCAATAACCACAGAAGCATCAACTACCATCAGAAAACCAACACGAAGACAAAGAAGAACTATATTCTTTCTAAGCCCCACTGTACCATACTACCGTTATTTTTAATTTTGTAATTTATCAATAAAGTATATTATATAAATAAGTTTCAAATAGTACTTATTATTGACTTATTATCTATATTACGCTGAATATATGACTAAGTACATAAAATGCGAATGAAATAGTTTATGAAATAAATAACGAAGAGGAAGTCGTTTTTACATCTGCCTTTTAAACTTTATACTAATCGACCATAAATATCCACTTCATTCGAACTCCACGATTATTATCAAATAAAATATAATGGATTATTTTTGTAATTAATTTTATATCATTGATTTGTTTTATATATTTCTTTAAATTTTCTTGTCTTAATAAGGTGACAGATTGGTGGCTGGACGACATGTATTTGAAGGTTCGACTGCCAGTTCCCATCAACTCTAATCCTGGTATGGTTTTTCCTCGGAGGCAGTTTGCCAAAATTGACGAAGTGGCTGATCTTGCTGCCCTGTACATCGATGACCTACTAGACTACAAAGAAATGCTTGATAGGTAAAGTGAATACAGATGTTTATACAACAACTTATACAAAGCAATAACTTGTAAACTTGTATGAAACGCAAGTAATGAGCCAGAAATTGTTGCTAACATTACCAATGTTATACATACTAATAAATTAATTATTTTACCTCTCCTTTTTAGAGGAGAATTGCCACAAGAACGGGCAACGAGTCGCGAAAAAGGTCAGCCATTATGTATGGAGCAATTTTATAGATTACTGGGAGTTTGTCGTATACCAGAAGTGGGCAAAGATCGCCTGGAACTACCAGTCAGACCCGAAGACCCTGCAGAGTGTGAAGAGCTGGTGATTGTTGCTTGTAGAAACTATGTAAGTATTATTTGGTACTGTATTGCAACAATTGGGAGTTGTAAATGTCTCAAAACTGGATAAAAGACTTTCTCCATGCCTTTTCTAAAACCTCCTCTTTTTCTATTAGGCTTGGAGGTTTCGTCTTGCCGTTTCACAATTAGTTGGAAAATATTCGATAGGGAAAGACTGTTATGTAATAATATATTTCTAAGTTGTTTGTAAATCTGGCATTGAAAAACGATTCAATTACAAATTCTACTACACTTCAGTTAAGATTTAATATTAAGAACTAGTAGATAACTGCATTATTATAATTTATTCTTTTAAGTACCAAAACCAATAGCAGTAATACTGCAACTTAATTTAGATGAAGACGTAATAAAAAATAATTTTTACTATCAATCTTATACCATAATGTATTAGCATAAGTTATAAACTTTCAAATTCTAATGACAAATTTTGAATTCTAAATTATATAATTACGTATTTTGTAGTGCATCTGTCTAAAGTAAGTCAATTTTTTTTAATTAACTCAAAGTTCATCTAATTCATAGTTTATCTCTCTACGAATACCCACAAACTAGGTAATGGAATTTATTTGAACTTAAATATTCGTAGAGTCGAGCGTAACGATCACCCTACGATCCCTCCTAATTCAATTTATTGCTGAAACTTTGTTGCTTAGAACTATCTTACTCTTAACTTCTGTAACTATATTTACAACTTAATGTCTCTAACGGCTGCAAATTGATTGGTATAGAATATTGATGAAACACTTAACAATATAAGTTCTCTTCATGTACTTTAGAATATAATAGTACATTTATAGAAAATATATACTCTACACTTAATATTCATAGTTTATAGAAAAGTTTCTCATATAATTTTAAAAGTTGTTTTAAAATTTCTGTAAGTATTGATTGCGTATTTGCGTATTTGATCAACTGTCATCATCAACAAAAATAAAATTACTCGAGTATAACTTTTGCATTTTTACTTCTTGATAGTATGTAAATGTGTCTCATTCAATGGTATATACATTATACAAGTAAAATCCACATATTTGTTTCCTTAATCATTAAAAAAAAAATCTGAACTGTAATATTTTTTTCTAAATTGTGGCTACTAGTTTTATAAAAAAATATTTTTTTGTAACTTTTGTCCAGTTCTATCCCATACCGGTAAAGGCAGTGGATCGTGGACGCCTCACTCCTGGAGAGATCCAGGCTCAATTGCTACATGCTATGGTGGATGCAGCCGGGGCGCCACCCGCCCCCAGAGTAGGGCTACTTACCACTATGAACAGAGATCAGTGGGCAAAGAGCAGGGAGCAACTTATCAAAGGTTTGATATCTCTTTAATTGTATCGGTTTCGTTCAGTGATCGATGATTTGATCCCTGCTCATAAAAACATTTTAGTATAGGCCATACACGTCTTTTATTGTCTGAATGTTTGTTTCCTGAAACGAATTCGTTAAACTGAGAGCCTTTGACTCAAAGATGTTTATTTGTATGTATTTAAATTAAACTTTATCTATTTCATTCTTTACTTTACAATGTGATATTTTCATCGGTTGTCTGTAAATTTTATACCTACTTTATTGAAGTTTATTAAAATTTATAATTAAATTTCTTTCACTACAATAAAATAATATTTATGTATTTAGATTTGTCTATGTCACATAAATATTTCACAAAAATAATAAAATATATTGATAATACAGTTACGATCGTCTCTCTTGATTTAAATTCTTAAAATATAAAAAATACTTACAATATATTAATTAATATTTTAGACGAGAACAATCGAACTAACTTGGAACTGATATCGCGCGCGCTGTGCATTATGTGCGTCGACGAGGCGGGCGGGGATCGTCCAGAACTGGATGGCGACACCAATGCTCTGCTGCGTGCCATGCACGGCGGTGGCAGCCGTTACCACTCCGCCAACCGGTGGTTCGACAAGACTGTGCAGGTTGGATTGATAGACAATATGTTTCATACCATATCTTACTATAACAGCCTGTGGACATTCTGATGCTAGGTGCAGGTCTATTTTTGCCAGACATTCATTTTTTATTCTTAAGTTTTTTAGGTATACAGGCTTGTGAAGTAGCTGTACATTATAGAAAAAGTCGTACAGTAAGTTCAAGAGAAATATAAACCTAGAATTTAACCATTTTAATTAAAGTCTCAAAAGCGGTCATTTGACCGCTGTGGTAGGTTTAGTGTTAAGCAAAAGTGCTTTTGAAACCTATTTCGTAAAAGACAATTTTGATTTGATTTGAATAAGAGAACCTGCATCACTAAATAAAATGGCCAATTATTGTCCTCCACAGTTAATAATATCTTCAGACGGCACAACAGGCATGTGCTACGAGCACAGTCCCGCTGAGGGCGTGGCGGTGATTCGCCTCGCAGAGCGTGCCCTCGCTCGAGCAGAGGTGTCGGACCGCCCGGCGCCGCCGCCCGCCCTGCTGCCCGCGCCGCAGCCCATGAAGTGGAACCTGACCAGTGAACTCAATAGGACAATCGAGAACGCTGCTAGAGACTTTGATAGGTGAGACTAATTATTAAGTCAAAATTGAATAAAGAAAAACTTGGAAGCATAAGTTATAATTAACCGACTTAAAAAAGGAAGAGGTTCTCAATTCGACTGTATTTTTTTTTGTTTCTTACCTCATAACTTTTTACTGGGTGTACCTACTTATTTTGATGATTCCTTTTATATTCGAAAGATGCTTGATTTGAACGAGATCTTATGAGTAGTTTTTGAGTTATCCCTAATAGTTAATATTTAATTGACTTCGACTACGTTGTAATGTTTTCCTTTTTTTTGAAGTCGGTTAATAACGTGTTGGAGCACCATCCAACATGCTGCATTCCGGGTTGGCGGATCATTTCCCTACTATGAGTAACGGTCGCTATCCGACCGACGGCTTTAGGTATGTGGTCTCCGAGGCACGGCAGGGAGACCCACAAGGACATACACCCAGACCAGAAATCCATGATCGCTGGCGTTAAGGCGACTGACATGCACCACTAAACCAGAACCAGCCTTTAACTATTTAATACTAGTAAATAATAATTATTGGTCTGTATTGTACTTTAACATCTTGCGTATAGTAGAAACTTCACCTTTAATGGAGAAATTTTGGAGTTTTTTAATCGGCTAATGGACTACGATAAACGAAATACTAAACGACTATCTTGTGAAAAATAACCACTATCGATCATAGCTAATGTGTATTGTTACAGACAAATTTCCGACTTAGATCTGAAGGTGTACACGTACCGCGGCTACGGGCGTGAGTTCATGAAGTCGTGTCGCACCAGTCCTGACGTTTACATTCAGCTCGCCTTGCAGTACACCTATTACAAGTAAGCTCGTTTTTGACATAATAGAGAAAAAATATATTTGAAGGACAAAATGAAGTCAGATACTCCGTGACCTTAGTCTATTATAAATATTTAAACCCGCTCGATTAAGCTATGAATTTAGATCCTGGAAAAGCATATGTTAAAGATGTAAAAATGAATGATTTATTTCCAATCGTAAAAATATAAAATTTCTTGCAATAAGTGTTTAGAGTATTTTATTTCTATTTAGAATGTACGGCTATCTGGTCTCCACATATGAGTCCGCCTCCCTTCGTCGCTTCCGTCACGGTCGCGTGGACAACATCAGGTCAGCGCACAACGCCGCCCACGCGTGGGCAGCCGCCATGTGCACCGCCGACACATCGCCGCAGATTGACGATGATGGACAGAAGAAGGTCTCTTTCAATTTGTACGGGGTTAGTATTTAATAAAGAGTGGAAATAACAGTTTGGTACTCTTGACGCTAGCTTGAATCTTAGCCAAATTCTCATTGATTTCTATGATAAAGAAAAAGTACGAAGTACTCAAAAAAATTAGTTACAAAAACCTTGTAATTACAAGTGAGACTTACAGTTAAATTAATAGTTAAGTTCTCGGTTCTAACTCTCGGGGAATTCTCGATTACGAACTGCAAACACGAGTAGTTGCAACTCGTCATTTTCATTCATTGAACTTTCTCGTTTACAAAATTATCATTTGAAAAACATTCAGTTTACATTTTTTTCTTTTGAAAATATGTTATGTTATGTTGACTAGACTGGCAAATAGTGACATGGTACAACACGTCATCTGTTACTTTACAATATTTTCATTTAAAGCGATGATTTTGACAATTAACCAAATCCATAATATGCAGGGTGTACAATTTTACTTTTGAAATGGATGGCTCTATAACTGATGTAAGCTGACGATGCTTGAAACACATACTAAGACCAAACACATGTACATATCAAGAATGAACATTTATTTTGCAATATCTTAAATACAGGAGCAGAAGAAACTGGAACTATTCGAGAAGGCGGCACGCAAACAAACAGCTATTATGGAAGCAAATATTCTCGGGCGCGGCATCGACAACCACTTGCTGGGACTTAGAGAAGCAGCGCGGGAAAGGCTCGGAGAAATCCCGGAAATGTTCAAAGATCCTACTTATAGCCGCATGATCGAGTTTAAACTCAGTACAAGTCAGGTAAGATAAGGGTTAGGTTATGATCTTAGTTTTCAAAAATATCATTTCTGCGTCAGTCAAATATTCATTAAAACGTTAACGTGGCCGTCATGTTGACTTTTATTGAATTCTACTTACATCATCGATTAACATATTTATTAATTCTTAATGCATTAGGTTGCCACAACAACCGACGGTACATTCATGGGCTACGGAGCCGTGGTTCCCGATGGCTATGGTTGCAGCTACAACCCAAAGAAGGACTCTGTTATTTTCTGCATATCGTCTTTCACATCCTCCAGCGTCACCAACACTGAAGCCTTCCGACAATCTCTGGAGGAGGCTCTCGACACTATGAAACTGATGTTTCAAAATCGAAAAGTTGAAAGTTAAGTATTTATGATCCTTGTGAATTATAAAAGAAAATGTTAATACAAAATGCTGACTTAAAAATTATTAATAGTAAAAAGTTAAATGTTATAATATATTCGTCGCCTTTGACGCTATTTCCATTAATAAGATATCAATTTTACATTTGAGATTTTAAAGTTATTGAAATTTATAAAATATGCTCTTGCTTCGAGAAAGTTTATAATATGTACTATTTAAAGTACGGAATTGATTCAAAGTATTTGAAATTAAAGTTAAATTTTATTATTAGAATTATTAAAATAAAATAACAAAATGGGAAATATAATCACTATGGTTACAAAACGAAAACAAATATTATATATATACATATATTACATTATATTCAAATTTTTGGTATGAAATATCGGCAGAGGCCGTAATCTGTTAAATTATATTCCTAAAACGTAAATATCCTCAATTCATGGAATGGCATAGCTTGAAAAGGAAATTTCTAAAGCCTTATTGTTAAAACGTGAAAGAATTTTTTATGGTATGTAAAATAATATAACATTCAAGGAAATTTTTCGTATTTTAGGGAATGATATAACTAATATATATATAGTTATATAATTAGTTCAATTCCGTGACTCATGGAGAGTAGTTCTCAAAAGGGAAATTTTCGTAATTTGTGGAATAGTATTACCTACTCGAGAGATTGTTTCCTGACTAGTGGATTGATATAATTTGAAATGAAAGAATTCGTAACCAAATTATTGACTTTTTAACTAATATAAGTGGAAGTAGATAAAAGTCGTAACTTATGGAAAGGTGTAACTTGTACGAAAAAATTTTGTAACTTTAGGAATAGTATAGTTTGACAGGAAATATATCGTTCTTTATGGTATATTGTTATTCAAAAAGGGAAAGTTTTGCAACACTAGCATAAGTTGTGAGACGAAAAAATTGTAAAGAAAAAAACTCGTGGAATGGTATATTTTGAAAGCGAAAGTATTTTTCTTTGTGGGATAGTGTTATTTAAAAGAGGAAGTTTCCAACTAGTGGATTAGTATAACTTTAATTGGAATAATTCATGTAACATGAGAGACTTTGTAATTCGTTCGACGGTATAACTTGTAGAAGTATTTTCGTAACTCGTAGAATATGAATAACTTAATTGAAAAAAAATATCAAATGTTAGATGACATTATCGTAACTACTATTATTATGTAAATCGATATAAATTTGGTAATATTTTATATTAAACCCAGGAGGGCCTGAACAGGCCTGATCAGACATGAACAGACATAATGTTGTCAAATTTCAGGCCTGCAGCTCATACATGAAAAGGATCCCGGTCATTTTTCATGCATGATCAGGCCTGATCATTTTTTCCTGATCTAATATCTTATTAAAATATAATTATACAAAAAATATCTCGTATTAAATACGCACATTAATTAATATTATTTATTTAATATATAAATGAATCTACTAATTGAAACATATACATATCACTCGTGCTGACTTAAATAGATGTAATGTAGATGTAATAGAAATATTAAAATGTTGTATAAATGCTAAATTGGATAAATTATTATAATCTAGAAATTATGATACCACGTTATAATATTTTGTAGATAACAATGCATTTTATTAGCTTTTAGCTGAATTTTCAATTTTTTTATTAACTAATAAAAGTTATTATATATAAACAACAAGAATATAATATAATTGTTCTTGTTTTGATTAATAATATTTGAATGTTATACAAATATTATTATATTATATTAATAATTATTAATTAACTGTTTCAAATATATTTGTTTAAAAAAATGTATTTAAAATACAAAAGAGGAATTTCAACTCGAATAATATTATTATTTAAATTAATATAAAATACAAACTTTGATATAATGAATGTTAAAATTTATTTTATATGCTTAACTAGAATATTTTCTGGTGTATAAATGGATTTTCTTTTTTTTTTTTTTTTTTTTTTTTTTTTTTTTTTTTTTTTTTTTTTTTTTTTTTTTTTTTTTTTTTTTTTTTTTTTTGAGTTACATAGAACACTTAAAGGTTTTACTCTGCAAGTTTTGAAACTTTGATGTGACATGTCATTCGAAGCGGTTATTTCATTACAAAACTTATAAATGGTTGCTAAGAATTAAAAATACGCTATTTTACATTAAATTATATATTTTTTGTACCGAATGAACGCAATGTATTATCGTATGATAGTTATGTAGCGAAGTAATTCTATCGTTATTATTACCGCCGTGATACAAGTCTTATGCAAAAAATTGTTGAAAATCGACTAAGTCTTTATATTTTTGATGTTTTAAAGTTGAAATTATATATAGTATTATTTTTGTCTAGTCATTGTATTTTTAAACAGTTATATATAATTTAATTGTTTAATAATAAGCTGTTTATTATCTTCGCTAGTAGGATGAATGTTATACGTTATTTTGTTAATTAAACATTTTTTTCTCTTTGCTCACGTGATAGCAACACAAACATATCATCTTTAAAGCATTATTTTAAATATGTAATTTAGCAAAGTAGTATAAGCATTTAAAAATATTAAGACGAAACGATAAATATCGTGTATTATAAATACATATACCTATAATGTAATAATTAGTAAAATACATATCAAAATAAAAATTAATAGAATTTAGTGTCGAAAGAATAATTTTAAGATATTCAAGATTCCTATCTATATACTTACTATATATACTTGTTACAATTTTTATAGTTTTTATTAAGAGTTATATGTTTATACAATACATATTTTTATATTTCATATCCATAGCTATAAAACCAGGAGAACGATCTTTATTATATTTAAATTATATTGAGACTCATTTGTGGCATAAAATTACAATCTTAAAGTGAAAATTGTATCAACTGACTAGCTATATTCAATGTAATTAATATAATTGACTATTGTTTTAACGCTGAATTTGTACAAAAAACTATAGTCAAGCCAGTAGACATAATTTAATTAAAATATCAGGTAAATTTCGTTTATTTAATTTCTTATGTTCAATCTAACTTAACAATTTTTTCTTACCCTAAAATATTTTTTGGAATATTACGTTCAAGAAAATATTTCAAAAGTTGTTAACAGCGATCGTTCCTTATTTGTTAATCTGTTACAATAAGCGTTCGTATCTACAGCGTAAATAAAATGTCCATTTCTTTTTAACCTTATATGTAAGATATTTAGATATAAATACGGTATCATAATTGTTATAAAATAATTGTCAATGCTGTGGTGATAACATAAAAATTAGAATTGTAAAATAAAATGTATGTAGACAATTTTTCTTCAAATCATATCAAATTAGAATTTTTCGTCTTGCCAAATTATTGCATTTAATTGTTTAGGTACCTATTTTTATTGATAGTAAATAATTTATCAGATTATAATTTGTTAGCTGTAGGTTTTAAAATTTAATAAATAATATTTGAAACATTCCTTAAAACTCAAATAATATGATGAGCATGTATTAGATTTTATTATTTATGGAGATTATATTATATAGTAAATATTTTACCCCTTTCCTAATAGGTTTAATGTGTCGTTTAGGTAAGCTAAGCTTGGAGTAAATAGTAATAAGGAGAATCATCAAAGTATGAATACATTAAATGGTTGACCTGCTGTCGTTAGAAGATAAATTTTAAAGAAAGCGCTAACATCGTGAGAATAGGATAAAGAAGTGAACAAGGGAACTAAACTTTTCGTTTCAAAGATGCACTTTTTCTAGAACATCGTTAGTACATTATTATATTTATGGGTTTATATCCTTTTTAAATTCATGATTTTAAATTAAAATTTAGGATAAGTACAAAAATGAAAAATAATAAAGATATTAGAAGAAATCGGATAACTTAAAACTTCTAAGCATCATAAAAAAAATTTAAATCTTTTAATATAATTGTATATACCAGGGGTCGGAAAACGGTGGCTCGCGAGACGCTTGTGGCTCTTTTTCAACTTTTGGTGTCAAATGAAAAGTGCAGAAAAATACGATCAAAATATTTGCTTAAAGATTTTTGTTGGCTCTTACGAGGACTTTGTTTTATGGTGCGGCTCTTTTACATAAAATTTTTAGACTTTTGGTGAAGTTTGGCTCTTTGCCAAAAAAGGTTGCCGACCCCTGGTATATACTATATATTTCATAGACTAAAAATGGTGACACTTGCAATGCTCGCCATACGTCAGTTTAACTAGCTTTGTATATTTCTCCTATTATTGTTACTTTTCGTACATCATTGCTATTCAGGTCGATTTTTGGAATATTGTTTAACATTCAAGCAAACACTGAAATTATCAGTTCGTTTTGTATGTCATATGGTTCTCCTTATTTCTATACTTCACGGTTCTAAGATTAGATTTAAGAGAACTTATACATATCAAAATGTCAATCATGTGTGACATGACCAGGAATATCAAAAACATATCAAAGATTTATCGTAAGTAGGATTAAGGCTTTATCACGAGTACTGATGTACCTTATATTATATTTCTACTTTTAGCTTAGATATTAGTGATGTAATAGTTGTTATTATAAAACTAAGAATCAAATCTATGTAACAGTTTTTCGATTGACCTATTTTTTTTCCGTTTTTCCTTAAATTATGATAAGTCAAAAATGTTTTAATGTACTAAAACGGTATTAGGATTATTTATATTTAATAATATTTTGCCAATAATATATTGCTGTTTACTGAATAATTATCATGCATAAAATAAAATATTTGCACTAAACTTGTTTATGACATGTTAATTTATACAGGTGACTGGTGAGTCACTATAAATATTTAAGGAGAATACTCGGTACATGATTCTCATTCGAATTATGTAAAAAAATAGGTACTTGATTTTTGATCAAATTGTCATAAATTTCAATTAAAATAAATGAAGCGTTGACACTTTTCAGCCATGCCGGCAGCACGTGCACAGGTGTAGTACTGTGCCTATTGTTCACATCTAAAAATTGCCAAAGTTCCCATCATTTACCTAGTCAACAAATTTGTAGCTTAAACGAGTAAAATGTCTTAGTATTTTTGCCTATCCTAAGCCAGGATTAAAGTATTAAGGGGGATATATACTGGATCATGCTTATTTATCCTGCTACCCTGTTAACACGTGGCGGCGTTTGGACGTAGGTAAACTACCTGTTTTGTGTCGAAAGTAAATAATTAGATAACTGTTGAGTAACTTTACTTAGAAGTTTATTAATATTTACCTTTTTTTTTTACATAATTCGAATGAGAATCATGTACCGAGTATTCTCCTTAAATATTTATATTGAATCACCATTCATTCTGTATATCGTAGAAATTTTACCGTTGTTTGCCTTTTTCATAGCATGAAATATTAAAACAGGTTCTTTATATACGAAAAGATTTAAAATGAAATTATTGTAACAAGTGAAAAATAACATATTTAAAATTTAAAAAAAAAGTTTTATTATTGTAATTTGTATAATATTTTTGTCAAATTATTTTAATGTATGTAATGTGTTGTATTACATTATTTTATAATAAAATGTATTGAATTATATTGATGTTATAGACCATTAAATATAAGAGGCTTAAGTTATTTATTTAGTAAACATGTATTACCAACTACTGTCTTTACAAATGTTGTGAAATAATTAGTGACGGACTTAACTCTTCACATTTGTCCTGAAAAGAGAATAAAATCCAAGAATAAAACAAAAGAAAATAAAAGAACTACTTAATGACCATTCGCTTCGCGAGTCATTATAAAGATTTACCTATGCTAGCAAATATATGTTAGTTATTAAAATACTTAAAAAATATTATTACTTTTATCTAGAAAGTTTATAAATTGTTGTTGTATAATTATTCGATTCTACGATCTATTTAAATTATCGATATTTTCTGGACTTCAAACAACACAAAACAACAACACAAACAACATTATAAAATAAATAATTTAAGCCACTTACACATTAGCGACTCGATGTTTTTTGTAGTTTTTAGTAGTACCTATTATTCAATCTAAAATAAAATTAACGTATTCATGTTAAAAAAAAATTGTGTGTAATGATGTGCTTCAATAAAAATTGATAAACATACCCAATATTAAGAGCAAGGGTAAAAGCTACGTTCCTTATCTTTAATCTTGGATTTTTATCCAAATTAATTGTATTAGTTAGTAGTTGAATTTCGTGGCACAATATTATTGACTGTTAGTTCGACACTGTGTTAAATACTATATTATGTTATTTAGGACAGGGAATAAAATAATGTCATATCATTAGTTTAAGATATCTGTGTCAATTTAAATGTCTTAATAAACTATCTGTGGCATCTGATGTTTCATTTCACACATTTTGAGTCTGTATAGTTGCAATAAACGCGGGAAATTGAATTGTAATTTATAAACTCATTGCATTTTTTTTAAATTATATATGTATAGGTACTCTTTGTAATTTATTCTCCGACAATTTTTTTCTGTACAATAATGTATATATATTTTTTGCTGTTCGGGATGATGATGATATTTGAAGTGTTAAAAAAGTTAGGAAATGAAATAAACGTCCTCAATATTTTATTTTCTGGGAACGTAATTTAAATTACTTAAATTCCGTCAGTGCTTTTACTAAATATGAATTTTGGAAACAAGGTAAGATATTCGCTTTTATAATAGTTTGCCTATGACTTTTTGTAAATTTGATGATTGGGCCGATAACTGTGTCGATTTTGAGACTAACTCATATAAAAGTACACCATTAGTCTGTATCTATCTTAGAATGTGCCCGTTATGGATTACAGTTCAAAAATTGTCTAAGTAAAATATAAATTTACATTTTTGTACTTGTTAGAAGAATACAATTTTTGAAACTCGCTCATTCGTTTTTTGTACACTATTAGGTATATGGGATTAATAAAAAATAATTTTAAACATAATATTATATATTCATGAATCAGAAACAATAGACACAAACAGAAATGTTAGATGTTAAAATATAATAGTCAATTTAATAACAATTTACCGTCAATTTTATAAAAGTATATTTAAAAATGTTGCAAAATTCAAGTTTTGATTTTGTTTCAACAAAATAATTACTTAAGCTTAGTACACTTTACTGTGATTACAATATTTCCTAAAATACATATATTATATACAGAAAGAAGTTTAATATTTATGTTTTGACAATACAGTAATCATAACAATAATCTCGATTATCCGGACTTATTCTTGGCGACTCTAATTACCGATTTAGAAATGATTTATTCCCGCCGTCGATGTGTAGGTAATTCTGCTCTCATTGGCTACTTATTGACAAATCAAAAAATCCACACTGTTTCAAAAGTGTCAATATCTCCATAACTGACGCTAACCAAGTAACCAACAAAAAACATGGCTAAACACAGACATTTTTCTTACTTGGTATGGAAATACATTTATTCCTAAGGTGAAGAAATTTCCATCCTAACGTAACATCGATATTGCAATCTATAGATCAGTGTCATTAAAACTTTAAAAGCGTTTATACAGAAAGCAGCTACGGCGTCGTCTTTTGTCAGCAGACACCAGTGAAATAGAAACGCTGTTGAATTTTTTTAAAGAAATAAATTTAAGATTGTTGCTATATGCTGGTAGAAGCGTGAAACTCTGTGGAACCGCAAACATTAAAAAGGGCATGGAATAAATTACTAAAGACAATCAAATTCTTCAGTTAAAATGTACGACGATTTTAAAGAAATTACAGGAACAATAAAAATTTCTTAGCACAGGTGAAGGGTGTGATGAAGAGAATATCAAGAAGTGGCTGAACTGCGACAGTGAAGACCCTGGATTCCAAATTTTAACTGATGAAGAAATCATTGACGATTTCAACAGTAATGAGAAAGAAGATGAAGAAGAGACTGAAACTGGTGATGGTGATTTTCAATTATACGGAATACCCCTGGTTTTATTTGATTCGGATAATCGGGATTCTACTGTATATTAAATAAACAATGCTTTTAAACAAAAATATCTTTAAATTTCTCGCTTAAGAATTGTATGTAAGCTTCACTTTTTGTACTAGATGTTAACATATATAATGATTACATAACAATTACATAATACATTATAATTATTACATGTGAACTGTGTTCACATTGTCACCAAGTCTCATTATATTTATCTAGATCTTTCCATAAATGCATATGCGATATGTAAAAAATTATTTTTTTCTACCAACCCCCAGTGGAGCAGTGTGTTGGACTAAGCCCCAATCCTTCTAAATGGAGGGGAGACCTTTGCCCTGAGTTGGGAGATATTTAGTCTGGTTCATTTATTCATTCATCTATTTTTTAACACTGAATACAACATGCCAAAACTTATTTTATATATATTTACATAGTTCTATTATTTGTTCATATGAAATTCATAATTATATAGAGAACATTGAGGTGCATAAAGGGATTATTTTATTAATTCAGTATATTTTTGCACTAATTTCATACAGTCCTTTGGGGGCATCCATTCATTGCGTGAGATAATTATGGCGATTTTTCTACCACCCCTCCCTCCTTGATGTCATGAGATTTTGCTCAACCCCTCCCGGACCCCTAATCTCACGTGAGCTTTTTAAAATGCGTTTTTGTAATGTAAATGAGTTCATCTGTGCTCGGTTCGATTAGATTTATAAATAAATAAAAAAAATAAAAAATATATGAGTCGTGTATTTCCAGAAACCGCTAACTCCACTATTGAGTTCTATAATCAGCTATCTCTAAAAATGAAGTTAATTTTCTCAAATGGGGTAAGATAAATCTGGTTAATCAGAAGTTTAATTAAATAATAATATACAAATCTTTTCAGAAAAACTAACAGTGTATAAAATAACTTATCACACAATAAGGTACGAATTACTTGACCTGCTGTAAATGGCTTTGGTATGGAGTTAGCGGTGTTTGGAAATATACGACTCATATATTTCCCGACGTTTCGGACCTTTACAGCCCCACCCCCACCTCAGTCCCTCGAGATCATGGACACTAAATGTCCGAAACGATGGGAAATAATTTAATTAAAAAATCGTTATATTGTAAAGTTTATTTAAACAAATAAACGCGCTAAAATTCGATCTAGACTTTTAATTTAATGTTTAAGACTATTTTAATGACGGAAAAAAATTACGTGATATTTGCCGAGATCACCCTCTCTCCCACGTCAGATTGAGTGAGATTTCGCTCGACCCCCTCCCCCTCTAAACGCCTTACGTAATGGATGCCCCCTTTACTTTTAATTTTAATAAATTATTTTCTAGTTCTATTCTATAATTTCTTATATGAAAGTATCATTTTTTTACCATAATAAAAGCTGCTTAGTTCGTAACTAAGCTTTGTGATTTTGGTTTTTATAATAATATTAATTATATAATAAAATTATAATAATATTTCTATTATCACTGGAAAAGTCTTCAATAAGATTTTCATATAAAATTTTGTTTCTCAAATCATACACAAGAAGAGTTATCTTGATTGTAAACACATACAACAATTTATTTATTACATTACCGTATCATTAATTTGTGACAACATTTATAAATTGTTAACGGAGAAATCTTTCACATTAGAAATGTAACTTGTTAGAAAACGTGTTTGTAACTCTCTATACACTTGTATAAGTAAGTTTTGATCAAAATACTGCGAGCATTATCTGATGAGGTACGCAGGTTCGCATTTACAATCGTCGTCGGATTTCACCTGGAACAAACATATAAGTATGTTTACTATCGGATAGTATTCAAAAAGGTAAGCTTTTCATAAATTTATTCAAATCTGAGGACTAGCCCAATTTTTTTCAAGGGCCAATAATTGCATATTACAAAAATAACCATTAAATATGAAAATATTTTTTATTTCATAGACTTTTTATAAAAGTAGTAAAGTAGTTTTTAGTAAGACTCCTGAAATTCAAATTCGATTGGATGCCAACTACATATATTTAATTAATTTACATAAATCAAATAATCTAAGCAATTTTAAATTTATTAATTTTTTTCCATCTATCATATTTCTATAACAAATATTGTCAAAATTGATTCCGCAGATACAAATGTGATAGATAGGTAGGCAGTTTAATTTTCCTATGTTTAATATTATTCTGGATACAATAATATCTATAAAAATAAGTTAAGTATTTTTTAAAATGAGAAATCTTTAATTGAGATTAGAAAAAAAAATATGTATAACTTTTAGATCATTAAGAATTTAAACTCATGCAACGTCAGATAATATTATTATATATTTATCAATATTTTGAATGCTTATTTACCAAAGTGTGGAAATTCAAAAATTAAAACTAAAACAAACTTATTTTAAATAAATTACAGGCAGTGGATTTTATAATCTGATTTTGTACAATATCTATGTTATTAAAACGAAGAAAAAAAATGAATTAAAAATATTACCATCAAGAAATGATGCAGGCTCAAGGCTTCAGCCCGCGGCCTCAAGTCGGGGTCGTGAGTGAGGCAGCTGAGGCAAAATTGCTGGCCCTCTTCTGATAGTGTTTCTGGTATGTGGGGACGTCCTCCCATACCCACCAGGAACATTATCTGATAATTGCTGTCGTATTCCGAGAAGGGACGCTGGAAATACACAATTTTATTATATTATAATAATAAAATTATTATGTGTATGTCACGATTCAGTGGAATTTTAAAGGATATTTTTTTTATATTTAAATCTAGATCTTTAAGTATCCACATACTGAGTGTTATCGCAATTGAGTATGTAGTCTAAAGTAATAATAGTATTTTAGAAATTTACATTTTTTTTTTAATTTAAGATAGGGCAAACGGACAGTCACCTGGTGGCAAGCGAAAGCGATATCCATAAACACCCGCTACACCAGAGGATCATATTAGCAGGTTTGTTGCCGGCCTTTCAAATAAGCTAAGATAACATCATATTAATAGAAGACAAAATGTTACCTTGCCCGAAGCCATCTCGGTGACGACGCAGCCCAACGACCAGATGTCCGCGGCGCGACCGTGACCGGAAGACTTCATGAACACTTCCGGCGCCATATACGCTAAGAAAAACAAATAATTATATAAAACTATTCTTCTCCGGCGGCTTCGCCGATATTGACAAAGAGTAAGCCTAGGTCCTTCCCAGGTTTCAGACTATCCACATCAAATTCTTACAAAAGCTCGATAACAAAGCACGTCATACAAAAAACTTTTTTTTCCTACCTCCGCCGAAAGATCGATTTTCGTCTTTGTGTAGCGGGACAAAAGTGACACTTTTTTCCCCGTTTCACAAAAAAGTGAACTTTCGGCTCAGGTAGGAAAAAAGTGACACTTTTTCCCCCGCTTAACAGGGACAAAACACGAACTTTTGGCCTGGGTAAGAAAAAAAAGTATGTGCAACATGGGACGAAAGTACTACATCCTTTCCCGCATGTTTGTCACCCTCGCCTTTGGCTCGGGTGGCATTTTCGCATGCGGGACAGAAAATAGTACTTTCGTTCCTTGTAACAACATAATACTATTCTCCACGCGTCCAAAGTGCATAGTAATAAATGTTCTCAGTTGACACTTTAATGAATTCTCGCGAAAAAGAGGTCGTAAGCGCCGTGGATTCGGCATCACTTACGCGTTTTCGGCGCAATAATTTTTAAACTATATTATATTGTGGCCAAATTACATAATTTTTTTATAAATTGTAGCCTTTGTTATTCTAACGTATAAGCTATATTACTATAAAGTTTCATCTAAATCAGTTCAGTAGTTTTTGCGTGAAAGTGTAACAAACACATCCATACTTTCGCATTTATAAATTATAAATAGGATTAAGAATTAACCAAGCGGACTTTTGTGATATACTAAATTTTCAGGCAATATATTTCTAAATAGTTAAAGTGTATTTAAATTATTTCCTTACTCAGGGTATAGTATAGTCATTGTATAGGTATGTTTTTTGTGAGAAAATAAAATGTTTAACACATACGGAATTACAGTGAGTGTAACATTTTATTTTATGACGATAATTTTTTTTTAATAGTTTTTGTGTCATCACGCAAACGCTATTAGATTTTAGAAATTTAAAACAAAAGAAATAAAAAAAATGTATATGTCAATGATTGGGATTATTTAAAAAAAATTATTAATAAAAATTTTAAAATGTTATATTTACCTTGGGTGCCGACGAAGCCCTGCAGTTCACCAGGAGCCGTGGTGTTCGCTCGGATCTTGACGGCGCACCCGAAGTCACCTAACTTCAGGCAGTGGCCTTCGTTCGTGAGGAAGATGTTACCGCCTGGGGGAAGAATCACGAGATTAATTAAATTGTAATAGAGCCTAGATTATTTTTTATACAGCCTAACTCATTGTGGCAGAGCCTGACTTATTGTGTAGAGCCAGACTTATTGTTTAGAGTTTGACTTATTGTGACAGAGCCTGACTTATTGTGGCAGAGCCTGACTTATTGTGGCAGAGTCTGACTTATTGTGGCAGAGCCTGACTTATTGTGTAGAGCCTGACTTATTGTGGCAGAGCCTGACTTATTGTGTAGAGCCAGACTTATTGTTTAGAGCCTGACTTATTGTGACAGAGCCTGAATTATTGTGTAGAGCCTGACTTATTGTGTAGAGCCTGACTTATTTTAGCAGAGCCTGACTTATTTAGGCGGCAGAACCTGGCTTATTTTGATAGAGCCTGACTTATTGAGGTAAGGCCTGGTTTATTGTGAGTGTAGCGGCGCGTGGTATGTCCCAGTGACCGCGGACGGCACGGCGACAGGTACTAACTCTTAATGTCGCGGTGCGCGATGGAGCGCGCGTGCAGCTCGTGCACGGCGCTGAGCAGCTGCTTGGTGTAGCGGCGCGTGGTCTGCTCGGCGAGCGCGCCCGACGTCGCCACCAGCGCCTCCAGGGAACCCTCCACGCACAGCTCCATGAAAAGCAGCATCTCCTCCTGAAAAGAGAAGTACATTGAACGGCATACGTCAAAAGGCAGGTTAACACTTAATCTACCAGAGCGCTCAAATAATCGCTTTCGAGACTTTAAAATTGTTAAATTCTATATTTACATTTACTTACTGCACGACTTTTCTATAATATATAGCTAGTTTTTATTATTGAATTGGTCGGGTAGGTTCAGCGTGGGAGCGTACCCGGTGCAGCTCGCAGCCGTAGTAGCGCACGAGGTGCGGGTGCACGACGCCCTCCAGCACGCGCAGCTCGTTGGCGGCGCGCTGCAGCGCGCGCCGGTCGCCCGCGCCCACGCTCAGCTCCTTCATCGCCAGCAGCTGCCCGCTCTCCGTGTTCACCACCGTGTACACCTGCCGATATTGCGAACGTAAACGTGTGCGTCTCGGGACGACGAACGCTCGACAGAAGCCATAACTTCAACTTATCTAACAATAAGTTGAAGTATTTCATATTGAAATTGTTTAACTTGAGAAAAGCTTGGGTTATTACTTAAATTTTATGTATATTAATATGATAATGAAAGGAAAGGTTATTTATTTATAAAATATATTTTATTACATATTATTACTCTATAGACGCGCGTTTACATAATATATAAAAGTGTCTGTCCTGTGAGAGTAACACACTGGCGCTGTTACGCGTTACGTAACGAAGAGGTTTACCCTCCCATAAGAAGTTATCACTTCAAAAGAGTGCATACATACCTTGCCAAACGTCCCAGCACCGATTTTCAATCCCCTCTGCCACTTAAAAGTCAACTGTCTAAGCTTCGGCTCATAGCTATTGACGGTGGACTCCAGCACTTTGCCGACCGCCTTCGAAGCCTGCAGCTTCCGGTCGCGACTCTCGTCCAGCTGCCGGATAGCTTCCGTGACACGTTTGCTGTGGACTGAGAGTTTAATGAATTAATAATAAAGAGCTTTTATGAGAATCTGAAGCGACCAAAAAAGCTTGAAAACGTAATTTTAACTCACCGGTATCTTCAAGCATGTGCAAGCTGAGAGGGACTTCGGTCTCGGGAGTATTCGTGCCCTCTTTGGTGTTTGTACCGCAAGTGGTCGGAAGAGGACTCTGTTGTTAAAGTATTGGAATTAAGAATTATGAATATTAATGGTTATAAGTCTAATCGCGGTTCTGGAAGGTACTTTAAATTTTGACCACGATTAATGTAGCTCCATCGAAAGATCAAAAATGAAAGGTGCAAATACAATACACCCATAGCAATATAAATACGTGTATATCGTTTAAAATATTGAGTGGTTATGGACTTACTCGTACCTCTCATATCGTTATTATAATTTTTTTTTTAAATATAAAACCATTAAAGTAATTGAAGAAAATTAGTTACATAAATTTTGATTTTTAATACAACATTCGTGAAATTTATCACGAGATGAGAGAGATCATGTAGTTCTTGTTCGAAGTAAAATCTATAAAAATTTGTACAAATCAATAAAATTTAAGACCTATATTAAATAGTAGTGTATCGATCAAGTTCCTATACAATTTTTTTTTCTAGCAATTGGATATTCTTGTAATGGAGAAGCACTGTACTGTATCAGCCTGTAAACAACTGACTGCTGAGCGAAGGCTTCTTCTTCAGATAAAAGAAGGGTTGGAGCTTAATCCACCACTCCGCTCTACTGCGGGTCGGTGGATAATTTCCCTACCTGCCTACCCACCTGCGATGCGATTCGGTTAATGATCGTCAGTATCAGATCGTAGTAAACAGCGGTGCGTCAATCAAGTTCCTAATACATGTATTTTTTCCCAGCAATTGGATATTCTAGCAATGGAGAAGTAACGTACGTGTATTCGATGTCGCTGGCGGTGAGGAGCCGGCGGGGTGGGAGTGGGGGGTGTTCGCGACCCAACTACGTGGGAGATGCAGCCGTCCATCTGTTGCTTCAGCGCCTGTGTTATTGATGTTAGTTAGTATCTTATTATATATTATATATAACATAAAACTTATATTATTTTTGTTGAACAATATGTAACATATTTTGTTTGCAAAATGTTAAAACAACTGCAGAATAATATGCAGAAAAAATCGATACTTTTTTTTCGAAGGCAGAATAATTTTACTACCTACCTGAGGACAGCTGCAAAGGAGTACAAATACACACTCACTAATATTATTTGTGTATATTAATAATAATTACAAATAATAATGATATTAAATGACAATATATGTTTTTTTTTAAATAATACCTACATTAAAAAATAAAACAAAGAAATAAAATATATGTCACATTTGTTTTTATATATTAGATCTAAAATGTGTGGTAGATGTCTGCCACCTTTTTCTTATATTTACAAATACATACTTTACAAAACATAAAAGAAATTCTTGAAAAGATGATGGAATGACATATATATATATATATATATATATATATATATATATATATATATATATATATATATATATATATATATAGCATAAATTATTATTTTTTTTACAGTTTAATAATTATTTTTATAAAACTCCCACCATCCTGACTTCTGCCAGCTTTAATTTCACTATGTGTAAAATGTATTTAATAAGATATAATTGATGACAGAAACGATAATATAATTTTTGAGAGTTTTTTTTCACTATTTCGAAATTATTTATATTTAAAAAAAACAGATCTGCCTGAGCTCGCTATTTCTTTTTTCTAGTTAATATAGGTACAGACTACATTACGTCTTGGTATCAACGACGATACATTCATATACCTAAATTGCCACCAGCTCCCTAGCCATTATATTGTCATTGAATTGTTTAAGATTATTAAATTAATTAAAAATAAATAACCATTCATAGTTATACTTGCCTCAAATTCTTCGTCACTTAAATATTTCGTATTGTACGGATCGCACGCCAGCATTAAAAATTCTAATCCTTGACTCGCCCATCTAGAATAGAGTTTCAAATTTAATATCAAAAATATGTTTTTATATGTAACTTGAATGTTGTTCTATCAAACCATGAATATGTTTATTGTTTTAATAGTTTGAGTACGTTTGAGAATGTATGCGTGAGTACGCATGTGTGTATGTGTTTGTGTTTTTAATTACAGTTCATACTGATGTCCACGGCGACAAAATAACGATACGTTAATTTTTTTTTTAGTTTCCTGATATGATGTCATTTAACTCATATATCAAATAAACAGGCTACGCGAGTGTATCGCATGCGCACGACTGTTCTGGTGTAGTGGTGCGAGTAGTCACCTCAACGCCGGCGGTCGCTGGTTCGATTCCCGCTCGGGGCAGGTATTTGTGTCAATATTTATTTTCATTCTGGGTGTATGTCCTTGTGGCACTCCCCACTTTGCCTCGGAGAGCATGTAAAGCCGTCGGTCTCGGTTATTATTATTTTTTATCATCATAGACATCTGGTAACAATCGTAATTCCTGGTAGTGAAATTATCCGTTAACCCGCATTGAAACAGCGTTGTGGATTAAATTCCAACCCTTCTCCTACATGGAGAAGAGGCTTTCGCTCAGCAGTGGGTGTTTTACAGGTTGATACAGCCTTGTCATTATTCACTCACGTAGGACGACGGGTCCAGTGGGATAAAGGGTAAGATAATATAGACTAATATCAAAACAATGTACCAGCAGGGGAACGTTTACAGACTGATGCAGTACAGTACATATAATATGAATGTAAAAATTACAAAGACATCTTATAATAATTAACTACGGTTTCGTGCAGAAGTCACAGCACTGACTCGAGTAAAGCCCCGCTTATGGCAAATATTTGTATAGGATAGGGATAGCGAACGTTTATACATCAACGTGCCATTTTGTCTACAGATATGTACTGAGATTATAGGCGTACCATCAAATAATTTTGTTGACTTTAACAGAAGGACTTATGGTGTTGACGTCAAACCATAAGTCCTTTCGAAAAAAAAAAGAAAAAGAAAAAAGTTCAGTGTGTATATCATGTGCAGTGTCGACTGACCTCGGTCGCAGGCCGCGGCCGCGGTCGCAGCGCTCCACGACGAAGGACATCCAGCACTGCGCGAACTCCACGACGGCGCGGGCGGCGCGCGCCGCGCACTCCGCCTCCGCCGGCGTCACGTCCGCCGCCCCGCGCGCCGCGCGCGGCGCCGCGCCGCCCGCCAGCAGCGCTGTGATGTCGTCCGCCGGCTGAGGGGGGGGCGGAGGTAAGGGGAACCGTCTCGTATGGGGGATTAGTTGAACAAGTGTCCACTTGTTAACGGCAAATTTTATCGTTCGAATACTCACCGAATTAGCGCTAGTGTAGGAAATTGAAATGGTATGAATTTAGCAGTAATAAACAGAGTGACACGACCGTTCTGGTGTAGCAGTGTGAGTAGTTGCCTAACGCCTCGCGCCGGAGCGGTCGTGGGTTCGAATCCCGCTCGGGACAGATATTTGTTTCCGGTCTCAGTGTATGTCCTTGTGGGTCTCCCCAGCGTGCCTGAAGAGCACGTAAAGCCGTCAATCCCAGTTATTGTCATAGACACCTGATAACGATCGTTACTCATTATAAGGAAATTATCCGCCAACCCGCAATGGAGCTGCGTTGTGGATTAAGCTCCAACCCTTCTTCTACATGGAGAAGAGGCCTTCGCTCAGCAGTGGGTAGTTTACAGGTTGATATGGTAAACAGAGTAAAGTGTGCTTGCTGGGTTGAAAAATTTAGTATTTCTTTTGACTTCTGTAGTTAAGAAATATACAGTATTAAAAAACTTTACGTAGTCAACTGTAATTTAGTTAATTAACGTGAGTTTAGGTAATTTACGTAGTCAAGTGTAATTACTATATAACGTGTTCAGTCCGTGTTCTGACTGCTTTGTTATCTGGCGCTTTCTTAAGATTTACCCTGATGCTAATGTGGCGCCATCCAAATTTGATGCATTTCGACGAACACTTTTCGTAATTCACAAGATTGTACTCCTTTAACTCGATACTCTATGGTCTGAGGGCCGCGATTGACGTTTACAATATGCTATTCTTGTTATTGTTTTTCAATCTATCCCCAATATGTAAAGAAAAAGGACTATAGTCCTAGCCTAGTCTAAATTTGTTAATTTCATTCCGATATAACAAAAGGCCGGAGCCCAAGTCTGGAGTAACTTCATTTTTCTTCTGATTGTTTACAATGTGCTTTGCTGCGAGTCCGACCCGTTGGTCTATTAAGTAACTAGCTGAGCCTCAATTGGTATTGAAGTTTGACACCATAGCGATTTCTCGCGATCGCTCGCTATTTGCAAGTTACGTAATAGTCCCAGCGGTTTCACTCGCGGTGACAGATTGATCGGCTCGCGGTATCTGCTGTTTCGATGAATAGTAGCGTGATGTTTCATAGTTTATGACTTATGGACGGTTTATTTAACGCAACAATAATTTTCGAATCGAATCTTTAATTAACAATCCGGGAATTACTTCCCGAGCGCTACCATTTCCCAAAAAGGAAAACTTAATAAAATTTAAAAAAAATAATAATAAACCTTACCCCGGCAACATTTAACGTATCATCGAGAGCATTCGGTTCTACCTCCTCGTTTATACTCTCGGACCTCAAGAATTTCATTTTCCGCGAAGACTCGGTAATGTTGGGACGAGAAAATGTCGGACGTGTAGAGGAATTGTTCACGAATCTGTGCAGTTCTTTGTGGATCTAAAAGAAAAATACGTTTAACTATAAATAATTTTATATAATATACAACTTTATCCAAAAGATCGACTTTGAAAATCCGACAAGATCAAAAACAAAACACAATATTAACAACAACTACTAAAACTAAGTATGTCTCTGCAATGAAGAAGCGTTAATACACTGTTAAAACTCTTTGTAAAATTACAATCGTTTTACAAGACAAAGTATGAGTAAAATTACAAAACAATTTTTTCTGGACATGTCGAGAAACCTACAAAAAAGTTTAGTATTTTCACAATCTCTATGTATAAACCTAACACAAATTGTAATTTTATAAAACCGTTAGACTTCAATAAAAAGCTTCTCAAATTTACAAAAATCGTTTGTAATTCGATTTACTACAATTCTAAGTTACATTTTAGAAAAAATACTGTGATCATCTCAGGTGATTCTCGATCTTTTCGAAGAGAAATTTACGCGGCGTGGGTTTATCAAAACTTTCTCATGTATATGTATCATAAAATTCTTAAACTAACAGAACTTAAAGTTTTTTTTTTTTTTTTTTAATTACAATACTTTGTTGTAATATTACAAACTTACTGAAATTAATTTGTTTTGTAAAATTGCAATGCTTGTTAGGTAATATTGCTAAACATATTTTGTAGAGTAACTGCAGCATATTTGGAATACTAGTTTGTTTTTTGAGAATATATTTAATAAGAAACGGATGGCTCAATAAAAAATACACAAAATTATTGTCAAATTATTAAACTTTAATAATAAGAAATATCAAACATAAAAAAACCAAAAAACTTATCAAAATGCCTATAAAACTTAAAAAACTCCAAAAACGGGATTTGACTTTAGGTGCAGGTAATTTGGAATATAGTATTCCAAATTATATTCACAATTTTTACTTTGACAATTGCTAACACTTTTTCTTAGAAATTAATAGATTTCATATTTTTGTAACAGCTTTATATTCTTTAGTTCTCTAGCTAATCAATCATTTAAAAAAATAGCCTTATTTTGTTTAAAAAACCGTGTAATAATTAAAATTCGTCAATTTTTTGTTTAGTAAATCCATTAGCTCGTGCTCGAGAAGTTCCGGTTGGCTATCTTATGGACAAATTTTCCTGATGTCGTTTTAAAAATTCTTTGAGCTAGAATCTCCCAGCAAACCCACCATTTAAAAGATTTTTTATATTATTTTTTAGAGCTAGTCGATATGCCAAATCCATTCTGGTCACCCCATACATCTTATTCTCCATAGTTAATATGTACTCCACCAGCAAGTTTTCATACCTTGACTAGAAACTGGCCTTTGGCTAATAACTTTATTTGTTATCGATTCAATCGGAGAGCTTTTATTATTTACATATCGAAAAAGTATTGACCTGGGAACGTTGAACTGTTTAGCTGCCTTTAAGTGTCCCATTTCTCTTTTCTCTAATAGCGCCAAGAGTAGCGGCCACTTCTTCCTTTTCTCACTTCTTTCTCTTTTTATATTTGTGAAATGTTGTCATTAAAAAAAACAGAATGGAACTCACTCACTTTCGGTACCTATTCCAAATTAACAACATACCATCCTAACCTAAAATTCCATGTCACATTTTTAATTCTAGAAATATTCACAAAATCATAGTAACATCGTAAACTAACAAGGTCACTTAACAATTTAAAAAATTATAATGAAGATTTAAAATATTACAGTAAAAGATTATCACTGATTGCATTCTTACCGAATAAGTTTTCAAATCAGGCATCTCGTTCTCTTGGGCTTTGTAGCCGTAATATCAAGATTGCATCCTGCCTTTAATAGTCAATGGCTTAATGTCTCATATGACGTTATGTTTATGACAAATATACACAAATGGTATTTATATGGATTTAGATATCGAAGTATTCCAAGTTACCTGCAGTATCCCAAATATGCTGCACTTCCTATAATCATATAAAACAAATCCAAAGAAAAAAGTTCTACATTATTACTATACTCATCTAAATTTTAATTAATTAAATGTTTTGCCTATTAGTTTCCAATACATTTTTTTTTTTTTGTAAAATTACCATGGAAGTTTTTAAAAGTGTAAAAATACAAAATTATCTATTACGATGGATCAAATAAATCCTTGCGACAAAAAAAAAAGCACAAAAAAAAAACCAGACGAATGTTAGTAACAAAATAGAAGCAGACTCGAAACAAAAATTCAACGTGAAACAAATGGAAATCGAAATTTCAGAATGAAAACAAAAATTTACGATAACGGACAATTCCACAACCACACAGCGATCCAATTCGAAGCGGAGCGAACAGGATCGAACCGCTCATTACCGGATTCGAGTCGTGCACGAGCATCGTTTCCGGCCGTTTCCTCCGGAGGCGAGGGGTCTGAGGGCGGGAGGGCTGGAGGGAGGAGGGACGCAGACGACGCGCGCGCCTCTCGAGCTGCTCCTTGAAGGGAGCCTGAGCGTATTGGTACAACTCTTTGTGCAGCTGCAACATGTGCATGCGTTAGTGCGAAAGTGTAGGCGTGCATGCGGGTACGTGCGTGTATATGTACATGTGTATGTATAGAAATAGTTCATGAGTTCATGTTCACATTATCATATTCACATTTATTTCGAAAACAAAGGCAATTTTTATAGATAACTAGTAAACTAAATAATTAAGTAGTCATTCTTATAGCAATTCTTTTTACACTACCTAAATCGATTTTACAATGTCGTGTCCTACACCCAAAGGTTGTCTGGAAGTGATCGCTCTTCTAGCGATGAAACCGCCTTTGTTACATCTTTCTTTGTTTATTAAAACTATTATTCTTTTAAAGATAATTACTATTATTATGAAATGAAATGGTCTCGTCGAGCGTATATATGCTGTCCAGGATCCAGTCAACATTATTGGAAATATTTGATAATTTTCTTGAATTTTACAAATTCCTATAACATATTATTGCACTGTTTCAGGCTTCTTTATAGCTAAAACATTCATCGACGTAACTAAAGCACTGAACGTACTTTTACTCTTCGTTGAATGTTATTAAAGGTTAGTTAAGTTACACAACAACAATAAAAACAAAACACGTTACACAAAATGATAATAACAGAAATACCATAAATCATATAGATACAGAGTTTAGTAATATTGATTTGTAAAATTAGTAAAATATATAGTAACGTTGTGCAAAAGAACCACACACTGTACAACAAATACTTCTGCAAAAGAATAAGAAATTTAATACTGAAAGACAGAGGCGGTAATACTGTCTCAAATTAAACTAAAAATGTTATTTAACCAAAATCTAGTATAATTCCTACCATATTATTCAATGACTCCATTTATCATTCAGAATAACATCTTATACTTGAAAATTTCGTTTAATTTCGACTTATTAAGAAACAACACCATGTTAATAGCATAGCGTTAAGTACTACAGACCTAGACGAAGACGTGTATAACTAATTTGATCTTAGACAACTCAAAATTATTGAAAATATTTTAGACTATTTCTTCAGTAACCGAATAAAAGTCGTGTGTACGGAGTACACATGTCAGAAGTGAAACTTCTTTGGCAAACTCAATTTAAAATTAATGAATTAATATTAATATGTTAATATGTTCAATTAATATGTTAGATGTCAGATACTAAAGAGGCGATAAAAAAAGTTTTAAGCAAATATAACCTCAAAATGTAATGTAATGTATTTTATATATATATATATATATATATATATATATATATATATATATATATATATATATATATTGTACGAGACAACCGAGAAGGACAGCAACAGACGGTCTCCTTCACGCGTGTGTAAGTGAGATAGCATAATGTTATCGTCCATATCGCGCGTACTTATAGTAATCACTCGTATAGTTAGGACCTTAAAGAGGTATTTTGTATCGTTCCATAGAAATATTTCGCTAGAATATGTGTAAGAGACAATCGAAAGAGATAGAGATAGACGGTCTCCCTCGCACGTGTGTGAGCGAGACAACATAATGATGTCGAAAAATATCGATCATATTTATAGAAATCATTCGCGTAGTTAGGTACTTAGAGAGGTACTTATATCATTTCGTAACATTATTTTATTAATTTGTAAATTTATTAAAGATTAAATATTTTCGTATAAAGAGAGATAGATATAGAATTTTATATAGAAAAATAGAGAAAGCAATAGGATTAAGGATAATTTCATTATTTAATGTTTACAGATAGAAATTCGTAGATTAAGGATGTTTTGTCATTTAATATTAATTTATTAATGTTATTATAGACATTTCATAGGTTTTTATAGTTTAAAAATGATAATTCGTATGTAAAAATAGGATTATAGAATTAAGGACATTTCATTGTGTTAATATTAGCTTAAGAATATTTTCAGATATAGTTTGCATAGATTTAAGGATATTTTGTCAATTTATAGTTAATTTATAGATATTTTATATGTAAAAAATAGCAATTTACATGTAAAAATAGATTTTGACGATATAGCATTCGATAATTCATAGATGGATTAGCGACGCGCGCACGTGGCAGACTAACGCGGATTAAGGATCCGCGGGGGGCTTTTATATCAAGCGGTGGGGGACGAGGTAGATTTAAATACCGCGGCGAGGACCCGACCCCGTTTATTGATAATTAGCGCGCGCGCCGCATTAATTGTATGTTAAAATAATAGAGGATGTAAAATAGTTATAGAGTAAGTATAGAGATAAGCTCGATCATTGTAAAAAGTATGTTTTTTAAATAAAGTAATTTTCCGGGGGTGAGGTAAGGGATCGCTGGCCAGCCAATCAGAGAAGTATAAATTGCGGTGCCATTTCGGGCACCACATGCCAGTCCTCGATCGACCAGCGAATAGTAAAGATAAAGAATAGCAAGAGACCATAGTATAGAAGAGATCGCTTATAGAAGCTAGCCAGCAATTCTGATCCTCACAAGCGGGAAAATCTTCAACAATTAATTGGCGTTTCACTGACGTACACCCTCACGGAACACACGGCGAACTAGAACCAGCTCACCCTTCGCATTCGTTTGATACCGGCCCTAGAAACAGACGTCTCATCGTCACATCGCACCATATACAGTCCACTATAGTATTTCTTTCGACTAGGGTCCGGTACATATATATATATATGTATATATATATATAAATGATATCAGATAGTAAATTGATGCTTATAGGCCCTTGGAATTTTTTTTTGTTAACATTACTTTATGGTTTAAGATCTTTATTTACTAAACTAAAAGTTAATCTCCAGGATTATTTTGTGTTGGTAATGAATCAGTTTTTAATAACAATTTACTACAAAGTTTAAAGATAAAAATAATATAAGCAATTAAAAAAACCTTATGTCAACATGTCAAATATCTTTAAAATGGCGGCCTGGCGGGATATTGTTTATCTCACTTTTTTCTCACATGTAAGAGAGACGAAATTTATAAATTAATTTATTTTACTGTGCTTTTTATATCTTTCTCTTTTTCTCTCCGGCTACGTCAACTTATCCGTCCTTTATTCTGACGCTCATATTATTATTATCATGACGCTCCTATTCGTAACGCTCATGTGTCACGCGACCTTGAAATTTTACCCTCAATGCGCGCAAAGATGTTTCACTTCAAAAATTGTTACGCATTTTGATTTGTCACTAATTGAGACATAACTTTATGTAAGTGCGTTAAAATTAACAATGAACGAAAGTACGAAAAATAATGATAATACCAGTGCTAGTAGTTAGTTTAACATGTAATGTTTACAATTCCTTTTTTAATTCACTAATTTGCATATAAATATAATATTGTTGTAAGCTCATAAATTGTTCACATCATCATGGTGTACACTAAGCATTAATTGGTGGTATTTTTCAAAATGTTTTTTTTTTTTCTGTTAGCTAATAAACTTGAGTAAAACGACATGTTCGGATCGGTTTGATATACTGAATACTCAATACTGTGATGGCGTGTGATACTATTCGCGATACAAAATAAAATTATATCCATAAAAATAACTATTAGTCGTTACATCTTTTTTTATCAACTTTATATAGCGATTATAAATGACGATGTTAAATCCACGAAGCAATTACAAAGAGGAGGTGTTGTAATCAATGTAGTCTAGCGTCCACCAATGTAGTCCACACATCAAACCGTAGTAGATCTACTCACCAGCAGTTGTCGCTTTCGTCAGTACAGCTGTCATTGCCGGACAATTAAGTTGCTCTCGTGACTAACTCCTTTTTATATATTTAAAAAATATTCTCGACCCGCGCACGTTGTGAACATGAAGTGCTGTGTTGTATCGTGCAGAAGTTACACGAATAAAGCAAAATCAAATGGAATAAACATATCTTTCCACTCGTAAGTAATATTTAAATTAAATATATTATTTATTTTGTCTAGAAAGTTCGGTGATTACCACGCCTCTAGCGGTAAGTAGCAAAACTACTGGTCTAGCCAGGGCCGTACTTAGAATTTTTTATTAAGCCGGACACTGACGGAATTTATTGGAAGTCGGTAAACAAATTTTAAAAAAAACAAATATATATATATATAATATTGTATTTTGTGTAATATTTTTTTAGATTTCCGTCGGATGACTTTTTCAAAAAGAAATGGATCGAAAATATAAATAGAAAGGATTGGTCTCCAACCAAATACACTAAGATTTGTTCTTTGCACTTTTACTTTTTACTTTTTTTTTATTTGTACTTTTTACGGGAGATTAATTTCTAATACCTAAAAATTACGGCACGATTCATCATCATCATCATCATCATCAGCCCGTATCGATCCTACGTTGGACATACGACACTATTATTTGGTTTATTTTAGTGACTTTCACAGTGATATGTCATACGGCATACTACTGTGGGGGAATGCTGCCTATATAAATACTATTTTTGTGCTGCAGAAGTGAGCTATTCGATCAATTTACAAGCTAGCACCCAACGCATAACTAAGAGACAAATTTAAGAAAATAGATATTGTAAATTGTGAAATTCAGTGAAATTTAACTGTTTCCTCTCTGTATATTTTAGAAAATATTATGTACATTCGTAAAAATATTAATGAATTTGTAAAAAAAAAGCGACGAGCATGGCCTAAATACTCGTAACAAGCATAAGTTGGATGTACTTTATAAATTAATCATCTATATAATTTAGGATATATAAATTAGAAAAAAAAAATTATATAAAAATATCTATATAAATTGGATCAGACTTTATAAATTAGGTAATAGTTTAAAGGGGATATGTATCTCTCTACAATACGATCCCAGATACTGTTCAAAAGCTTTCAATTACAAATTAAAAAAAAATGTCAATTAACGTATGTAGTGAAGGCTATTACAAAATAAAAATAAAACATTATTATATATATAGATAGCTCACTCAATCAGCGAATAAGGCGTTCTTCCGGGGCAATTTCAGTCGAATTATTGTAGTGAAAATTCTAATTATGTAATTTTATATTCTAGGCTAAGGTTCGAACAGATAGTAGTTAGTTTTGATGTTCAATATTTGAATTTGAATAACCTGATGTAATAAAAAAAAATCTTTCTTGCTATAATGAGAAAACTATCAGTATCTACAATTTATAACTGTTGTTTATGAAAATAAAAGCATGTTATATATCATATTACACAGCATTATTCCATTTTATTTACACCACGTCTGGCTTTGGAAAAGGTTTATCATTTTTGGTGTCTTTTCCGTTTTTTTAAATCACTCCGATGATAAAAACTTTATGGCATATGCAAAAGCAAACTGACTTTTAGTACGCAATTATTGACCAAAAGGTCGATAATTGCGTATTGAGAAAAATCTCAAATCGATATTACACATGGCTACATAATATCAAGCTTTAATTTTCTAGCATAGGATGACGACCTCTCATTGTACTAAAATCCTACAAAGCGAAATCAGCTTATCAATACAATAGTAAATCATGATATATAATATTATATAGCAGTGTGTGCCATCCAACTTCAAATTACTATGCTTAAATAAAAAAATCTGAGTACGGCCCTGGCAGACACCTAGTGACATATAGTAGAACAATTATATCGTCTGTCAATTTAGTCAATTACTTGGTTTAGCTACTGGTCGCTAGATGGCTGCAGCTATTTGAAGCCCCTCGCACCCCCGCGCAGTTGCGACACTACATTGTATGAATAAAGTTTCTTATGGCACCTCCTCTTTGTAATTGCTTCGTGGTTAAATCTTATAAATAGAGGAGAAAAAAAACGTAATTACGGTCGAATTGATTATCAAATTTTTTAAGTTGAGTAACTGAATTATACTAATATAGTTGACTGAAGAACCAGTCACAGCTCCATTCAACCAGTCGAAGTATCTCTGTAGTGTACGTACATTATATTTTTATAATTAAACCTTGAACTGACACAAAATTTAATGCTTATTTAACAAAATCATATTTAGTAATGTAATACAATTTTAAATACAAGTTTATTTTCTGGTTTTACTTGTCATAGGTTTACGTCGTACACTACAATCTCCAAGCGCGTTGCTCACCTCGAAGCCTAGCTTGTAGACCTGCAGCAGCAGCTCGCGCACGCGCGCGGCCAGGCTGTCGCGCAGCTCGCGCGGCATGGCGCCCAGCTGCGGCGCGCGGCTGCTCTGCAGGATCAGCGCCGTGTGCCGCACCAGGCACGTGCGGATCGCCATCAGGCCCTCCTGCGGGCAGGGCCGGGTTTAGGTGAGGGCAACCGGGGTAACTGCGCCAGGCCTCCTCAAAACAGGGGGCCCCACAATAGAGACTTTGGTTTTTTTTTCTTTTTTAGGAATATAAATAAATAAATTTGAATTTGACGTGATACCGTCTTGTAAATCGATGAATGCCTGCTGCACGCACGAAGAAGTGTCACGTGTCACGAGCGAGAGCGCGAAACAAGGAATAGAGAAGCACGATCGGCCTAAGCGTTCGGCTTGTAAATGAAAACCGATAACGCAGATTGGAGGATATTAAATATCACATATGTATATAAGTTGTAAATAAATTGTTAATAGCACATTCGCGGCGAGCGCGCGCGCCCAGTGCGCCGCCTCGCGCTCGCTCGCGTAGATGTGCTACAGTAGTACAGTATATATATTGGTGCGCGACTCACGAAGATGCGCGCGCGGTGCGGCGGCGCGAGTCTCGCGGCGAGCGCGCGCGCCCAGTGCGCCGCCTGCAGCGCCGCCTCGCGCTCGCTCGCGTAGATGTGCTACAGCAGTATAGTATATATATTGGTGCGCGACTCACGAAGATGCGCGCGCGGTGCGGCGGCGCGAGTCTCGCGGCGAGCGCGCGCGCCCAGTGCGCCGCCTGCAGCGCCGCCTCGCGCTCGCTCGCGTAGATGTGCTACAGTAGTATAGTATATATATTGGTGCGCGACTCACGAAGATGCGCGCGCGGTGCGGCAGCGCGAGTCTCGCGGCGAGCGCGCGCGCCCAGTGCGCCGCCTGCAGCGCCGCCTCGCGCTCGCTGGCGTAGATGTGCTACAGCAGTATAGTATATATATTGGTGCGCGACTCACGAAGATGCGCGCGCGGTGCGGCAGCGCGAGTCTCGCGGCGAGCGCGCGCGCCCAGTGCGCCGCCTGCAGCGCCGCCTCGCGCTCGCTCGCGTAGATGTGCTACAGTAGTACAGTATATATATTGGTGCGCGACTCACGAAGATGCGCGCGCGGTGCGGCGGCGCGAGTCTCGCGGCGAGCGCGCGCGCCCAGTGCGCCGCCTGCAGCGCCGCCTCGCGCTCGCTCGCGTAGATGTGCTACAGTAGTACAGTATATATATTGGTGCGCGACTCACGAAGATGCGCGCGCGGTGCGGCGGCGCGAGTCTCGCGGCGAGCGCGCGCGCCCAGTGCGCCGCCTGCAGCGCCGCCTCGCGCTCGCTCGCGTAGATGTGCTACAGCAGTATAGTATATATATTGGTGCGCGACTCACGAAGATGCGCGCGCGGTGCGGCGGCGCGAGTCTCGCGGCGAGCGCGCGCGCCCAGTGCGCCGCCTGCAGCGCCGCCTCGCGCTCGCTCGCGTAGATGTGCTACAGTAGTACAGTATATATATTGGTGCGCGACTCACGAAGATGCGCGCGCGGTGCGGCGGCGCGAGTCTCGCGGCGAGCGCGCGCGCCCAGTGCGCCGCCTGCAGCGCCGCCTCGCGCTCGCTCGCGTAGATGTGCTACAGTAGTACAGTATATATATTGGTGCGCGACTCACGAAGATGCGCGCGCGGTGCGGCGGCGCGAGTCTCGCGGCGAGCGCGCGCGCCCAGTGCGCCGCCTGCAGCGCCGCCTCGCGCTCGCTCGCGTAGATGTGCTACAGTAGTACAGTATATATATTGGTGCGCGACTCACGAAGATGCGCGCGCGGTGCGGCGGCGCGAGTCTCGCGGCGAGCGCGCGCGCCCAGTGCGCCGCCTGCAGCGCCGCCTCGCGCTCGCTCGAGTAGATGCATTGTGCCTCGCGGCACAGTGTGTACACCAGCTGCCTGCGGGAAAAGAGCCTTCTACACTCGCCTTCGACACTAACTCTTATGTGGCTACGTTAGAACAATGTCGCGGAGCTGATTCAAACACAAGTCATAACTTATTCCGAAATAATCAGACTTTTTTTTAATTTGGTAGTGACGTTTAAGTCAATCGCGTCTTTTACCGAATCTTTGTTTATAGTATTTAGTACCCGTATAGTGAGTTACCTTTGACCGTCCATGTCTAACGGGTCACTCTTCTCGAATTCCATGACTTTATTGAACTTATCCTCGAATCGGTTGAGCACCCTCTTAAGCTGATTGCACGCCATATCTCTGCAAAGCAAGTATCCCATTACAACTTACTATCCTTTTCCTTTCCCTTTTTTGTACCTTTAATTTAGAAACCTGACTTTATTATTACATCAGTGTAATTTCCACTAATTTTACGGCTATTATAAAAGATGAGAACAGGTGAGACACGATTAGACATAACGCGACTAATAATCTACGTGACGTGAATTCACAATATAACAAAAGACGGCTTAAATATATAATAACTATTTGATAATGTTATGTCCCGTCGTCCCGCATAGCCTGCTCACGTAGGACGACGGGTCCAGTGGGACAAAGTGTAAGACATAATATAGACTAATATCAAAACAATGAATTTGATATTTCATGTGCTTGAAAACATTTTTTATGGAACTAAAAAGTAATTTATAGGTAGGTAGATTTAATTATAATAAATAAAATAAAATAAATTAATTAATTAAATTCAATGAATTGAAACCGCTACCATATACATGCCAATTTTACAGAAAGACTACATAATGTGACTAAAACACACGATAATGCATGGCATGTATTATAACGCTCGGCTTGTATAGTAGTGTTTCGTAGATCATTGGACGTATCGCCGCATCTCGTAGCGCATAGCACGTGTCTTAGTATCTCGTAGCGCATAGCACGTTTCGTAGTATATCGTAGCGCATAGCACGTGTCGTAGTATCTCGTAGCGCATAGCAAGTGTCGTAGTATCTCGTAGCGCATAGCACGTGTCGTAGTATCTCGTAGCGCATAACATGTGTCGTAGTATCTCGTAGCGCATAGCACGTGTCGTAGTATCTCGTAGCGCATAACATGTCTCGTAGTAACCCGAAGCGCATAGCTCGTGTGTAGTATCTCGTAGTGCATAGCATGTGTTGTAGCACTCACGCAAAAGCAGGCGGCGCGAGCACGGCGGCGGGCGGCGCGCGCGCTGCGAGACGCTGAGTGAACGCCCACTCGCCCGCCAGCTGCGCGCGGCTCAGGGACTCCTTTTCCGAGATAGTGCTCAGGTACGACAGGTATTGCTGGAAATATTAATTACTTTTACTTATTGTAATCTAGAAAATATTACTAAGAAACTGGGTTGTTATAAAATGCAATTTACTAATAACACTATAATCTTTTTTACACTTTTCGTCACCTGACGATCTGTCGAAACCGGTCGTGTAATTTATAAAAAAAAAAAAAAAAAAAAAAAAAAATAAAAAAAAAAAAAAACGCGGAAAAGTGTAAAAAAGATTATAGTGTTATTAGTTAACATGAATTTCAATCACTTATAAAATGTAATTATCTCTAGTAAATTTACAAATTTTCCTTGTTTCTACTCCGCTATAATAATGGTCAAAAGTTGTTGTCAACAGTTCCACGCTTCAAGGCTTATGCAAGCTGGCATTCGTTGGCGACGGTCACGGGTGTGTCGCGACAGGCGGGCGGGTGGCGGGCGGCAGTACCTTGAGCGCGGTGGCGACGGTCGCGTCGTAGGTGTGCAGCAGCTGCAGCAGCTCGCGGCGCGTGCGCGCGGTGGCGCGGGCGCCGCGCAGTGCGGCGGTCACGTTACGCGCGAACGATGCTCGCACCTCCGCCACGATATCCAGGCCCTCCTTTAGCTCGTGAATCAACTGTACGTACAAATTATACATAATTGTTTATAATTTAATCTGGATGATGTGTCGTCAACTAATGTCATTGTAATATCAGCATCATACAGCATAAAGATGATAGAAATTAAAGCCTCCCAATGTACACTACATGTAAATAAGAATCTCAGCTCACCTGCTTGATGGTGAGACACGAAGGGTTTTCAGGTCTGCCTTCCATTCTCAGCGACAGGTAGTCGTGAACCGCTTCCATGGTTATGCTGGTCAACAGCAGGAAGTGGTTCCGGTATGAAGGTAGTCGCATGGACAGGCATTCTTTACTCCAGCAACCGTACCTGTTGAATTAGTTTGGTTATATGATAGTTGATGATAAAAAACTAAATTAATTAAAGTTAGTTATTAATTTGATGATCTCAGTCTTTAAACAGCAGTCTAATTATACTAGACTACATAAACCATGTTTTGTATAATTTTTTATACTACTTAGATTGGTTGACGTTTATACTTTATACATTTATATGCTCAATAGAGCATAAAGGCGCATCTTTCAGGCACAGCTTGATATTTAATAGCCTATAACATTCCTCAAATAAACTTTATAAAGCAGTTTTAATTTAAAAAGATGGAAAGATAATGACATCGGTATGTTCAAAATAACTTTTCAACTTTATTATATCAATTAACATAGACAAAAAAAAATTAATATTTTATTACATATTATTAAAATACTATAACATCGATTGTGTTATTTTTTTTTTGTATTAGTAATAAATCAAATATATTTCACCTGCGTAGTTCAAAAGTATTATTGATATCTTGAAAACTCGCATCAGTCTTTTGTTCGGGTTCTTTGGTATCCTCGACAACTTCTGGCGTATCTTCGTCACCAAGTGACTCAGCCTTAAAACAATTATATTTTGAAGAACAAGATGTATAAGATTTTATTTTTATTTTTATTGATAGGTAAACGGATTGAAGTACTACTAAGCCGTTTGGGATGAAATTCGGTACCGAATTAACACATAAACAAATTTCCTTGGGATTGGAACTCAAACGGATAAAACCGCGCGTTACAGGATAGTAATACCATATATAAAGGCATGAAATAGTTTTGTAAGTTGGCTGGTATATTATAATGTAACGGCTCACCTGCGGTTCGAGCAACGTGAGATAAACCTTATTGAGCAGTTTGTTGCACATCTTATTCATGAACATCAAACAGCGCCGCACGCCTTGCGTCTTCAACATCTCGTGGTGATAGTCACTGTTGAATATCAGTATAAAATTACTACTATTTATAAATGCGAAAGTATGTTTGTTACGCTTTCATGCGAAAACTACTTAAGCGATCATCATTAAACTTTGTTCTCATATTCTTGGCGGTATTTAGAAGTGACATAGGTTTATTTTCTTTTTGGTCGCAATAACCGACATCCACGCGGGCGAAGCCGCGGGCAGAAGCTAGTTATTTATATGACCAACTGTCTGCTCAGTTATGAGTGGTGTTTTTGTGCCACAAACTTTTGTCTGTTAAAACCAACATTTTGAAGGAAAAATAATTTCTTAAATCGTACTTGTCATTATATAGCGTAGATATTTATTTCGCTTCAGACAATATCTGACTCAAGTAGATATATATGATAAGTAGATGTACCGGAACGAGAACACGGTTGACCGTCCCGACAAGCACATTAGTGCGACACCGGGTAGCGCGCAGAGCTCGATTAGGGGGCGTTGACGAGTATAAACTTTTCAGTCAACTTAAGCAGAGAAATGTCCCGTTGCGCTATTACGTAACTTGCGCGGTCGCAAGAAATTGCTGTGTCATTGAATTTCAAAACTAGCCGAGCCTCAATTAGTATTGAAATTCGGCACCACAGCGATCTCTCTCGATCGCGCAAGTAACGTAATAGTCCCGCCGAGCGAGGCGGACGGACGGACGGACGGACGGACGGACGCACGCACGCACCGGTAGGCGGAGACGGCGGAGCGGCCCAGCAGGCGCAGCTGCGCCACGTCGCGCAGCGCGCCCAGCTCGAACACGTCGTGCGGCTCGCGCTCCTCCGACACGTAGCCGCTCTCCGTCGTCTCGTAGCTGTTGGCGCTGCTGTACGTCTCCGGCACGCCCTCGCCTAGACAAACATTATCGTAATGTTATCTGCGAACCAGAGTTTAATCGGCATCGGTATCCACTGCGGATTGGCCAAAAGACGTATCCCCCAATATTTACCGATTACACTAGATTTAAAACACTCCTACACAAATAGATGCCAATATGGTGGAAACAAAACGTTGTGGAGACAAAAAAAATTGGTTGTCTGTAAAATCGGTTTACGGACGATAATTTTTACGTGATAACGTCATAAGAAAACATGAATGGAATTGAATTATTATGCCGATGCTACTTTTTTAATAATCAAAGAACAAATATATGAGATTATATCGCTAATCGAATTCTTAAAATGCAAGAATTAATTACCTTTTTTGCTGCAATTGTTGTCGTAATAAACTATGGTAACCATTTTATGATTTTATTAACTTTCATTATTAACTTTTATATTATTAACTTACATTTATTTACTTATATATTATTAACTTATATTATTACATTACATTATATTATTAACTTTTCACTATTTGACATTACTTCAATATTGACAGAACAGAGATTGCGTGCGTTTGCCGCCATTTGCCGCTGTCAATTCTACTCGGAGTTCGGACGCGTCATAAGTTAGGCTGACCGCCGATCGAGAGCCGAACGCTTAGGCCGAGCCTATCGTGCTTCTCTAACGCTTGTTCCGCGCTCTCGCTCACTAATTGTGACAATGACGTCATGTTTCTCGTACATGCACCTAGTAGCTTTCATCAATTTACTAGACGTTATCACGTCAAAATAAAAACTGCGTTTGTTGTTTGTTAATCATATCATTATTACAAACATTATTACCAATTATTTTTACGTCCAATCAAGAATACACCAATTACTTATTTACCGCATTTCTCAGAAGCACTATCCGCAACATCTTCTCCCGTGCTTTCGATGGCATTTGTCGATTCACCGCTATCTCCTTGCTTTTCGCTATCAATATCTTTCGCAGCATCAGCCCGATGATCGCAGTCCCCCTTGTCCTCGACCCCCGAGTCTCTCCCCTCCGAGTGTCCGCTCACGTCACTGTTATTGGAGTCACTCGTGCTGTTGCTGACGTTGAACCGTACTTGACAAGGTCTTAGGGACACTGACGATTTTCTGTTAACAAACAGCATTATTAAAGGATCAATAAGTTATTTATTTGTGTTCGAAGTGTGTTGGTAGTGCGAATCTAATCACGATATAATTAATATTAAATTTTTCTTAAATTTTGTCTCACTGCTGCTATTTATGTACTGCGGGTAATATATGTTATATTACCCGCAGTACATAAATAAACTGAATTAGCCTATAAACGTCCCACTACTGGACAAAGACTTCTTCGTCATCTAGAAAAAGGGTTGGAGCTGCTCCACTGCGGATTGACGGATAATATCCCTACCATGAGTAACGTTTGTTATCAGGTGTCTATGATAACAACCGGGACCGACGACTTTACGTGCTTTCTGAGGTACTGTGGGAAAGTATATAAATACGGTAACAAATATGAGCGGCCGAAGTGGTCTCACCTGCTAGCGGAGTCGCCGGCCGCGAGCCGCGCGCTCTTGTGGCGCACCGTGCGCAGCATGCGGCGCACCGACAGCACCTTGAGCCGCATGTGCTCCGCCGTGTTGTACCACAGGCACATCGCCTGCGGGGTGCGGGTTTATTCTTAGTTTATTTCCCTAACATTCATGTCATAATTGGTTTTATTTAAAATATTTGTAGTAGTTAATACTTATGGTAACACAAAACTTATTACGATAACAGGATATAGAAGAGTGATTTTGATTTAAGAGCGTAAGAATAATGTATAAAATATGTTATATGATTTTACGCTCTGTAATAATTTCATTCATAATTTTGCTGTGACCAATCGCGTGCGACTAGAGAGAGCAGCATGTAGTCCGATGTCTGTCTCTCTCTATAACCTCGTCTACACTTTCGGCCTACGGAAAACTGCCTCCAGTGGTTTATGCTCTAAGGGCGACAATAACGCAACAGCGACAACTGACCCTGAGCCGGTCGACGATGGCCGGGTCGCAGAGCGGCGGGTGGTCGGCGGCGGCGGCCACGGCAGACGGGTAGAGCGCCACGGCCGCGTCGTACGCGTCCAGCAGCGCCGCCAGCTCGCGCATGGCCGCGCCCACCGCGCGCGCGCACCGCCCGCAGTCGATCGACACGCAGCCGAACCGGGACGCTGCCGACGATCATTAACATATTCAAATACTAGCTTTTACCCGCGGCTTCGCTCGCACTGAAGCCATTCAATAAGTATCAGAGATCTGTATCAGCCTATAAACAACACACTTGTGAGCGAAGACCACTTCTCTATATAGAAGAAGGGTTGGAGCTTAATCCACCACGCTGATCCAGTGTGGGTTGGCAGAAAATTTCTACCATTTGTTCTACCATTAGTATCCTATTCTATCTGTCCCGAACGGGAATCGAACCCGCGACCGTCGGCGCGCGGTGTTGAAGCGACTACTCGCACCACTACACCAGAACGGTAGTCTTACCGATAGTAAGTATCAGAGATCATTACAATAGAAATGAATTAATTACTGGCATGCTAGATGGCGTTGAAGTAGCAAAATTTTTAGATTTTTTGACAAACAATATTTATCGTCTGTTACTTTTAATACCTCCACGAATATATGTACAAAGTTTCACGATGATCGGTTAAGTGGTTTTCGCATGAAAGCTTGTTACGCTTTCATCATCATTTTCTAGTTCAATATAAACATGAAAATTTTCACTATAGGCGTTGATATCGTCAAAGTTATAGCTTAAATAGATAACTACAACAGGTCGTTTCAAGACTACCCTCAAAAAAAAAAAAAATTGCCTTCATCATCATTTTCCTCGGTCGATCCGTCTTGGTCGAGCTGCTCGTCATCAGAGCCATCGAGAGCGAACCTCTGCGACTTGTTCCTGCAGGGGTCTCGGTTGACGAATCTAGAAACAAAATTGATGTGTTAACAATGTTACCATAACTAGTATGACTAAACTAGAAAATTTCTTCTTAAACTGCAATTTTTTTTCAAAGATATTTTTCTTCGTGTCGAATATCAAGCTATTAACAGTTCTTCATCAAGTTCATCTGGAAATTGCATTTTTTTTTGTAACTTTTAATTAATTCTTAATGAATAAACAACATACTTGTATTCCCTAATTTTCTGTATAATAGCGGGGATATTGTTCCTCTGCGCACAAAGGAATTCGTCTTGCTGGCTCAGGGTACGACCTGCGAGTTTTGCTTTCAGTTCTAACCAGATGAGATCTTTGAGCTCGTTCTGCCAGACCTGTTCCTCACGACTGATCTGAAATATAACAATTTTCTTTTATCAATCTTTAAATATGATACACTATGGCATTGAAAATACAGCGCTAAAGTTTCCGAGTTCTTATCTTAGTCATCGACCTAGACGGTGGAAGTAAACGGTATTAGGTCGTCTGGGTTCACTTGTTCTTATTGGGGTTCAACAACAAGGCTCGATTCTGGGCCCGTTCTTATTTTTTGTATACATTAACGACCATATTTAATGGAGAATAATCATGAGATTGTATTGTTTGCTGATGATACTTCATTACTGTTTGAATTGAATAGACAAGAAACAAACTATGACGACGTAAACAATGCTCTCTCTAAAGCGGTGCACTAGTTTAGCATCAACAACTTACGTCTTAATAATAAAAAAAACCATTGTATAAAAAATTTTGCACCTAATGTAAGACAAGGGAATATACGACCAGAACTAAATAAATATGATAAACTGAACTTAGCTCAACTGTTTTTCTCGGAATTACCATTGATGCATAGTTATAGTATAGACTCCACATTGGATTGGCGGATAGATTCGAGTATTAGTCTCTACGCGGTTAAAAGGATACGTTTACTAACGGACGTAGATAAAACTAGATTAGTGTTTCAGCTTGTGTAATTCCACAATCACAATAGTGGAAATAGTCCTATAGTCGTATAGCATTTTGCTATAGTCTGCTGTTGATATCAATGCTATTTTCATTCTGCAGAAAAGGGCTATCCGTTATATCTTAATATATAAAAGCGAAAGGTCACTCACTCATCACGATATCTCTGGAACTATAAGACCTAGAGACTTGAAATTTGGTAGGAATATTCTTTTCGCCGAGTAGAGGTCAGCTAAGAAAACGGATTTTACGAAATTATATCTCTAAGGGGGTGAAAAGGGGGGCAAAGTTTGTATGGGGCATTTGCATAAATATTCTTTAATAGAATCGATTGAAGACGTGTTTCGTATTTTATCGAAATTCATCCCCTAACGGGGTTATAAGGGGGTAAAATCTTATTTGCTTTGTAGTTGATATCAATACTCCTTAGTGCTTTTGATTTAAATTACATTTTATTTTGACAAATGTTTGACAAATCAATCCGTCTATTATAAAATATTTTCCAGTATCGACGTAGGTGTAGGTGATAAAAAATATAAATTTATAATTTTTGAAATTTTAGTTAAATACCCGTGCGAAGCCGGGGCAGGCAGCTAGTTTTACATAATGGGATGTAAAGAATCCCTGATAGAGAAATTAAGAGATAAATATCCGACCTTTGAATTGGAATATGAATAAATTTAAATAGTTTTAAATTAACGTTTATTTTGATATCTTGACTTGGTTAATAAGAAACTTAGATCTTTTCTTTTTTGACATTCGTTGTGCGTAAAAAATCACCTTATAGTGACATAAATATTTCATTTCATTTCAAAAGATGTAAAGCCAAAAGACTATTATCATCCCATCAATGAATTAATTTGGAAACCTATCAATTTCATTACCAATTTATTGTACTTGTCTATTTAATTAAATTTTATTTGCTAGTTCTGTCCAATTCGGAAGTGAGTGGGACTACGACTAAATTATTAAAAAAAAGAGAAAAAAAAATGTTTTGTTTGTTGTAATTAATAAAACATTTCTATTGTCTGTTTCAATCAATAATAATAAAAAATATATTTTAAAAACTCTTGAAAAATTACTTCAAGATTCGAGAGTATTTCTAAGATTTTTAAAATTAGTTTAATACAATATATAAATATGGTTTTTGACATACACTCTTGGTCGTCTGTTCTCAGGTATGAGCAGACTGATATATTCCTTTTTTTTTGCTTTTAAATACATGTACATATAAATTACTCGTATTTAAATATATATTACGCCTAGACTCGGGTGAAAACCGAAACCAAAACCCTGGAGCGGAAAGTAGGGACACTGCCAATTGCACTAACAGGCCTATCAAAACTATAAATATAACAAATTAACTCACAATTCCACTCACATCTCATAAACTCATTTAATTATACGCGTAAGTGATGCCTACACCACGGTACTTGCGACCTTCTTTTCGCGAGAATTCACTAAAGTCGACTGGGAGCATTTATTACTGCGAGCGTGGAGGAACATTTTTTTTTTTTTTGTATGAGAGTATGTGTAACCGAGCTGTTGTGAGAATTTGATATGAATAGTCTGAAGCCTGGGGAAATACATAGGCTAATCTTTGTCAATACAATCACGACGGGCGAAGTCGCGGGCGGAAGCTTGTATTAAATAAACAAAAGTAATAAATACCACTTACGGTACGTCGACACCCCTTCTCGATGTTGCCCATATTGATGAGCATACTGAAGGTGTTGTGGAAGTTGACGCGACTGGCCGGCAGCTCGTCTTCGGTCCGCTCCTGAACCTCACTCTCACAGGCCTCCCGGCATTTGAGCCGAGACGTGAGCGACATGAAACGACTACAGGATTCCACCTGGACGTGAGGGTTTTTGGTAACTGATGTTATATACGGCTGGAAGTATCAAATTTTCTTTCAGTTTTCTAAAAGTTGTCTTCGTATATTATTAATTTAATCAAAGTTATAAATAACTATAAATATGTTCAACACACACGGTCGTCTTGTTCCTAAGGTAGATAACTTAATGTCTGTGTTTTAGGCAACAGTCGACTAATATTTTTTTTTTGAATAAACATGTAAATAATATATATAAATAAATATATATTACACCGACTCGGGGCGGGAATCGAACCCACGACGACCCTGGAATACAAAGCAGTGTCACTGTCAACTGCACGAACAGGTCAGTAGGTGTTAAACATATTGTAAGTTTCAATTTAGGAACGTATTGGTATGGTGGTGCGTGTAGTCGTCTCTCCGCTCTCGCGGGTTCGATTCCCTCTCGAGGCAGATATTTGTAATTTTATAAATAGTTCTTTTCGGTCTAGGTGTATATTCTTGTGGGTCTCCCCACCGTAACTCGGAGAGCACGTAAATTCGTCAGTCCCGGTTGTTATCATAGACACCAGAAATTATACGCCAACTCCTTAATTATTTCTTATTGAGCTCCAACCCTTCTCCTCTATGGAGAAGAGGTCTTTTTCCAGCAGAAGTGGACTTTTATGACCGATTAAAGAGTTTTAATCAGCGTAGCAGCATAATTATGGTCTAGATTTTTTTTAATATTTCCTTTTTGCTTAGACAAAAGTAAATATACAAGAATTCACTTAATGTGTGACCACCGACGTCTATGAGCCACAAATTCCTTGCTAGTTTAAAGAGATAAAGAGGAATATGAGAAAAAGAGAAGTCAGCTGAAGTAGTTACTTCAGGCTAATTTTTTGTGAAAGAGTTATGCTCGGCTGGGGTAGCCGCCAAAACAAAAACAAAAACAAAAGAACCGGCTGGGGTAGTCGAGCCAACCGAACACAAGGTGTCAGCTAGGCTTAACAAATATAAAAATACCAGTATTATATTACGTAGCTCTTACCAAAGTGGGTACAGCGGCCTGAGGGTTAGGGGATGGAAGTGAATCAGCCCTGGGTTCACGTTGACTATCCTTCCAATCCTTCTCTTTTGATCTAATAAGCTTAAGGCTACTGCGTTTCTTGAGACGTTCTATTGAAAAAAAAAAACTTATTGTAGGTATAATCACATCTCATTTGCGGCATTACTGTCTATTTAGAAATACCCTCTGCTTGTTTTATTTTGTATAACAACATTTTTGTTGAAATTTCGATCTAGCTTTAGTAAAAGTATAGTGTTTCAAGTTAACGAAAATACAAGAGAATTAGACAATCCATTGTGTAGCATAAAAGGCCCTAAAATATTTACGTGATGATAGTTAGGCTGCTTTTTAATAACATATTTTTATATAAACTCTTTTGCAAAAAAAACGGGCACTTAAGCAAAGAACTATTTTATAGTTACTATTAGTTTGTTTGACAATTTTAGGTATTTTTATCCTCAGAATTTTATAAATTAATTAGGAAGGAATAGTTTTCATCAGTTTTATCATAACATTTTAATTAAATTATTAAGAAATAATGTTTAAGCTCAAAACACTATGATTGTACCTGCTCGCTAAATAAAAATGAAACGCGTTAATTTCTTTGTTTTTCTTGAATACATTAAAAGCAGATAAAAGTTTAGTATTGAGTGTGACCCCCTCTTGCTGAAATCACAGCTTGCATTCGTCTGGGCATGCTAGTGAGTATATCTTTTATGGTTTCTTGGGGAATACGTTCCCACTCCGCGGTAATCACATTCTTTAGCTCTCTGATGGTCTGCGGAGCCGGCTGCACTGATCTCACTCGTCGCTTCAGAACGTCCCAGACATGCTCTATGGGATTGAGGTCCGGACTTCTAGCTGGCCAGTCCAAACGACGAATTCCGACTTCTAGCATATACGCATCCAAACCGCCAGACCGGTGGGCGCGAGCGTTGTCGTCCATAAAAATTGAGTTTTCGCCAAGAGCGGTTAAAGCGGGTTGTGCATAAGGAATTAGAACTTCCGTTATGTATCGGTGTCCAGTCAGTGTACCGTTTTCGATGAAGACTAACTCCGTACGATCCATAGAATTTATTCCTGCCCAAAACATAACAGAGCCCCCTCCATAAGGTGTGATTTCTTCAAAACATGAACTCTGAGCCACGAAGCATTGACTGCAACCTTCTTCAAGCAGCGCAATAATTTTGCTCGCTTTTATCACTTTATCTACCATTTTCGAGATTGCTAAACAGCAATAACAATACTTTTAAATGTCAAGGACACCAGATAATTTAATAAAAATTGACAAAAAGTTAATTAGAGTCTATATTAACTACAGGGAATTCGCGCCACAAAATGTAGTTAAAAGTTATTTTCTTTGAAAACCAGGCTCAGTCAAAAATTTGAATTTGGAATGTACTCTTATAAACATTATGGCACTTTTATAACTGGCCAGTAACATGTTCAAATGATTAAAAACTTTTTGGTATTTTATTTTTTTCAGCCAGGAAGAAAATCGAAACCGCCCGTTTTTTTTGCAAATGAGTGTATAACGGCCGTTCTGGTGTAGAGGTGAGAGTAGTCACCTCAACGCCGGCGATCGCGGGTTCCATTCCCGCTTGGGGAAAATATTTGTTTTCGGTCTGGGTGTATGTCCATGTAGGTTTCCCGACCGAGCCGTAAAGCCGTCGGTCCCGGTTGTTATCATAGACACCTGATAATGATCGTTACTCATGGTAGAGATATTATCCGTCAACCCACAGTGGAGGAGCGTGGTGGATTAAGTTCCAACCCTTCTTCTATATGGAGAAGAGACCTTCGCTCAGTAGTGGGTTGTTTACAGGCTGATACAGTACAGTATATATGACATATTTAACTAGTCTTTTATTAAGTCTGGTGTACAGTGAAACCTGTAGCATACTTGAACTTGAAGACACCTGAGCGCTTAAATAATGAATTTGGCAAAACATTTCTAAAGAACTACTGTATTAACATTTTCGAAGCTAGCCCTCATTTACTGTACTTACTTAACCTTTTATTTATTTATTCTCAATTCTCACCTGGTGGTGTCGGTGGGTATATGTCATCATTCTTCTTTTCTAACGACTTCTGTCCCAAACTGGCTTCAAATATGTTTCTGGAAAAAAAATTAAATTAAACTAAGCTATGCAAACTTTAATTTTATTTTTATATATAATAGTTCTGTTAAGTAATTTAAAACAAAAATCTTATAAAATAAAAGTTGAATAATCATCATCTATACATAATCACTACCAATTACTAAAATATAATAAGTACATATGCAGAATTATTAAATGTAGATATATGGTATAATGTATGTAGTACAAAAATCAACATAAATTATTTAAAGAAGTTGACTGGATATCTTTATTAAAGATAAGTTCGCTGTTTCCATCTTCTGTTCTATTTTCAATATAAAAGTCCAATAAAAAATAATACTAAAATAATACACACGTGTATATAAGTTGTAAATAAACTGTTAATAGCACATTGTTACTTATAATTAATCTGTATAATTTAAGTTAAAAAAAAAATTGAATTAACGAGTGCAAATAAATGTTAATTTATCGAAAAAAAATTGTAATTAATTGAATTAACTCTTTGTATTATACAAAATAATGATAACTCAGTGATAATATTTCAATTCAATTCATAAAAGTATGCAATTTTTTATCAATATTTTCTTAGTACAACCATTTTTTTTTTAGTATGATGGTGAAGAACCATCAGAATACATATTATGTTATAATCATAATCGTATAACTAACTATTCTTTGTCACACACGGGATTCCCTGACGTAGCAGTTTAAGCTCGTTATAGACCTATATTTAACTTATGAATCACAAATGACGGGATGTTAGAATTACGATAGTGTTGTCATATATATAAAACTTACGAATATTTTATTATCATAATTATCTTTTTAGTATTACACAAATATTTATAGATTACAGAAAATATTCTATATAAATGACTCATGTGTACGTCACTCACAACATATATATAATAATGATAATATAAATATAGGAATTTGAAAATTTTGCAATACATTTTGTATATGATTAAGTAATGATTAAGGCTGCGATGTGTGTGATTAGATATACATATATAATATGATAGTCTGCTTTCTATATTTCTAGATTAACAAAATATGCATCATCTAAGAAAGTTATTAATTACCTATCTACTAGAGTTTTTCCATGACATTTTTTACTGACCCGTGACGTCTCAACAACGAAATTCGCGCAACGCTAATTTAAGTTAAACATTAATAAATTCCTCATCTTTAGTTAACGTCACCCTCCTAGACAATCCGTTTTTACATTGTACTAAAACGTATTCAGTTTTAACAAGGGAATGCAAATCTCGCGAGATTGTGGCTTAAGCGAGATCTCGCTAGTTTATGAACAACAATACTGCGAGATCTCGCGAATTTCGAGATCTCGCGAGATTGGCAGTTTTTTTTTTGCAATATAATCACAATATTTGAATAAATTAGGAAAAAAATAATATAAATTATAAGTATCATAATATAAACATTTATTTTCACTAGTTTTTTTCAATAGACTTTTATGCATCAAACATTGTTTGATGTATCTGTCTAAAATTTTTTAATAAACTTTTAAGTAGTAAACTTTGACGTACGTATGTATCAAATAATAAATGAAAGAAACAACCAGTTTTCTCTTTTAATGTAAAAAAAAAACTTTTAGTACCAAAATAGTTCTTTATATGAAACATATTATCTAAGTTGAGTTGACTATTAAAATCCTCCCGCGCACCGAACGAAACCACAGTATATTAAATTAATATACTGTGACGAAACCGACAGATCGCAACTCCGTCCGTGTCAGTCCGCGCTTCGAAAAAGACGATATTATTATAGAGTGCAATCTCGTTAAGCTAGCGAGATCTCGCCCTTTTTTCGTCCAAGATCAATCTCGCTAAAAAAGGTCGAGATCTCGCGAGAACGAGATTGCATTCCTTAGTTTTAACATTGAAAAGAAAATTTTTTTATTTGTTTCTTACTTACATCTAATATTACAGGCATAACCCAATTCATTAGACATAGTAAAAGGAAAAAAAATACAGAAAAAATTAACATACAATATAAAAATAAGCGATTACCTAAACATGAATACTTAAAACAAAAAACAACGTAACATTAATAAAAATAAAAATATAATATAATATAAAAATTAGTTTTACTTTAGCGTCATTAGCTTATGTTAAAAAAATATTAAATGAAATGGAAATATTTATTTCGACATAAGGTGATTACACACCCTTATCGAATGTAAAAAAAAAAAAACATTTGAAATAAATACGTCATAATATGGTATCAAAAACACTTAAAATATAAGCTTAAGGCCAGGATATTCAAGCGTTGTAGGTATTTAGCGCTACCTCACTCCCCGCGCGACTAGTTACGCGAAGTCTCCGATCAAATGAACTCTCGATGACCCCGCGCGCGGCGACGGCGCAAGGAAATAATTAAATATATAATTTAACAGTAGTGCAACTTACTAGTTTTTTTTTTTTTTTTTTTTTTACTTTAGGTTATTTCATAATTACATTATATAATAAACTTTTTATGGTTTTGTTTTCGATCCTGAAGGCACAGTATAAAATGCAACATAAACATTTAACACCTAAGAGAAGTAGATAAAAACTATTATTTAATTTGTTATGGGTTTATAGCTAAAAAATAAATAATTTTTACTATTAATATTTTAATTTCTATTAATTATCAATAAATATATATATACACTTAATACAACATTTAATACCTAAGAGAAGTAGATAAAAACTATTATTTAATTTTTTATGGGCCTTCTTGTGACGGGCCGCAGGCGTAGTATCCAGTAGTGCTGTCGACATTCGTTCACAGTCGCCTCGACTCCCGCGTGATGCCTCGTTCTATGCATCGCTATGATCCACAACTTCACTGTGTAATGATTTCCATCTAGTATCATCGGGTTTTTAGATCGCGTTGATACTTGCTCCGCGGCGTTAATGCGACTACGGACTCGGAGGGCTCCCTCTGCACACTCGATGCTCAGCTGCTTGAGGCACTGTTTCGGGTGACCGACTTCCCGTCTTTAATGCTTTCTACTTCATTTGGGAAAGGTTCTTCTTGGACTGTTCTCATGAGTAGGTCTTCAGCTTTCCTGATAAGTTCCGCGGAGACCGGACGAGCCTCCAAAGTTTCTTCGAGCTCTACTCTTATTTTCGGGTGTGTTTTCAGCTTCTTGTTCGTCCTTTTCCAGTCTGGGTCTTTTAACGCGTTTTTCTTAGTCCTTTTATAGTTGACTCGTGTATTGGCTCGACAGAGTTCTATAAACTGTAGCACTCGAGCCGTCGTGTAGCGGAGTCTGTTCCGGCTGGAGTACCGTGTGCAGTCTGGTAACCCTTCTTTGAGTCGCGGCTGTTTACGATCGGTGACGTGATGAGTCCTTTCTTCGCCTGGCAGTAACGCTTGGGACCACTGGACCAACGAGGCGAAAATATTTAAGTACGTTTTTCCCTGAAATTAACGCAGGTGAAACCGCGGGGCACAGCTAGTACTAAATGAAATTATCCAATCTATTCCTCAAACCACACTGTCCATTCTCTGAGTCTGAGGATAGAGAGGTTCACTGGCGCTCGAATTCCTAAGAGACAAGACCGGACCCTATACCTGGTTTTCACACAAGAGGAAAAGAAGACGTTGATAGACAAGGGATACGGCACCGGACAGGGATCGAGCGTCATGTCTATCCACGAGGCACAGGGACAGACAGACACGCGAGGCGAGTCATCATCGTCCATACAAAGACTAGGAGGCTGCGGATTCATGAGTGTTCCGCATGCTGTGGTCGCGGTGACCAGACCTGTGTCTACTACACCGACGACGGTGGTGATGCAATCGGTCGTTTTGTCGAAAAGGCGGTGGAGGCCACAACAAAGGAAATACTCGAGCACACCCTCAAGATGGCTATACATAAAAGAGACACCGCCGTCATTGAGGATGTGCTCGAACAGCTTCCCTCGGGGGATGGCTGTAGCAGAGTCTCCAATAAATAATATAAAAATAAAAAGCCCAAATGTAAATGTAGACATGCCGTAAAAATGTGGTGGCTGGTATGTATGTATGTATGAAATATTAGATTATATTAGATCAAGGAATAAACGCATGTACATAGAAAATAAGAAACATGATGTAAATAGATGTAAGAAAAAAAAAAGACAAAATAAAATTATATATACATATATATATATATATATATATATATATATATATATGTATGTATGTATGTGCGTGTGTGTATGTGTGTATGTATGTATATATATGTATGTGTGTATATTTGTATATATGTATAATATAAGATTATGTTTATATGTATTTAAAAAAAATTATAATAATAATAAATAAATAATGGTCAGTATACGGACTCGCGTCATAGAGATCTTGACAATAAATCTAGCTAATGTAAGTCTAAAATAGTACGCATGAAACTATATTAACAATCTTATACATTTAATAAAAAAAAAGGCACGGGCAAATATAAGCCCGTGGATATTTTTTTTACTTATAAAAAAAAATCCAATCTTTAGAGGGGGGACGCCGCTAGGCAGCAGAGAAACAGGTCCTACTTCGATGACGCCTCGCAGGCAACTAAAGCGAGGCGTGCGGGCCGTTTTCTTATATAATTTAAATATTTAATATTTAAAAAAAATAGAAACATTTATTTAAAAATGTAGGTAACCGTTAAATGTTCTTCTAAAAGTTATTACCTATTTTTACATGTGAATATTGTAACTTAAAATCTGATATTCTTCAAATAAAACAAGAAAAATAATCAAAAACATCCTTTCTTTGTGTTTTTTTTTTATCGAGTCAAGTTACAATTATCACAGTGTACAAAAATATACAGTGGTCCGACGCCTTTGATGTTTGACGAAAAGCCGACACCGAGTGTCGTTCTCCGAATTACGCAGGGTTGTCACAGTTTTTTTTTTATAATTTAATTAAAATATAATGTTATTATTTAATAATTTATTGAAGTTCTTTATAGAAACGAATACAAAAAGACATTTCGCAGACAAAAATTTTTACAATGTAATATATGGTAATAAATAAGAAAGTAGAATATTTGATAGGATTAGAATACTACTCCAGTAACGAGTATAAAGAAATAGTATATAATAAATATAATACAAAAAGAGTTATAGAACAAAAATTAAAGAATGTAAAAATTAGAAATTATTATGGTAAACGAACAAATAAATATTTAGGAACCCATGTAATTAATAAGACAGACATACTCAGACAGACGCCGAAGATACATAAAATTGGTTTACTTAAAAATAAACTACTAAAAATAAAATGGTTTACTTAAAAATAAAAAACTAACTTACTAAAAATATCGCGTTTATTACAAATTTTAGTTTAACAATATTTTATTTTAAATTATTTACCCGACGTTTCGGACCCTTTAGAGCGTCCATGATCTCGGGGGACTGAGGTGGTGGGTGTTCGAATAATTATTCGGACACAATGTCCCTTAATGTACAGCCATAAAGGTGAGAATTACATCAAATTTTTTTTACGCCATAAATTAAATTGAATTCTCAAAATATTATTTAAAAAAATCATTTGTTCAAACATGGGAATGTTTTTAGAAAATTTATGCAAATATTGCGTTTTTAATTTTCATTACTTACTTTTTTACTAATTTTACAAGTTTCTTAAAAATAATAATAATATTAATTAATTTAAAATAATATAATTCACGTGAAATTTGTTCAATATTTTAAGTTGTTATTTAAGTAGAATGCATAAAAAAAATCCTTTTGTAACGGAAAGATTTTTGTGTAACTATATTTTTCATGCTGGTACAATTTTAAACAACTTTTGTCTTATAGAGCCTAAACTATTATATAAAGTAATACATAAATATTGATATCTTACATTTATTATATTTGTTACTAAATCAGAATAGAAATACCATTATCTATAAAAACGGCAAAAAATCATCCCCCTTAAATATTAACTTTATTTTCATTTAATTATTTATTTTTAAAGTGCATAATATAACTCAATATTCTGTAAATATTTCAAGCGTCTACATGTTGCCGTTATCAATATCGAGCTCTTAACGAACAAAAAAAAATCACGTTTGTTGTATGGGAATTGGGAGCCCACTTAAAATTTTTTATTCTGTTTTTATATGACAAAATGTATAAGCAGTATAAAGCAGTATAAAATAATATTAAAAATATGTTTAATATATATATTTACCTTTCTTCCGTGCGCGGAAATTGATGAAAGCGCAGTTCTCTATTTATGCGGGATGACGATGTGCAATCTCTCACAGCACAGGTAGTATGAACCATTTTAATTGTTTACAAATTAAAAAAAATAATATATATAATTAAAACAAACACGCGCTAGCCCTTGAAGTCGTGTCCCGAACTACTAACTAATTCGGGCGGCCGAAGCGTATGCAGTTCGGGCTCGCCTACCCGCGTCTCACTCCTCACACCCCGCACGATTGCCCTGTCTAGACGGCTTCGTCGGACGACTGTTAGATTTATAGACTGTGCAATTATCGTGTTTTGAACCGTTGAATAATCAAGAACGTTTGTTAAACTACAACATATATTTTTAACGGATCAAAAAAATGAATATTACTATGTTTAAAACTCTATCAAAAACAGGTGATTTGGGATATCCTGGCCTTAAGTAATGTACCCAATATTATCAGCTACCGTAAGTTAATTACTACTAATTAACCTCTAGATAGTCTAGAAATTATTACAAGCTAATCTCTAGTGTCTCGGTAGACTGATACTTTTTATGTTCCCTTTATTAGGTACACACAATAAAGATATAATATCTAATTTATTGCTGTCACTTTGTTTTTTTTTTTATATTTCTGAGAGCGGCATTAAAATCTAATTGTGTTAAATAATAATCCTAAACATAATAATCCTAATTTACATAACGTAAGAATCACTTTATGTACATAATAATTTAATATTTGAAATTCATGTATTCAACACTTTATCGCTAATTACATTGAATATCAATATGTCTGAGAAATAAAAACAAAATTATTATTCCTTGACATTGTTTCAGACCATTAATTATAATTTATTTTCAGATTAAGCCTGATAAAGCAACGCCATAAGATAGACAAATACTACCAATAGCATAAAAGAATATATCAATTTGGCTCATATACATTATCACTTCCATCACTAGCCAAAGCCAAGATCTAATCGCCCGAATTCGACATATAGCTTCGATAGATTCAAGATTTCGATCGCGTATTAGCGTTACCTACCTATCTTTAGTAAGTGCAAAATTTAAGATAACATTTTCTAGATATTTTAGTTTAAAAAAAATAATAATAATAAGAAAAAAAGAAAAAAAGAAAAAAAAACAATAAAAGTATTTGTATTTTTAGTTCTTATCGATTTCCTTGATAGCAGACATTAAACTGATACAGACTAAAAATTCCAATGCTTTATTTTCCTCACCGATATAAGAAAAGGATTAAATAATAATAAGGCTAGGATTGTTAATTTCTCAATCTACATCCCTAGCCCTTGTCGTTTGATCTCACTGATGCCGAGGCGTAATACTTTCACCCGCTTATTTGTCTATATAAGTTTATTTAAGTTTATTATAGGTATATTAAGTACAGTAGGCGCGCGAGTTCATGTCCATCCTGAGGAATGCGGTAGTTCTGTGACCTATCATAATATCGATATCGATAATCTCATTTGGTCAACCATAATATCTATTCCTTTATTGCAACTTTAAGTAAGTAAATATTTATTTATTTATTTTTATTTAATACTTTATTACACACGTTGTTAAATAATAGCATTGAAGAAAAAAAAAATTACAGTAAATGTGCAATGGCGGCCTTATTATCCTTATGTATTATAAAGGTTTTTTTTTCTATTTGAACTTGTTGAAGGCAAAGTACCTACTCATGGTTTCGTAAAAAAAAAACAATATAATAGCGGTCAATAGTTTTTAGTATCGACAAGCGCGCGTCACCGAAAGACAACACTCGATTGCGGACGAATGCGGCGAGGTGGGTGAAGGCGGGGCGCGCTGCCAAAAAAACAATAAAAGTATTTGTATTTTTAGTTCTTATCGATTTCCTTGATAGCAGACATTAAACTGATACAGACTAAAAATTCCAATGCTTTATTTTCCTCACCGATATAAGAAAAGGATTAAATAATAATAAGGCTAGGATTGTTAATTTCTCAATCTACATCCCTAGCCCTTGTCGTTTGATCTCACTGATGCCGAGGCGTAATACTTTCACCCGCTTATTTGTCTATATAAGTTTATTTAAGTTTATTATAGGTATATTAAGTACAGTAGGCGCGCGAGTTCATGTCCATCCTGAGGAATGCGGTAGTTCTGTGACCTATCATAATATCGATATCGATAATCTCATTTGGTCAACCATAATATCTATTCCTTTATTGCAACTTTAAGTAAGTAAATATTTATTTATTTATTTTTATTTAATACTTTATTACACACGTTGTTAAATAATAGCATTGAAGAAAAAAAAAATTACAGTAAATGTGCAATGGCGGCCTTATTATCCTTATGTATTATAAAGGTTTTTTTTTCTATTTGAACTTGTTGAAGGCAAAGTACCTACTCATGGTTTCGTAAAAAAAAAACAATATAATAGCGGTCAATAGTTTTTAGTATCGACAAGCGCGCGTCACCGAAAGACAACACTCGATTGCGGACGAATGCGGCGAGGTGGGTGAAGGCGGGGCGCGCTGCCCCGGCCTTCACCTCAGGCCCCGATGGACATGAACTCGCGCGCGTACTGTAATTATTATTTTATAATATTAAATATTGAACGGGTAGAGTGAAACAAGTGTAATAATAATAATAATATATTGGGTTGGCGGTAATTTCCCGAAAGTAACTATCGCTATCAAGTGTCTATGATAACAATCGGGACCGAGTGCATTACATGCTCTCTGAGTAGATTTTGGGTTCAAACAAGGAACAAATATTTGTACAAATATAAATATTGCTCCGTGGGTGAATCGAGCACGCGACCGTCGTCGGCTATGAAGCTGACGGGTGACGCACTGAAAAAAAATGTTTGTAATTCACTGATAAGTATTAGATTTGTCTAGACCACTTCAGGCGAATAAATATATTTTACGCTAGATTACCTTCGCGGTACTTCGGCGGCCTTCGCTATCGTATCTATTATCATTACATATATATCATATATTATCAAAAGTTAACATTATGACTTCATAGTCTGTGTTAATTCTAACTAAATCGGTTCGTAAGTTTGCCGACAAAAAAAAACTTTTTTCTCTTTTTAATATTAATTATTATTTTAATAGGCGTTTTATTTATGTGGCTACTTTATTATTAATAATAATAATAAACGCTTCATACTCCACAGCTCTCAATTGGATGAGAATCCTGTGTCTGGTGTCGTTATCAACTGTTACAGAAATACGTCGTATTATTTATTAACTTGAAAAAAATCTAAGCTTCATTAATAACTCGTTGCTATCACGGTTCATAACGAAACTCATTCCCGTGTCGCGATACAGACGAATGTATGCGATTAGGAACAATTAGTCGAGCGGCACTCGTGATAACTTATCAGTTCACAGATAAAACGCTCTCGTCGGTTATTTGTTTTGTGGGAACATTATTTATCCTTAACGCGAAAATTATGTATTATGTGTCTTCTATCTACCTGCAATTTATTGATTTTAAACTATAATAATCGAAGAACTAATATCAGATGACAACCGTTCTGGTATAATAGTGGGTGTAATCACCGAATCCTTTCGGTACCAGAGTCATATATGTGACGACCCGATTTTCTTCGCTGGGCCCGGTGTCACAAATATGTCACCGGTTTTACATTATCAATTTATGATAACTATTATATCATCTGCACATAGATGTATAATGTTATACAACAATAAAATAAATGAAAGATGTTATTGGTCTGGCAATCATTTTATTTGTTTGAGGTCTGAGTGTTTTTCTCCTGAGGCCCTGATAGCGAAACGGTTAAGGGGGTATTTTAGTCTAGAGACATGAATTTCGGGCGGTTTTTGCGGAAAACAAAAAATATTTTTGATATACATTTTTTGCCAACGATCGCAGTTTCGATTTTCGGTTGAGCAGATATTTGTATCTGTCCAAATATTTGTTTCTGGTCTGAGTGTGAGCCAGACGTGTCTCGGAGAGCACGTAAACAGTCAATCCCGGTTTTTATTATAGATTATCCGCTAACCAGCATTGGAGTAGCATGGTGGATTGAGCTATAACCCTTTATATATATGGGGAAGAGGTCTTCACCCAGGAGTAGGATGTTTACTGGTTCAGATCAGTTTAGTTCTACTTTTGCTATAAAAATTTAATAGTGGAATCCCCATTTTTATTGGAGGTCCGCCTCTAATGGGTATTTTTAAGCTGTAAGAATAACAAACTGTTAATTTGAAAATGAGTTCGTTATTCAACGTATTTTCATTTTGGAAATACCACATTGCAACAATATAATTGCAAATGTAATGAAATGAATGAGTACACATTATGAGTTTCTAATTGCTCATAATTGAATTCGAATCTCTTTATAAATTCGTCGAGATCTTTATCAAGTAATTCTTGGCAGTTTCGTTATCTCTTTAGAGTTGATTTATTTAGAATGACTTTGGATTTTGAAATAATTAACTATTACATTCGAGTAATGACACATTTTTGAGAAAATATATTTACTACTTAAATATCATATCTATTTATTTTTATACTTAAATGAAGTTAATTACTTTCGTAGCAGTACTTCTTTAAATTATTTTTTTAAATAGTTAAGGATCTTGTTTTTTTAGTAGTAGATACTACGTGGAAAATAAAAATCCTAGCTCTTTCCAAAATAACATGAACGAACTAAAATATTTATCAAAAGGTTAATTCACGATTAAGTGACTAACATTAGAGGCATGAAAACAAATTTGATAAAATTCATGATGACTTTACGAGAAGAAGCTTTAAAGAAATCTCAGATGGACAAAACAGATAGTTCAAAGACTTATTATGGACAATTTAAAAATGTTGTAACTGTTACCATACCATACACCGCGAAATAACCGCATAATTATTAATAATCATTTTATAAATAAAAACATCGAAAATCCCTCTGTACTGTGGGAGAATATAAAAATTAAAATGCATACTGCCACCGCCGCGTACAAAAATGAAATGAAGTTACAAAATTGCCTATAAATACCATAAATGTGAATAACCAACTATAATTCATAAATTTAGTGTGGATCTCAAAAAAAAAAAACAGGTGAATACAAAGAAATACCTAATAAATTAATCAATCTTTTAAAAGCTAAAAGAGAAGATGAAAATCGGAAGATAGCGTTATAGCCAAACATACCTCCTCTTTTCTTTATCTCTAATTCGAGCGCGAGGGGGCGTGGTTCCTAGAAGATCGGCTTCTGAGCCATCTCCGTCCTCCTCGAGCAAGAATCTTGAGGACTGCCTCGGATGCCTCATCACGACCTCCTTCGCGTCGCTGTAATAATAATAATACGATGTTGAGCTAAGTCTGGAACGTCTAAAATCCTATGTACGACATCATTCTCTCTCATTCGATACCAAAGCATCTCAATGCTGGCTTTCACGCAGGACATAATATGACAAAATTAACTATAAGTAAATGATCTATAGACAATTTTGAAAAGATTAATTGTTGACTTTCTAGCTGGTACTTCACAGCAGAATCTACATTCCGAATGCGCTCGTAGTTTCATATTAGCTATAATAAAATGAATATTTTGTTAAATAATAAATAATAGTTTTGAAACCTTGAATAGAGTTTTTTTTTTTTCTTAATGTTGAAACATATTATAAGACACACAAGGAGACATGCACCCATTGATTCACTTGAATTAGTTGTAGAACTATCTTTTAAAATGGCGAAACCTGCATGAACAGACTTTTCCAAGTCGGACATACATGCATTCATGAGCAACAAAATTAGTCTTTAGCAACTAATTAGGAGTTATTACAATTTTTCATGCAAAGTTTGATTGTTTCGGCCGACTTTACACTACTAGCTTCATGTAGCTGTTTTAAATTTTGGTTATAGTAAATGAATTAATGACGGTTAAAAGAGACAAAGCATTAATTATAAATTATAGAAGCATAGATTAATTTGCATTGTTTACAAATAAACTAAGGCCGCTTTTAAAATTTCAAGTAGACAGAAGTACAGTCAGATTCCACCTGTTTTGATTCTGTCAGGACAGTGTCGATGTTAATGAAGAAATAATAAAATCAAATTGGAAATTTAAAGAAATATTAAATAATCACTATCTCAGGAGTATAACGAAATAAAAGGGTAGGGTAGAGTATTTTTTCATTATTTTTTTAAAACTAAAAGTAGAGTTTGTGCAATTTCATAGAAAAAAAAAAATAAACGTAGAAGAGACATGATATAAAAATTCATAAATTAATAAAAATAATGAAAGATTAAACGTAATAAAAAAGGAAAAATAATTTAATGCAGCTCGAAAAAAAAAAAACTTAAGTAAATAATAATAATGGACTATTTTTCCTTAAGTTGTCCAAATCAGATCGAACTCCGATCATTTTCGACTGTTCAGATTTTTTTCCTCAAAACTTCAAAGACAACCTTGACAAAAGCGTATTTTATATTTATTCAAATTCCTTATAAATTTGATACATCGGCGTACACCGACCGTTTTATGTTTATATAGATAAGTAAATTACCTTGAAATGGAGATAAAATGATATATTTGGGAATCACTGATAATGTGTTCGATAACTATTCATTTGCTGATAGCGTATTCGAAACTTACCCAAACCTTTTTTCAATATTATCACTTAACTAAGTATCTTACTAATTTGTTATTCACTTTTAACGATCTCGTTAGACTGGTCAACATATTTTGTTGCGTCTTATGAGCGACGACAATATAATTATCCCTTTCGCTACCAGCGTCGCATATATGTGACGACCCGATTTCCTTTGCTGGGCCCGGTGTCACAAATATGTGATGGGTTTTCATTATCAATTTATGATAACTGTTGTATAAAGTCGTACTGCACATAGATGTATAATGTTATATAACAATAAAATAAAATAAAGATGTTTTGGTCTGGCCATAAGTACAGTTGTTTATAAGATCTAAGCGTTTTTCTCTTGAGGCCCTGGTAGCGAAAGGGTTATATTATGTCGTGGCCATATCGTAGAATTGGCCAAACCATGAAATGCTCGAGAATTTCATGAACTGGTCGCATATCATGTAATGTTTCACTGACCATTGGCTACACCATAATGTGTCTTTGCAATATCAATGATTAAAAAAAGTCTAACCTAACCTAACATATTAACATAACATATTCTTGAGCATTTCAAGATATTTTTTTTTATGTTAAGTGAATAGGCAAACTGGCAGACGTTCCACCTGATGGTAAGTGGTTAACGTCGCCCATTAACATAAACTAGTTTACCTAGAACTAGCCCGGCAACTAATTTATGTGTTGCCTATCCAGAGACAAGGTGTTAAAATCTCGGTGCCAGTAATTACACTGATACTACGATAGGACCACGACATAATTATATAAAACAAAAGGATTTGAGACGTAGTCTCAAACTAAATCTCTATATTCATTCAATATCATTTCGTTAAAATGTATTTTTTATTTGTATATTATACAAGTATATTGTATATGTTTTTATATGTATATACTGACTATATTTAATTAATACTAATACTTTATTCAATATGTTTTGTACCACTCTAGCATTTATATTGACTTTGTTTCAAAACCGCTAAGGTGCCTGGAAGAGATCGCTACTCAGCGATAAGGACGCCTTTATTGTGCAAATAATGTATAGTTGAAATTATTTTTATTAAATAATAATACATATTAAGTATACTGAAGTGTTAAAAAAATGGTATAAATAAATCACTACAACTAATTTTCACCTCAGTATCAACACGAAAGAAAGAATAATAAGTGTTACCTTTTTCTCGCCAATAAGTCATGGTGATAGTATACCAATAAATATTTTTGTAGTATATAAAACACATATTTACAAAATTAACAAATCGGATATGAAATTTACTTTTATAGATTATATTTTAACGATGAAACGTTTGATAAACGAGTGATTTTATGACCTCTTGGGCCTCTTCCCGCCCCGCACGTATCCGGCTTACCCCGTATAAAAGCGTGTATGGGTTAATCCTACTAATATTATAAATGCGAAAGTTTGTGAGTATCTTTGTTACTCTTTCACGCAAATACTACTGAATCGATTACGATGAAATTTGGTATGTAGGTAGCTGAAGACCCAGAATAGCACTTAGGCTACTTTTTATCCTGGAGTTTCCGCGGGATTGATTCCTAATTGAAAATAGATACATTTTTCGCTTCTGAAAACTGAATGCGCGATCTAGCGGCACGGCGGCGCCGAAGGCGGTAGCGGGAGCGGGGGCGGGGCGGGCGGTCCGACGAACGGCGTGTGAGGTGGGGGAAGAAGTCACTCATAGGGTCTCCACGCGGAAGTCGCGGGCGGCCTCTAGTATTTGCTAATTGGCCTAAACGAGTTTATACATATTTTATCGAAATAAAACGCTAATATCTTTTGTAACTATTTTTATTTAATAATTTAATATCATATCTGTGTGTCATTTAACTTTCAGGATAGTAATTTAAAAATGGATAATTTGTTAATTTATTAATTTCCCAAAAAACACATGAGTGCCGTTCGTACATGCACGACTGTTGTTTTTATCAATATTACGTCATCAAAATGGCTGATAGCGTTGTCGCGGGAATAAAAAAAAGGTAAATTTAACTTATTTTATGGCGAGAAATCGTGTTTTTTTTTTTTTTTTTTTTAAATCACATTTAAGGGCTTTATCGCAAAAGCGATTATGTCGCCCTGGTTAGGATACTTATATTAGTACATATACCTAGGTAACTTATGTTCTTTTATCAACTAACTTATATAACATTCGGGCCAAGTCTGAGAGTGGGTCAGCCAGAATATTATTACATCTTCCCAACTCATTAATAGAAGGACATCGATCTCTGATGTCCTTGTTCCGGGTACATTCCATCAATATGTGGTATAAGTCTTCTACAACATTACAGACGGAGCAATTCGGAGATGTAGTTTTCCGCATTTGAAATGAGAATTTATTGCATGGAATGTGTCCGGAACGAAGCCTCAGTGCTGTTACAGTCTCTGTTCTACTCAAACATGATTTTTCTATCCATGGGGGTCGTGCAGGATGTGGTTGGATCGTGCGATACCATATACCTTTTTCCTTTGATCTTTGGTTAAAATATTCTTTAAATAGGTCATCACATTGAATTCTAAGTGTATATATATAAGTGGTAAAAGAAGGTAAAAGGTTAATAGGGATACCATCAGTGGAAGCTTCCTTAGCTAAAGTATCGACTAACTCGTTGCCCGCTAGACCAATGTGAGATGGGATCCACTGTAAAATAATAACTTTCCCACTCTCTTTGATTTGTCTAATTGTATCTAGAATGGAGTAGGCTATCGTTGTACCTCGAAATGTCGAGGTGCAACGAGCCAGGTGCTGTAACGAGGTTTTGGAATCAGTTAATATTAAAATCCTATTAGTCCTTAAAGTTTTAGTATAGGACAGTGCCTCTGCAATAGCAAGAAGTTCAGCTTCCATAATAGAAACTTGAAAGTTAATTTTGAATTTCATACAATTTCCATTTTGTTGATCATAAAATGCTGCACCAATGTTATTATTGTTATTTTTGGAACCGTCTGTAAAAATTATGTAGAATGAAGAGTATATTTTGTTTATATAATCACTACAAATTAATTTTAAATGAAAAGTATTATAATTATTTTTTGGTTTAGTTAATGTCTCTACATTAGTTTTTATATTTTTTGCTATATCTATGTTATTAACCCAAGTGCTTAATGTGAACATACCTAATTTTTTCTGAGAGGCAATAGGCTTAGAATTAAAGTTTTCATGCATTAAGGTTAATAAAGGTACCCTTTTATTTCTCCAATATCTATTATCAGTTAGATTAGCAAGTTCAACAATAAGTTTGAATACTAAACAATTTTCCATGGATTTACATTTAAGCCAAAACTTACCAGCTAAATATCTTCTACGTAAATACAAAGGAAAAAGGTATAACTCACATTCCATTACATGGATTGGTGTTGTTCTAATAAAGCCGCCTATTACGCGCATAGCCTGATTTTGAATTCTGTCTAATTTTAATAGGGATGTTTTTGTGCTGTTATCATACAAAAAACTGGCATAGTCAATCCGGCTCCGAATGACAGATATATATAGCTTTCGCAAATGTTTTTGATGCACTCCCCACCCTGAACCCGCTAATAGCTTAAATATATTGAGGAACTTAAGTACTTTAACTGAAATTTCATTTATATGTTTTCCCCACCTAAGTGATCGATCCAACCACACCCCCAAGTATTTCACAGTATCAACTATATCCAGAGGATTATTATTTATACATACACAGAAGTCCATAGGACGTCGTTGCTGGCCTTTGTTAAAAATACATATTTTACTCTTATGTGTAGAAATATCTAAATTTAGGTTATAAAATAGTTTAGTTAGAATATTAAGTGCTAGCTGTATATTATTCCTAGCATCAATCAAATTATTTGAACTTAAGTACAATACATAATCGTCAGCATATTGCAAAATGGATACATTTGAAATAGATTTACACACATATATTGTCCCTATATTAAATAAAACTGGTGACAAGGGGTCCCCTTGAGCCAACCCACGACCTGTGCTTCGAGAGATCTCATAGTCTGCGCCTTTAATATACAAATGTCTTTCTTTGAGGAATGACCATAGGAAATAACAAATATTTGATCCCACACCAAGGCCATCCAAACAAAGTAATACATTGCAAATATCAATATTATTATATGCATTCTCTATGTCAAGAAAACATCCAACAGTAAATAAATTTTTAGAAAAACCAATTTGAATTGAAGAAACTAAACATGTCAAACTATCTAAAGTCGAACGTCCCTTCCTAAAACCCTTGGTCTCTTCTGAAAAAAGATTATTATGCTCTATAAACCATTCGAGTCTGTAATTTATCATTGAGTGAAATATCTTGCAAATACAGGACATAAGTGAGATAGGCCTGATCGAGTCTATCGAAGCAGGATCACGTCCAAGTTTTGGTATGGGTGCAATACGCACTTGGCGCCATTGGTAAGGAACAAAAGAACAGGACAAAAACTTATTATAAAGAGTTAATAACACTTCCTTGCCTTCTACAGGTAAATTTTTAACCATCGAAAATGATATACCGTCGCACCCGGGTGCAGTATCTTTTGACTTAATGCATTTTTCGAGTTCGTGTCTGGACAACTGACATTCAAGCTGTACGTTTACAGATCGAAATTGAGGATGAGGTGGTGAACAATAATCTGGGGATAAATTGCATAAAAGTGTTTCGGCTATATTTTTGTCTATATGAAACTTTGATGATCTGTACCCTTTCAACCAGCGTAGGCGGTGCCACATGTTATTTGCTGTAGTATTTTCGTCTAAGGAAGAGCAAAAATTGTGCCACGATTCACTTTTGGCCTTCCTTAATAATCTCTGGGCGGTTCGAACCTTGTTCTGAAGTATACTTAAATTACTAGGAGTAGGATTGTGTCTAAAACGAGATAGGGCCAATCTTCGTTCCGCCACTGCTTTAGATAAGGTGGGATTCCAAAAAGGTTTAGGGTGAAATTTATTATTGGGATTTACAGGAATTTTAAAGAATGGAATACTTCGATCTGCGGCTTCATTTATAATATCGACAAACGCATTATAGCTGCTTTGCAAATCATTGAAACTAAATATATTTCTTGCAGCAAATAATTTCTCTATAATTTTAGAATATAGCAGCCAGTCAGCCGTTTTAAAATTGCGTTTTTTAATAAATACGGGAAGCACACTATTTGAAGTGGATAGTTTAACCATAAGGTGGTCACTTCCTAAACTTTCATTTATTACTTGCCAATTGAATTTAAAGGAGATATCAGAAGAGACCAAAGAAATATCAGGAGAGGACTGTTGCAGCACACCGTTAACAAATTTTATACGTGTATAATTTCCATCATTTAATGTAACTAAATTATTATCTATTAAGGAATCAAGAATTTGAATGCCTCGAGGATCCGTTTTGTTGGACCAATTTGTGTGGTGACCATTAAAGTCTCCAAGAACCACAGTTCGTGTAGATGCCAATGAAAAGATGTAATCCCAGTCACGTTGAGTTGTGTGAACATTTGGTGGACAATACACTGACATAACAGTTTCAATATGAGAACAGTTAAATAGCTTAATACTCACTATCTCTATATTATTGTTGGTTTGTAACGGATATAATTGAGTCTTCAATGATTTGTGTGCAAATATAGCCACGCCGCCCCAACCATCGGGTCTATCCCGTCGATAAATATTATAATCTTTTAGTGAAATATCAATATTTGGTCCCAACCAGGTCTCACTAATGGCCGCTATATCGATTTTATCAAAGCACAAAATATGTTCAAAATCAGCTAACTTATGTTTTATACTCTGGGCGTTCCAATGCAAGATATTAATTTTATTTATTTTTGTCATCAAATATTCTCAATAAAAAAGACCAATCTGGTATATTATGAAATATCCAAGTTATTATCCACTCTACGCATATTTGTACCGAATTTTGTATTTTTAATTTGATCGATTCCCCTTTTCGTAAAATTATATTTTTAATTTTAAGTATTAATATATTAAAAGAAAAGTCTCTTTTTTGTTTTTTGTTGCTCTCTTGAATATCTTCGTCAAGCGTATGGTCACTATATTGCATATCAAGATCACTATTATTCTCCGTGAACGTCTCTTCTTCGTAACTGGATTTCCGACGATTCTTTCTTCTCTTCTTCTTTAAAGACGGTCCTTGTTCGGTTAGGTTCTCTTCCACAACTTGACTTGCTATAATACTTGGCGGGTTTTTAGATGCTATATGTGCATAAGATATGATTGGTTGAGCTTTTGAGGTTAGTGTCACATTATCAGACATAGAAGTTGGATTTTGTGAGGTAGATTCGTCATAGCGTGCGGGCGTAGAAGGGGGAACATAAACATCCATTGCTTTTCTATACGAACAATTAAATTCGGCCATTATATCACGAATTCTTCTTTCCTTTATATATACTGGGCATGTCCTATCCAAAGCCATATGATTTTCATTGCAATTAATACATTTGTATACTGTAATGTCACAGCTGTCGTGTTTACCCCCACATTTTGGGCAATATGATTTTACAGACGGGCACATTTTACGTGTGTGTCCATATCTCCAACAGTTTGAACACTGTGTTACGGGGAAAACGTACGGTTCTACTCTTACTTTCATATCAAAAATGTATATGTAAGTAGGTAATGAGGACCCTTTGAAACCTACTCGAACCTTTTCGCAATCTGACCAGCCTATGTCGTCTTTATTCTTTCTCTGAAGGCGTTTTACATTAATCACCTCAGTGGTACATGAAATAGATTTTATTAAGTCTTCTTCTGTTATATCTAATTCAATGTCTTTAATTATTCCATATGATAAACCTACCTCAAAAGGTCGCTGAAACCTCCAACCCATTTCAATAAAATGATCGCAGTTTATTAAGTCGTCTGCACTTTCCTCATTGTTGACTTCAATAGTAATTTTAAACGGATTGATATATTTAACTTTTGAAATATTTGATATATTCTTAGCCTTAAATAATTTCGCGAGCGCAAATTGTTTAGGAAATATAGTTTTTGAAGTGACGGTCAATTGAATACCTTCTCTCAACGCTCTCAATCTCTGTTTTCTCCGCACGACTTCGGTCCATTCATCTTGGCCTTCATCTTCCTCTCGTCTTCTTTTATAAGTTATGTTGTTGTCGTTTTCTGCTATCATTTCCTCCTCATTATGTTGTGTTAGTTCATCATTTAAGTTTAAGTTTTCATTTATATTTTTTGTTCTTATATTTTCGTCGACTTCGCCATCCTGAATTGTTTCTTGTTCCATTGTTAATAAGATATAAAATCGCACGCACTCGTAGCAGCCAGCCGGCGCACGCCGGCTAGCGAACTATTGTAGTAAACAATTCCGAGAATTATAAGGTCGTGCGCACTATTACAGCTATAATACGTCTATGCACTATGATGCACCGATCAGAACTCGAAATCGTGTTTATTTTACCGATATTTATTTTTTGTGGTTTTTTTTATTAGGACAAATCAACATTTTGAAGTACTTTTCAAACAAAGTAGAATACCCTATTTTTTTCTAATGATTGACCAGTGTATACAGGGTGACTGGTGAATTACCATCGATATTTGGGGAGAACGCTCGGCGCGCGGTTCCCATTCGGGTCATGCAATAAAAATAGGTACTTAATTTTTGACCAAATTTTCATAAATTTCAATTCAAATAAATGAAGCGATGACACTTTTCCAGTCATGCCGGCGGCACATGCACAGGTGTTGTAATGTGTCGCTTGTTCACACCTAAAAATTGCCAAAGTCACATAATTTACCTAGTCAACAAATTTGTTGCTTAAACGAGTAAAATATCTTAGTATTTTTGCCTTTCCTAAGCCAGGATTAAAGTATTAAGGGGGACTGGATCATGCTTGTTTATCCTGCTACCCTGTTTACACGTGGCGGCGTTTGGACGTAGATAAACTACCTGTTTTGTGTCGAAAGTGCAGCTAGCTGCTAGGGTGTCCAGACGATGCGTAAATAATTGGATAATTGTTGAGTAACTTTACTTAAAAGTTTATTAATATTTACCTATTTTTTTTACATGATTCGAGTGGGAACCGTGCGCCGAGCGCTCTCCCCGAATGTCGATGGTAATTCACCAGTCACCCTGTATATTATTACACAATAAGCACTTATAACACTTTTTTTTTTATTTCAGTAGTACGCCAGTGGAAAACAACTCGACTGTCCCTACGTATACTATCGAAACTGAAAAAAGGTACTTTACAGGAGAGCACTTTTAAGTTAATTTTGTGTACAAAATTGTCATTTATTTGTTAAGTATCGATATTATACTCATGAAAAATGTGGTTTAATATGTATTTTTTAGCTTATTCTCTTTTTTGTATGAAAACATAATTATATAAAAAGGAGTTTCTTAGTGCAATAAAAAAATAATCGCAAAATTTCAGTTCGATACTGTATGTAGGGACAGTCGAATTATGATATCACCATTATAACACAAATAAACTACTAGCGTAACAAACATTATAAAAACAACCATTATAAAGTTTCTAAAACGATGACATGATTTTAAAAATACAATATGGGACCAGCCGATTTAACCGTTTAATTAACAAGACCTGATTACCGGGCAAGGGCCACTGATTGTAAAGGTTTATATATTTGAACTATAATTTATAAATAAACATTCTGTTGTTTGAGGTCAAGGAACACATGAAAAAACTTGCAAGTTTTGAACAGTACTGAGGCATGTAGTATATTCACCAATCTCTTTACTTCTAACTACTAGAAGTTTCTCGCTGTTTAGGGTTCCTAATTCAAACGTACCAGTCATGGCATGATGTTTTATATGGATAAATGTAACTTAATAAATAACCTAGTTATTATTTTTTTAATTATTTTTTATTACGTCAATAAATTAGTGGATTCAAAGAATAACTTTTCATAGAAAATTTTGTCAATGGAATGTTAGGAGAAACTTATTTTCAAAATATTCTTAACTTATAAACACACATGGCTATTTCACAATTTTATTTAGTCAAATAATATGACCATAGACGGATATTACATATTTGCTTACCCGTTTATGAGTTGTGAAAACATTCATAGACATTGTATTTTATGATAACTATAGATAGAAGGAAATGAATTGCAAGAAAAGTTGAAAGTAATCATTATAAATAAAACAAAAATCATGATTATTGAGGATACAATCTATTAAGTATTTATAGTCATTGTTATATCTATGCTAATAATATAAAACTGAAGAGTTTGTTTGTTTGAACGCGCTAATCTCAGAAACTACTGGCTCGAATTTAAAAATTATTTTTGTGTTGGATAGTCCATTTACTGAGGAATGCTATAGGCTATATAACATCACGCTACGGTCAATAGGAGCTGAGCATTAATAAGAAATGTTACAAAAACAGGAAAAAATATTTGTTTTTGAGAGCTTCCGTTGCGTGCACTCCGGAAACGGTTAAATTTACGCAAAAACCATGTATGACCGCCATTAAAGTTCTAAAAAAAGTCCGGGACATCGTTTTCTATCTGAAGGACATAGGTTACTTTTTATCTATACACCAGAAGGGGCGAAGCCGCGGGCGGAAGCTAGTGTTAAATAAAATATCGAATTTTTACAACATTATAAAGTAGTTGTAGTTAAAGCTGTTACACTGTCTGGTTGTTGTCGAACAGTGTGTCCATTGTTGAAGTTCTCAACTGGTTATTAATTCAACCTTGGTACTATATGCTATAATGATACTTGTTTGCACTGTGACTTACATCGACATGATACTGAGAAATATTGTGTAAAAACTAGTATGAAAAAATCAAATAACTAATATTTTCAGAAATTCATAAGACCTGTTCACACATTGATGTTAATTTTTATATCAAAAACTGGAATAATCCTGTTTTAATTTATCATTATGCTTAACAACCTTCTTTTATCAAAAGAATAAGTTAAAAACAAAAAAGTAATAAATCCCATTCCTATTAATATTATAAAGGCGAAAGTTTGTCTGTATCTTTGTTACTCTTTCACGCAAAAACTAGCTTATACATCCGAATAACACATAGGCTACAATTTATAAAAAAATTGTAATTTTGCCATAATATAACATATTTTAATAAATAAGACGCTAAAATACGTAAGTGCTATACAATTCCATGGCGCTAACGATCTTCTTTTCGCGCGAATTCGATTGACCTATAGGATAATTGGATGATAGGATTGTAGTTTTAGTTAATTTTGTATTTTGTATCTAAATGTATGTTTCGTGGCTAATCTGCTGCACCGTTTGTGATGAAATTTGATAGGACATAAGTTACTTTTTATCAATACCCACACGGGCGAAGCCGCGGGCGGAAGCTACATTTTGTAATATTCATCCTTGATAGTTAAAAATCAATTTCATAAAGTTTAATATGTTTATCAAATCATTAATTAAACAACAAATAAGTTATGTATATTTCTAAATTGATTTTCATATTAAAATTTTTGAATTTGAGACATTATAATATAATATTTCTCATTTAACTCTAAATGATTGCATTTATTGTTTGAAGGACACTACCCATTTACAACAACATATGCACATTTAGTTTGATAACTTTTTTATTTACAGATAGCTGATAAGAGAGATTGCGGAGATAGCTTTACTAATACTTTATGGTCGTTTAATGTTAGTACAAGCACATTAATGATGTGTTATGATAACTTTTATTGCGTTTTGTTTCACCTATAATATGTGATTAACATACAGATAGTAGACCTATCTCTTGGTTTCAAAAGTTAAATTTCTGTATTTAATATGTTTATTGACAATTATTATGCCTTACTCCTATAAGTCTTTAGTGTTCTATAGACTTAAAATTCTCAGTAAATAGTGAGTACCTCCAATAGATAAAAGATTTTTTTTTTATAAAGTCCGACATGAAATTATGAATCACTATGCTGTTGGATGCATCGCTCACTTATACGCAGAGGTAAAATCGCGACGGTGTCACGACACTGATGAGGCCTAGTCTCTTTTATAATTAAGACAAGACCATGGTGGCTTGTAACTGTACATATTTAGCAGTGAATGGAAGTATATCGTAAATCGAAAGCATAATCCTAAAGCATAGTTCAAAAAGTTATTAGTGTAGGCGACGCGACGTTGAGGAATACTATATTTTTTTAGAGATATACTTTGGCGTGCGAGTTGAGGCTCAGGTACTTCAAGGTTGAGACGCTAATGCAGTAAAGGCCATTTATTGTATTTTTTGATATTTCATGAGAAAATAAACGTGAAAGAAGCATAACCATTTGCATTTCAATTCTCACCTTAACAATAGGAGCAGAAGGAGTTCTTTTGTTTAAACTTTATGATATTTTAAACAATACATGTTAACCATAATTAAACAAAATTATACTATAATACTGTTTTGTATCATAATTGTATATTTTTTATTTTATAAGGAGCAAAGACACTTATAGACACTGTCTTTTTGACAGATCACTGATTTTCATTTACTGTAATAAATTTATTATTATATTGATGATGAATCATTTAAAGTAATATTTTTATAAAATTTTAGTAACAACTTTTTTTACATAATACAAAAATTTTATAGGCTCCTCTAATACAACTCTAATGACAGAAAGAACTCTAACTTCTTTTTATATATTAATTTGTAGTTTTATTATTTTATTATTAATAAATTGAGAAATTGAAGAAATTGCTTAATGCAAGCAAGCATATAAAACAAACAAAAAACTATGAATAAAGAGCTGTACAATTACCACAATTACTACTTATAAATTTACTACTATATTATATTTTTTTGTAATTCCACAAAAGATATGTCAATCTGAGTAATGTAACATATTTTATAATACTTTCATGGGCACAATTAACCTTGGTTTTGATTCGTGGTGGCGGGTTAGATTTCCTCTTGGGGCAGATATTTGTACTAGTACAAATATTTGTTTCTGGTCTTATTATAATTATGTCCTTGTGGGTAGTCCTCGGACTATGTCACGTCTATAGTGCCTCGGAGAATACGTAAAGCTGTCAGTTCTGATTGTAATCACAGACGCCTAATAGCGATCATTACTCATTATAGGATAATTAGCTACTAACCAGCAGTGGAGCAGCTCGGTGGATTAAGCTGCAATTCTTCTCTTAATGGAGAACAGGCCTTTGCCAAAAAGTGAAACATTTACAGGCTTACTCAGTTCAATTTACAATTGTGTAACTTCAATATTTTCTTAATAACTAGTCATATAAAAGTAACTAATTGAGGTTGGAAAGATTGACTTATTCACCAATGCCGGAAAGTATGTGAAAGCATCTCAGACAAAGGTGTGAGGTACATCAAGAGTTTGAGCATCATAATGTTGGCTATATTCAATGTTGGCTATATTAGGAATAACTAAAACACATTCAAAGACTCAAAAATTTTAAAACATGGGTAAGATTCCTTATTATTTTGTTGATATACCCACTTGAGAGTAAATATCCATGAGGATAAGTATAACAAGACCGCTAACACATTTCAGAGGTTATTTGAGATCACTTTTATGTTTTTTAATAGGTAAAAAAAAGTATTTACAAGAAGTGGTAAAGAAAAAACTTTTCACAAAGAACAATGTGTAAATTGTTTATTATAAACTGAGTGATACATTCAAATTAATAAATTTGAAATGATTATTATTCAATATTATTTCTAATAGTTAAAAGAAAAAAAAAACAATTTAACCTACTGGGATGAACATAGTTTACTAGCCATAGTGAATTATATTATCTGTATGTATTTGAATAAATTACCCACAATAAAGCTTATAAAAATGCAAATAAATTACAATAAATTCCTCTACTTGATATAATAATATTTACTCTTTATTATACACACACAAAAAAAAAGAGAAATAAGCTGTTTAAGTATAATGTAAAAGACCTATGTATAACAGGCCGTCTTATCGCTATGCAGCGATCTCTTGCTGACGATCAACATGAAGGAGGTTATATCAAAAAGCAGAGAGGGTGTACAGAGTAAAAAAAAAATATATTATATTAAGATATGAAACATTTATTGTTTTTAGAATATAGTAATAATTTTGAATTATGTAATTACTGTTTAGTATATAAAATAAATTTAACAATTTATATTTCATAGTAGTGGATAAAATATATTGATAATAAGTTTAAATATTATAATATAAGCAGTGCCCAACATGTAAGTCTATTTTGCAGCGCCTAATAAAGGCATCTAAGTTTATAAGTCCAGGCATGCAATGTTAAATCTTATGGACACTTGAAATAGCAAACAAACCATTTGAATTTGAATCTATTATTTTGTCTTCCAGAGATAAAATTGTTACTTTAAACTTAATACAATATTACATCAGAATTCAGTTGTTCAGGATAGGTATATAATGTTGAGCACGACTATTAGACATTTTACATATTTCTTATTTATTTCTTTCTTTATGCTAGAAAATTTTTTTATGTTTCTCAAACAAATTACCATAAAATGATTAAAAGATTAAGTAATAAAAATAAAGCGTGTGTATTGAAAAAGTAATAATGTTAATGGTTTTGAATAATTATTATGATAGTTGACATTAAAACTATTAATAATTCTAATTATGTTGCTTATTAGATATTTTCGCCTTGTGAGCTGTGAACTTTACGCAATATATTTATAAATTTACTATATTTCTGCCAGTGACTGTAATTACAAACCTTGGCAACAATTTAGGGTTTCTTGAACCTTAACAAAACAAACAAAAACCTCGACCTTGAAGAAGAAACGATGTATGTTACGAGCTAACCTATTGTTACATAAACGTATACTTATATATTATACGTACTTATCTTCCTCCGAACTTTGTCCTGAATCATAGTTTATTGGGAAACCCAATTTTGCCTTCCAATCCTTCTCTTTTAAATCCATTTTACTTTTAATGTCGAGCTAAATGGGTACAAGTTCCCGCGTCACTTTACATGTTTTGTATTTCACAAATGTTACATCTACACTGCGATCATTTCACCAGGCTTTTGTTTAATCACCAGACACTTAAATATCATTTAAATCACTATAACCAAACTAATTACGCACAATCGTGATTATTTGCCGGCGAACACAATTTGAATAAAACCACACCACCTTATCAGTAAATGACAAATATCATACTACATAATTTTTTTTTTTTTTTTTTTGGGATTTTATGACCTGGTATCTACAACCTTTAGGTCAACTCTTATTATTCATATATACGTAATAGTACGCCTCTGAGCATATTTCATTAAATTGTTTTAATTGTATTCTTTATGTATTTGTAGATGTGCTTGTAAGTATGTTCGTCTTGTAATAATTGTTTTAATGGCGGCGGGCGGGACAATAAATCACACTTATTTTCAACATCACTAAGTTCACTGGCCAACACTAGTCTGTCAATCAAAAATTTTTGACAATCGAAAATAATGTGCTCCACAGTTCCATCACTTGAATTACAATGTGAACAGGTTTTATTCGCAATAATGCCGAGTCGAGCAAGGTGTGACGGTGCAGTATTATGACCAAAACGCAATCTATTTATGATAGTAATAAAGTCTCGAGTAGCATCTTGTATACGATGATACCAAGGTCTTGCAGGTAAGCTTTCTTGTATGCTTCCATACCATTTTCCTTTCGTATCTTGATCTTTCTTCCACATTTCTAACCACAACTTTTGAGTATTCTGGTCAATACATTGCAAGTAATCAGACATAGGAACATACATTGTATTTCTAACATCAACAGCATTAACTCCTTCATATGCAGTTTTATCAGCCATTTCATTGCCAGAGATACCTTTATGGGAAGGCACCCATAGAAAGAAAATTTGAATATTTTTATTGTGGTATTGGTAAATTATTTGTTTAATGAAATAAAGGATATAATTAGACTTGTATTTAACTGTGAGGGTTGATAAAGCTGTTATCAAACTCAAGGAATCAGAAATTATTAAAAAATATTTGATGTTATTGATTTCGCGAATACGCATTAATGCCTGATACACCGCATATGCCTCTGCTGTAAATATAGAGCAGGGTTCATGCAGAATAAAACTTGAAGAAAATTTTGCTTGTGGATCATATAGAGCAGCATGTACATAACCACTTGCTTTGCTCCCGTCAGTGTAGATAACATAGTACATTGTATTTTCCTCCAAAAATTGAAGCATTTCCGAATTATTGTTTATTGTCTGTTGGACTACATTAATTGGATGTGAAATACACTGATAAGAGAAAGAGTAACATGGCCATGGAAACTGTTTTCTAATTTTAAAAAAGCTATTGTCTATTTCCAGAAGTATATCGGACAGTGTTGGAGAATTACCGCATAATAGACCTTGTGCTGTTGTTAATGATCTTCTTGGTGTTCTATCTATATACGGTACAATTTTTCTTATTATTTGAGTGTTGTTTGATGCTATTAGTTTGAGACAGTATCTTTCAGCAAGTAAGATTCGCCTCAAAATCAAAGGCATCACTTTTGTCTCAACTTCCATGGCCCTTATGGGAGTTGAGCACATAGCACCAGATATTATTCTTAAAGCCTTATTCTGCAATATGTCTAATTTATTTACATGAGAACTATTCATATAAGCGAGTGAGCTATAATCTAAATGACTTCTAACAATACTTTTATACAATATTGACAATATTTTAGGGTCTGCACCCCATGTTACGCCACAAAGTGATCTGATAACATTTAGTCCTTTGTGAGCATTTTTGGATATGTACTTAATATGTTCTTCAAAAGTTAGTTTTGGGTCCAATATTATTCCTAAAAACTTCTTTGAAGTGACTCTATTTATAATTTCATTGTTGTAAATAATATTTGAATTTGAGGTTTCATTGCCAAAAAACATAACACTACTTTTAGAGGGGTTAATTTTTAAATGTAAACGATCATTATAATATTGTAATAGTTGAAATAAGGATTTGTTCATATTATCTATTGCAATCTCTAAGTTGTAATTACTGCTGTAAAAAACAATGTCATCAGCAAATTGTAAACTATTTACATTCCTATTATTTACATATTTACAAATTTCACTTGTGTATATATTGTATAGTAATGGAGATAGTGTGGCACCCTGCATTGTGCCTTTTGAGGCACATTTGGGTCCATATAAAATATTGTTATGCCTAGCATAGATTGTTCTTTTGTTCAAAAAATTAAAAATCCACTTACATAAGTGCCCGGGCACACCCATCCTAGACATGATTTGAACTAGTATACCAGGATCAACACTGTCAAAAGCACTTTGAACGTCTAGAAATACGCAAACAGTGTTTAATTTTCTATGTTTTGCATTTTTCAGGTCAGAGATTAAAGAGGTGAAACTGTCTGCACTACTACGCCCTCTACGGAAGCCATATTGTATATGTGGAATGAAACACTTGGATTCAACATACCAGTCAAGACGGACTTTCACCATATTTTCGAATATTTTACCAAGACAGGATGACAAGGAAATTGGTCTATAAGAACTAGCAAGCTCAGGAGATTTGTCGGGCTTAAGTATTGGGACAACACACTGTGTTTTCCATGACTGTGGAATAGATTTATTACGCCAAAGCAAATTGAGGATGCTAAGAAACAACTTTTGGGCAGATACATCTAAGTTTTTAATTACGATGTAAGGATAATCATCTAAGCCAGGAGTTGTATTTCGTCTAGAGTGCAAGCTTGTTAAAAATTCAGACCATGAAAATGGATCCAGTAAAAATTTAGAATTTGGGTTATGATTGTTGATTTCAAAAAGAATGTTCAGTTGATCTACTTCAATTAAATTGCTATTATCTGATAATTTATCTAAGAGTGGAGATATAAACTCATTTGTATATGATTTATTCTTAGGTCTTATGCCTTTAAACATTTTTAATAAATTCCAAATTTTACTTATGTGAGTATTTCTATTAAAAGTGTTACATAAATTATTCCATCCAATTTTTTTCTGTTCTAAAATTGTTCTCTTTTTCTGGGCATCTTTTCTTTTGTAATTAATATAATTTTCAATAGTAGGCTCTTTTCTATATAGTTTTAGTGCATTATATGAAGCAATAACACTTTGTTCACATATACTATTCCACCAGGGAGATGGTGGCCTGCTTATGAAAGTGTTTGTTTTAGTGAGCTTTGGAATTGACATTTCTTTAAGAGTATCTAAATGAAAACAGAAATTATTATAGGTTGAAATAGGATCATGTGATTGAAGTATGAAATCATTAAACATTGTTTTTGAAAGAGCTGTGTATGTTGCCCAGTCAGCTTTTTTATATATAAACCTATCTACAGGGGAATTAAGATGATATTTATCTATACGTAATGAAATCTCTGTTATTGTTGGATAATGGTAACTTCCCATTGTATCATCATGTACAGACCAATCACATAGTGGTGCGAGGCTGCCACTGATGAAGCTTACATCAATGGCAGAAGCAGTTTGTTTAGGGCGATTTATAGTTGTAGGTCTACCATCATTTAAAATACACAAATCTAAGTCATCAATTAAATTAAATAACTCCTGACCTCTACCTTTCGTTGTCTGACAACCAAATGCAATATGATGAGCATTAAAGTCACCACTCATAAATATGGGTTTTGGTAGATCATTAATAATGTAGCGGAGTCTATTAATTCTAATACGCCCACTTGAAGGTGGACAGTATACACAGAGAATTGTTAAACTACTATGTCCTGTTGATACAGATACAGCAACTGTTTGAATGTCTTCATAAAATATGGTATTTAATGTATTATACTTAAGGTATGGTTTTATCAGTATTGCAACTCCATTATGTGCATTATTTGAATTTTTGTTGTAAATATTATATCCTGGTATTTTAAAATTATTATCTTTGAACCATGTCTCATTAAGAAGGCAAATATCAATATTTTTTTGTTTTAAAAATTGGATTAATAAAGGTTTTTTACTATTTGCACTTTGAATGTTATACTGCGCAATACGTAACTTGGATTGTGTAGAACTAGGCCCTACACAATCCATTATGTTAAGTTTTTTATTAATGCATCTTTAATAGTTTTTAGATTAGTGGGTGTACTGTCATCTTTATTGGCTAATTCCACCAACGTCTGTACTAGGGCCATAAGTACATCGTTGTCGGAAATTATTTGACTTTTAAGGTCTTTAGAATGGACTATTTTAACTTTATTTACATCTTGTACAGACTTATTTGCAGAGATACTTATAGACTTATTTACACTAACATTACTATTTACAGGTTGTGATTTTGGTGATGGGAGTGGAGGGAAATCTTTTTCATTGGTGGTGACTTGTTTTGTAAAGGCGACACTTGCATAAGATATGTTGTTTTTCTTTTCAATAATCTTCTTTGCTTTAATAGGACATAATCTAGATATCGCAAGATGAGGTCCACTGCAATTTATGCAGCTGATTTCTGTTGGTTTATCACATTCCTTATACAAGTGCTCACCTCCGCAAATACTACATCTTTGTTTACCATTACAAACTTTTGCTGAATGATTAAATTTAAAACACCTATAACACTGTAGTAATGGTGGAATGTATTCGAAAACTCTGTACGAGAATAGATCATATTGTACATTATTAGGCAGTACATTAGATAAAAAGGTGATGCTTACAGTCTGCAATGGAATGCGCTCTTGTCCTACTTTCTTTGAAAACCTTCTTATTGCCACTATTTCATAAATTGAAGAAAGTCTTGTGTAAAGTTCTTTGTTAGATATATTCGCTGGAACAAATCTAATGATGCCAGTTTTTTCAATTTGCGCTGCCGGTATGAACGCCTTCATATTATATTTTGTGAGGAAAGTGGTGTTATTAATAAAGTTATTGGCCGTATTATATTGCTTGAAAATAACTGCTATTTTATTTGCATTCACCCTCTGAATACCTGTCACACCTTTTACATCCATTGCGAAAATATGGTTTAAGTATATAGGGCTCTTGTTGCCCAATCTATCACCGTTTGTGGATTCCACATACACTTTAAAGTCTGTGTTGATTGAGTTTTCCGGATATAGTCTTTTATAATTTGGTTTATAATAAGGTAGATAAGCATCTCGCTCATCGCCGCAGCCCGATGGTCCAGAGCCTACGCCTACGCCTCCTTCATCCGTAGGCCGTGACCGTTTTTTTGAGGCGGGCGGGTGAGACCCGCCCCCCTCGTTTACCTCCATTGCTATTGTGCTTTTCAGCAGCTAATAGCAATATTTTAATTCACTTTAATTATAAAAAATCACTTTTTATAAGAAAAATTTAAAATTAAAGTTGAAAGTCAACCGCGCTTTTTCAAGGTTCCCGCCAGAATCCTCATACTACATAACTACAATCTACATTAGGGATGTGCCATAATTATCGATAATTCGTAACTACTCGATAATTTTTCATTCGATAATTATCGATAAGTGTTATTCGATAATTTGGATTCGATAATTTTTCATTCGATAATTATCTATAACTATCGATAAGTTTTCATCCGATAATTATCGATAATTGATTTTGGATCCGAGCGAAGGCCTGTTTTTTTTTGGTATTCAGATAGGGTACTTAGGGTAAAGTCGATACTGAACGGTGGATGGCCTTTTTTTAGATATTCGGATAGGGTACTGAGGGTAAAGTCGATACTGAACAGCGGATGACCTTTTTTTTTAGGTATTCGGATAGGGTACTGAGGGTAATGTCGATACTGAACGGTGGATGACCTTTTTTTGTAGGTATTTGGATAGGGTTTTGGGCGTAAATGTCGGGTACCGAAGGCCGGATGACCTTTTTTTGTTGTGGTTGGGCCGGGAACACGGACCTGTGGGTGACTTTTTTTTTCGTCGTCCGATAACTTTCATCCGATAACTGTCGCCAACTATCGATAACACGATACGATAATTATCTATAGTACAATTATCGATATTTTTTTCCGATGAACATCCCTAATCTACATCAAAGACTGCCAAAGACTAACTAAAGAGTATAATTATTATAATAAAACTACACTAATAAATTATAGTACGTGTCTCCTAGGTAGTTATGTACTTAAATATGAAATCGACTAAATGAAAAACCAATTATTTTCGATTTAATAATCGGAATAAGCATTCCATAAATTTATTCACTGTTGGTTTAATCCAGTAGATTATATTATTTAGTACAATAACTAGAAAGATTCGTGATGGGCTAGTGATGTTTTATATATGCGAATTTTTTAATAGGATTTTCTAGTAGTGTAAAATTTTTATGTCGTCGTCAGCAAAACTACTACAGTACGATGAGCAGCGTGACCAATAATTAAAAAACCTTTATTATATTATTTAATTTCAGAATTATTTTTTAATTATTTTAAAAGTGCCGTAGATCTGTATTAAAAGTAGTATAAGTGAAAAAACAAATTTAAAATAAAATAAATATATATTTTTTAAATTAGATATCGCTTAAATTTGTGAGATATTGAAAGTTTAAATAAATCTTATAAATTCTATTAATATTATTAATGCGAAAGTTTGTTTGGATGTTTGTTACTCTTTCACGCAAAAACTACTAAGCGGATTTAGATGAAACTCTACGGTAATATAGCTTATACATCAGAATAACACATAGGCTACAATTCACATTAAAAAATATATATAATTTGACCAAAATATAACATAGTTTAAAAATATCATGCCAAAACGCGTAAGTGACACCTATTTCATGGCGTTTACGACCTTCTTTATTATACTGAATTCACTAAAGTGTCGACTGGGCAATATAACTGTGCAATCTGCGAGCGTAGAGGAACGTTTTTTGTCTGAGAGTCTTTGTTACCGAGCTGTTGAGTAAGAATTTAATACGGATAGTTGGAAGCCTGGTGAAGGACATAGGCTACTTTTTGTCAATACGCGGATGCAGCAGCGGGCGGAAACTAGTAAATTATAAATACCTTACACGCAATGGCCAGTCCACGACCAATATCTGTGTGGTTTATACAACTACTTGTCAAGTATGACAATCGATCCTGCAACCGTTGGTGTAACGGGAATTTCCGGTAATCTAGTTTATTCAGTTCAATCTATAATCGAAAAAAAAGTGAAATATATTGTTAAATTATTTTTTAAAGTAATTAAATGAAAATTGACTTTGGAATTCTTGAGTCTAATCAGGTTGAGTTTATTTCATATTACTCTAACCGCTCAACTGCCCGTGTCAACTCCTAGTTGACAAGAGTTTACAAACCCCGTGTCAAGTAATGGTCGCTATGGCTATATTGCCCATGTCACCTTTTTTCGACACGGGCATTAGTACGCGAAGTGCACCTGTCAACTACAGGTTGATTAACGTATACTACATTATCACCGGTTTCAATTCTCGGTTTCGACTCCAATTTTTGATCTTTCGATTCTCAAAATCGACGAGTCGTCTAGAGGAATCGATTTTAATCGATACGAAGAATTGATGTTAGTGTATAAAACACGTATTTATATTTTTGTTGATATAATATAAATCTTAGCGTGGAATTGATACTTTACGATATTTTTCAATATTTTTCACTTCATACTCGCACTACTCATACGCCTAAAAAAAGTCATAACTTGTACATATGTTGTGACCATGGGAACCTAACACAATCCAAAAAAAGGTCAATTTGATATCGAACTATCGAAAATATATGATTCTTAACTCCTAAAGTCGAATGCTAGAATTGATTCTCCATCGACTTCGAAAAGCAAGAATCGATTCTTGATAATTGTACCCTATTGTACTTTCATTTAAACGGGAGTTACCGCGAATATTGTTGATGTGATAACGTCTTGTAAATCGATGAATATGAATTGAAAATCGATGAATACCGGCTGCATGCACGAAGAAGTGTCACGTGTCGTGAGCGAGAGTTCGGAATAAGCAATAGAGAGGTACGATCAGCCTAAGCGTTCGGCTCGTGAATGAAAAACAATAACGCAGATTGGAGGATCCTAAATCAAATATCTGGGGCTCATCTTTGACGGAGGGTGGAACTTCGGCCCACATTTCGCTATGGTAGGACCGAGAGTCGTGAAGGCGGCGAGTGAGCTGGTCAGACTCCTCCCGAACCTCGTAGGATCAGCGCCGCCTGCAGGCAGCAGTATTAATATAATATGAAATAAATAAATCTTTGGAATGACGATTATTGGTGAACTGTATAATTTTATTTTGATATTGATCTCATATTAACTTATTTTACCTAACAAATCGGAAAGAAATAATTGCTTAGTCAGCTTTAAAATAAAAATATAAAATCCGTATTATTATTATATATTATAGACGTAGAGATGGTCAAATTGCTTAAAATAATTATTATTACAGATATCGCAGTCTTTTAACATAATTATCTTTTATAATTAGGTATTATACGGAACGGTTCAACCCTAACATTGAGCCATTGAATCAAACAATTTTGTAATCGTTTAATTAAAAGTCTAAATCGGATTTTATCGCGTTTATTTGTTTTTAAAACTTTACAGCGTCCGAAACGTCGGGAATTTAATTTTATTAAAAATCGTTAAACTGTAAAGTTTTAAAAACAAATAAACGCGATAAAATCCGATTTAGACTTTTAATTAAATGAGTAATATTCGCGTAAATATAAGAGAACAGTATAATTTTGTAATCGCTTTGTTTCAGTAACATTTAACGACTTGTCAGTTGGTAGGCTGTTAAATAAAACACAAATGTAAGCAGTTCGCTAGTGACATAATTATAGAATGATGCTACATGAATGTGCACTGATTTTATCCATACATATGACCTAGTGGTTGTAGGCGATTATTATAATCCACGTGATACACTGGGAGCCACGGCCAGTAATGCTTTGGTGTTTTTCCTTCAATTTCACTAATATTGGATCCATCAGGTGTGTTACTATTATCAACAAAAGATATTGTCTGTCTTGATATCACGAGCTTATATACCAGGAACAAAAACAATGTATGTAAACGCCACATCTAAAAAAAAGAAAAAAGAAAAGTAAGGTTTTAAAAGAATATTTTAAATTTTTTGAAGTAAAAAATACTTTCGATTGACAGAAAACAAGTAAAGAGCACTTATAAAATAAAACAAGCATATCTTTATAACAAGTTACGCGGTAATTTTATTTTTTACTAATACTTTTTAAAATTTAATGTACTTTTAGGAACTACCGCACCGTAGCGTCAGACCTTGTGTGTGACTGAATACTTAGCCTTAGGATTTTTCGTTCTTATATACATTTTTTAGGTTACAAACGGTACATGAGTTTTGTTCGTTCATTCATTCATTCGGTTTGATGGCTTACAATAGTGCAAGTGTTTTGTCATATAACAAGTTAAGCCAGCGGGAATGAATTGACAATTAATATAGTTACACTAGCAATGAGAAGGACTAATTTTTGGGATTTGATAACTGAAACTCAATTTTGAATATATTTTTGAGATCTCGTCGTATATGTTTCTCAACTCAACTCTATTCATATTTGTCTCGCAACTCTACTCAACTCTATTTAACAATCAACAAAATCAACAATTCTAAGACATACATAAACTCATTAGGAAATAATTTAATATACCGAAATCAACGTTAAACTTTATTATAGCTAATAAATTATTATTTTAAACAGGAATATTATACTCGTATGTAGAATACTGCAAAAACGTTGCCAGATCTACTGACTTCAACTTACCATTTTTCTTACTTTGAGAATACCTACTATTATTAAAACTGTGAAGCCGTTTCCTGAAACAGTCAGTAGGTACCTTTTTATATCCTACGTGTCTGGGTTCCTCACGACATCATATTAAGCGCGGAAAAAACCCTTATTTTTGTATTTAAATGGTCTGGGTGATAACACCATTTATATCTTTACGTCACTAATATATGTATAGCTAATATTGTCATGACATATAGGAAACTGCAGCTAATGATAATGAAAAAAAATAGAATGTTAAATAGATATATAAAATATAAATAAAATAAGCTCAAAATATTCTTTGAAAATTTATTAAAATTTAGCAACTAGTGAAAAAGTATTGTTACGTCTATTTTTGGTCCGGTATCATTTTCTAAGTTAATATTATAATAGTTGTATCTACAACAAGAATATCTAAAACAAGAATGTGTTTTTGCTGCGTGCCTGTAGGAATTATAATAAGCATTGTTATAGTTTAGATACATTCAACATGAAAATTAGTAAATATAAGCATAGTTTACATGAATCATTATTTAAAGAACAATTTGTTATAGGTAACTGTTTAATTGCTGTGTTTATTGTTATCATGGATTGTCAAGTGTTTGTTATGATTTTCTGTGGAAACTTGATTGATTTGTGTTGTTCTTGTATTGCTTTTATTTAAGAGTGTTATGATAATTGTTTGTTTCCTAAATAAAATAAAATAAAAATAAATAAAATAAACAGTTCACGTATCGTCATTTCTTCTCTATTCTTCTTCTGCCTCATCAATAAACGATGGTATTTTTTTACTTCCCATCTCTAACCAGTCACCAGCGTTCTTCTTTTTAATTTTCTTTTGATAAACTACTTGTCCATTCCTAGTTACGTAAGAGATAACTGGAGTCAACACTTGACGTTTCTTCTTCCTATTATGTTTTGGTTTTCTTAAATATTCTCTGCTGTTTGATCGACTGTCACTATTACTTGACGATTCAGACTCCGAATAATACTTCCTTGGTCTTCGTTTCCTTCGCTTCATGTATTTTTTATCTAAAGCCTTCGAATGGTATGGCGAAACCATGATTGGGAGGCGTCGTTGGAGAAAAGGTTGTTGCATTTGCATCGAAGGCATCATCATCGATGCTCCTACAGATCCCATGGGGGCTGGCATAGCTCCTGGCATTGGTTGTTGAAGATAATTAGAAGGTAGATATTGCGAAGCCGATCCTGACATCATTTTTAAAACGACTCCTAATACTATAACAGCTTTAATTGAAATCGATAAATCCATCTACAACAAAATAATTACGTTTAAAAAAATTAATATTATTTAGAAACAAACTTTACATATTATATTAATATATACCTTAAAATAACCAGGTTAATCATGGGTAATGTGAATTCTGAGATTTAAATGGAAAAATCATGCTTTAAATACTGATTAGGAACAATGGCTTTTCAATTTTATGTAATTAGTTCTTTGTGAAAGAAAACGTTTAATGTTAATAAAGAGTCGACATAAATCTAAAAGAAGAGATAAATAAGAGCAATTAATAAATAAATAAAAAAGAAAAATAAAACTTGCGATAGGTGAAAAAAAAATGTACAAAATTTTAATCTTATGATGTAAGAGGAATAATTTGGAAAACCTTAAATCACCTGTATACTTATCTTAACTTTATATAATAGCCTCGTTTCTGTAAACAATTGCGTACATTGTTTAAGGATTATGTAGCCATCGTTGCGACACAATTGTTTCAAGTTTTATTCTTTTTTCTTAAGCGATTCGAAAGTATTTTACAAATAGCAAAGCTATGAAATTGTTAAATCATTTAGCTAATGGAAAGTGAACGAAAAAGACTGGGTTTAAGAAAGTGTGTATTAACGTCCTACTGACAATTTTTTTTTATTTTTTATAATGTAGTTTAAGTAATGATCTAAATATTTTTATGAAATTGAATTTCATTTCAGACAAAATGCGATACCGACTTTACAAGATAATATTGTTATCGTATTTAGCAAGACTGGAAGCTAAGGAACCAGAGTTGCCCTTATGTCCGACAAACATGCAATATTTTCCACAAAATCTTCCCATGCATTGCAGACTACCAATATCACCAGCAACTTTACGCCCAATTCCAGGGAAACCGATAGAATATTTACCTCCGGCTGTACCAGGTTTTCCTAGCTCTATTCCAGGATCAGTGCCCGGTATGATTCCAGGACCTATGCCAATGCCGATGGCACCGATGGCACCGATTCCACAATCACCGGCACATAAACTACCAGTTGTTGTGATGCCTTTTTACTCTCCAGATACTAAAAATCACAAAAAACATAGATTTGGCCACAAAAAAAGACCAAAGCATTTTTATAGGTCTGATGATGATAGTTCAGATACTGATGCTTCGTCAGACGATTCTTCAAATCACTCATCCGAACATGGCTGGTGGGAAAGATCGAGAAATGGCAGACGTTCCAATCGCTCCAAGTCTAAAAGAAGAAGGCACAAAAACAAAGATCTTCTAACACCTGTACTACAGTATGTCACAAAGGATGGTTATGTTATTTTTGAGAAACAAATTTCAAAAGGCGAAGCTAATAATTGGTTGGGAAATAAAAAATCTGATGTAAATAAAAAAGGATTACCGCTCAATAACGAAGAAAATCCAGTTTCAAAAGAATCTAGGGATGGTAATAGAGATACGAAATTGTTAATGAGAGATGAAGAGAACGTAGAAGTGAAAACCGAAAACAGTCCGCGTCAAATACATCAAAAGAAATTTTTGAAACGAAAAGCATCGAAGAAGCATACGACTGAGTGAATTTAAGACTTTTTTATGTTTTGTATTTTTGTATTACAAATAAATTAAAAACGGAAGTACTGAAATATATTTTTTTTTTAAATAATTATCATTGATATACATATATATTACAACAATGAGTTTGTCAATGCTTTAGCACTCTTGACAAGAAGCGCTGAATACAATAAGTTATAGATTCTCTTACTTATATATAATATATAACACTTGGATTGGTTGATAAGTAGGTACCTTTAGTTTTGGGTCAGAGGCTTTTCTACTGGTAATATTGGTCCAATGTACCAATAATCGATATCGTTGTCCAAAAACTGATATTCTCTAACACAGGAAATATTTAAATATTATTTATATTCAGGTACATTATATTATAGTAGTAGTAAGTAAATACAATTGTAATTGATTTTAAAATATCCGCTTTTAAGATATCTGAGCTTCCGTCTAGCCAATGCGTTATTTAATATTCCGCTTGGATGAGCTATAGTGCGATATTTTATGGTTCAAGTTATCAAAATAAAAAAATATAGTGTATATAACAAGTTAATCGTTGTTTTTAATCGCTGGTAGCTTCATATAGATTATAATCTATATGAAGCTACCAGCGATTCGGAATGTAAATTCTGCTGAGAAGAATCGCCAAGAAACTCAGTTTATGATCAGTTATATAAGTCATAATTACGATGTTTTATCAAAATCATTTCAGTAGTTTTAAAAATGTGCCCGTTCTTATGAATAATAAATATGTATGATATTGACAAAAAAAAAAATTATAAATGTGGTTTTGACCAGAGTAGTAAAAATATATTCTGTTGGCTAACCTACGATTATAATTTTTTTTGGTTAAATTAAGAACTTATGAAATCTTGAGAAATTTTGATTATTTAGAAAAGCGATAAACGCAGATTTTGATAGTTGAACCATAGCTCTAATTCTCATACACATATTTTATGATTATATATTAAATTTTAAAAATAAATTGGGAAAATTGTAAAATTCATATAACATGTTTTTTTTTCTTTTTCATTCTCTGAAGGCTTTTGCGACAAATGAAATGGTTTAAAAATGAAAGATTGTGTGTAGTATTGTATGTACAAACCATCCCCACTATGCGCTGCAACGTGTACAATTTTAGTGCATAGTTATAAAATGTGTTTTTAACATAACACCAATCCATATAAGACTAGAAATAGATGGACGCGGAAGGTATAAATTTTATTTTGGGATACCAGAAACATTAATTAGAAAGCCAGCTTAACAAGAATAAAATGCGTGAGTTATTTGAAGTATTTAGTTTGTCTCTTCTTTTAAAATAGTAAATTTTTTAACAACCTAAATTAACTCTACTTCGTTTTAAATGAAACATACATGTCTAAAGAACGACTTTAAATTATGATTATTTGTTTTGAAAATGATGAACTGGTTATACCAATCGTTCTAGTGTAGTGGTGCGAGTAGCCTTAACGTCGGCGGTCGCCGCTCGGGTCAGATATTTGTTATTAATATTTGTAATCGGTCTGGTCGAGCACCGTGCTTCGGAGAGTACGCAAAGCCGTCGGTCCCGTTTGTTATCATAGACACCTGATAGTGATCTTTACTCATGATAGGTGAATTATCGACCACCGCGCAGTGAAGCAATCTGGTGGATTAAGCAAACCCTTCTCTTTTATCTAGTAAATGGCCTTTGCCCAGTAGTGGGATGTTTACAGGATGATTCAGTTCAATTAAGTTTAAAACTGGTTATAGAGTAAATTTCAGATAAAAAATGACGAAAAAATGTTTACTATTGTATATATATTTTTTTTTGTTACAGAAAGTAGACAGTGTTTGGATTCTGTTATTTTTATTATTCAAAATAATGAAACCAGTTAATCTTCAATTCGGAATGCCTATGTATGCACCGCTGATGCTTCCACTACCTCCGCTTATGTTTGCACAACAATCTCCTATGATGATCATGGATAAGAAGAAGCCACCTTGCCCACCGTGCTTGTGTAAGCCGGCTTGTACTCCAGCGTTTTTCTCATATTGCTCTCCGTGCCACAAAATGTGTAGATGTAGAGATGGAATAGATTCCATTCCAATACCATTACCTCCGATTGGAGCTCCCCAAGTTCCTGCATCACCTATTTTATCGCATCGGAAACCAAGGAAAAAATTGCCGTTCGTATATTCGTCTGAAGAGTCCACGGATTCGAGCAGTTTGTCTGAATATTATAAATATAGGAGAAATAGAAAAAATAGACATAGACATAGCAAAGTATCTATAAAAGTATTCGCAGTTTAAAAAGTTAACAAGATACTAAAATATTGAAACCAACAGTTATAATCTTTCACAACGATGAACTTTGGGACTAAAATTAGAACGATATTATCCAATAGCTTTAAAAGAAAACCAGAATATTAATAAAATATTCCACCAATGTTAACGTTAATAAAAAACGACTTCTCTTTTTAATATTTTTTTATTTTATTTAAAATTTCCTAAGTTTAACTATTCTTGTAAAAAGAAAATAGAACTTATATAAAATGCGTTTCGATAAGAATATATCAGTGTATTATCAAATATTTAAATTAAATTGTTTTCTAAATTATTAAAGTTGTTATTTTAGTAATAATTGTATAGTAATATAATTATATAGATTTTTCTTTATTTTTTTCTTTTTTCTACTTTGTCTGTCTCCGTGTTCATAATTCTTTTCAATTATATGTAAGCTGTATGATTATTTTTTGTGTGTACAATAAAGAATAAATAAGTTAATATAAAACCATATAGATGGGAACTGAACTGGCATAATAAGTGTCCCGAACGTAATGTTATATAGTCGTATAAACTTAAATGTACTTGAAAAATTCTCCCATAAATTCCAGCTGCATATACATAAGGTTTGTATATATATATATATATATATATATATATATATATATATATATATATATATATATATAACTGATTTCTTACAGTTACACTCATTTGCACACGATGAATTTTGATTTCAATTTTTAAATATTTCACAATATTTGGACTAGACGTATAAAAATGCTATAAAAATAAACGTTGAATAATAGATATACGTAAAAATTGTTTTTCTGCTATTGTTTTACAACAGTTAAAAGTTAACCTACTGAAAATGAATTGCGTGAGTTATATGAAGTACTAAATATTTTGTTTTCTAAAAATTACTATTTCTAAAAGTTAGTTCACTTCATATATAGACGCTTAAATAATGTCATCATCATCATCATATCAGCCATTGGATGTCTACTGTTGAAGACAAGATTCTCCTATGGACCATAAATAATGTGCTGAAATTATAATATTATTTTTCAATTTCAATGAATAAAATTACAGATAAAAGTTTCTTAAAGTTTTTGAATTGTGTTTTACAGAACGTTAACAATATTTGGTTCCTATCAGTGATACTCATGAAAATACTAAAACCAGTTAATCTACAATTCGGAATGTCTGTGTATGCCCCTCCAATTTTTCCACAACCTGTGCCCATATATCGACCGCCACCTCCAATTCCGATAATGGCGCCTGTCTTAGTTGCGGTACCGTCATCCGAAGATAAAACTACAACTACGAAAAAACCAAAGAAGAAAAAATTCAAGATACTCTATTGCGCGTTCTCTCCACTAAGTTGTAACTTAAAAAATAAGAAAAATAAATCAAATTCAGTATACGCTTTACCAGTATTACCTTCTATGGTAGCTCCACCGCCACTCGTCTTAGTACTTATCCGTTCCACCCGCTATACCTGTCCGAACTTTACAGCGACGTAGACGTAGGAAAATATTAGTATCTTCATTAGAAGAATCTACAGATTTAAGCAACTAGTCTTAACATTGAATAAAAAGTAGAAACACTAGATAAAAAATATATAGATAATTTTTTGCGATTCAAAACATGATGTACAGAAACCGATCCTAAGCACGTCATGGTAAATATATAATAATCAGTAGTTGTAAATGGTGATGCCAATTTTAAAACTAAGATTAGTCAAAAGAAAAGATACTTCAAACAATGCAAGTGTTACCTATGTACGAACGATATATCACAAACGATAGACATACGGATATAGACAGTATTTTTAAAATAAGTTATTTGAAGTAAGTTTCGTACTAAGTTAAAGTAGTATTATTAACAATGTCTTCAAAACTGTAATAAAGTAAATTAAAACAGTAGTATGACATTACTTAAAAAAGAGTTTTAATAAACTATTATAAACTTCTATAAACTAATATAGAAGACGCGGTGCACATAAAAACTTAAATTAACGAACCAAATAATTTCTTCGAAAATATTGTTATTATATTTCTTAAAAGAATTTTATACACAATAGCTTGTAAAAGCCTTATGTGTATGTTTTCTTTGTCGTTATTTTATTTTTTATAATTAAAGTTATAACCTTTATATAAAATATATAGTTATATAAGTGATTTAGAAATAAAATTCGTGAACAAATATTTTTCTATTTTTTTATTATATGACGAAGTCTATACTATAAACAAAGGTTGTGTAAGAAATATGTAGAATGCATAAAAATAATTTCCGATATCAAATACATTGCAATAGAAGTCGGCTTCACAAGAATGTTTTATGTGAGTTATTTGTTATATATATCGTAACCGATTTATTGTTATTTTAATAATATATGATGCTTATAGGACCTTTAAATATCGAAAAGATGAAATTGATATATTCTTATTAGTTTAATGTTTTTACAGAACGTTAAAAGTATTTGGTTTCTATCACTGTTGTTCATCGAACTACTAAGACCAGTTAATCTTCAATTTGGAATACCTATGTATCCTCATCCGATGCCCCCACCGCCCGCTCCTATGTTACCACCACCTCCGATGATGATGGCGCCTGCCATGGTTGCAGTATTGACACAATCATCTGAAGAAACTACTACAACTACGAAAAAAACGATCAAAATTTACCCCGTTCATCCCGCATTTTGTTGTAGTGTAAAAAAGAAAAATAAATCAGAAAACGTTTATGCTATACCAGTACCAGTACCAGTACCTCCAATTGTAGCTCCACCACCCCTCGTCTTAGTTCCTGTTCCACCAGCCATACCACACCGCAAACCTAAAAAAAAGTTAGAATGTACGGGACATTCATCAGATGAATCCGAAAGCAGTTCATCTACTTCAAGCAGTTCATCCGAATACTATAGAAGTAGAGGGTATGGTAGAAGACGCAGTCGTAAAAAACATTATAGGAGAAGTCCTCGCGGCTTACAGAGTGATAACGAGCTGCTGAAGCCAATGCTAAGCTTCGTGGCAGATAACGGAGACGTTAAATTTGAAACTAAGATAAGCAATGACGATGTTGCTCAGTTGCTTGGAAAAGGAAAGCAGAAAACTAATACAAGAATTCAAACAGAGCAAGTGTTAACAAAAGAAAATGAATCTAATAAAATTCATAAAGTATCACGTAGAAATAACTCCGGATATAAAAAAGTTCTGTTAAGGAGTCGTGAACCAAGCGGTGTGCTAAGTAACGGAAAAAATAAATTGATATTTGAACCACCTGCTGATAAGAAAATAAGTAATCTATCGGTATCATTTCAAATAAGTTAACTTTGTTTTATGATTCGAATAAATAAGTATGTTTTATTTAGTATCATGATTAGGTAATTTATACGAGTATAGTTCCTTATATAAGATCCACCTGAATCAAACCACCTTATCAAAATTAATCAGAAATCGGCGTAATTACTGGAAACTTTTACGCAACATTTTCATTCATTAAATACAATGGACCCATTTCTACAATCATATAAATTCAACAAAACTTTAAATTCATTGCAACTGAGAAATGTATCAAGTATTATGGTTGTTAATGTTTGTTATTAAAATTGTTAATAGCAAACAATTACCAGAAGATTCAATGAACGATGCTCTAAAAGGTGAGTCATTATTTGTTGAAGAACTAACGTTTAATTTTCATTTCATTGTAAATATAATGTATTAAATTCATTTGGTTAAAATTTTATTTTTATACCCTTCTTATTAATTTAAATTTAATTTATTTACTGTAAGAGTTATTATTTAAAATGCAATAGGTATTAACTATATTTTTCTATAAGTTCAAACGAAAAGTGAATACGGCTTCATTGCGGATCTAGAAGGAGCGTGAGACTTAAATTTCGAAAATATCTAAGTACGTTTATGACAAGGAATATTATTCATACTATTTTATTTTTATTTACTATGTTACCAGAATATGCAAAGTCACGCATGATATTTATAATAATTATTAAAGAAGAAATGGATCTCTGCATTCAATTAAAACTATAACTAAACTTTAATATTAGTGAAGGAAGGTAGTTTTGGAGAATCTATCAACAAGTTTTATATGCTAACAACTGTGTCACAGTTTACGTAACAAATACAGTTTCTAGTTTAGAACATTAATAGAATGATACTTTGACACTTTTTTTAAAATAATTTAATAGTATATTTCTCCGCTTCGACTGTAAAAATATTTCTCCATTTTTTGAATTTAGTTAATTTAACATAAAACTAAAGTAGCTACTACTTGACCGATGAATGAAACGCATGTGTGTTTTACGTCTTATACCCTAATTCTAAGTGTAAAGTGAACCGAGAATCTATTTTCCTGGGTCGGTTTTTTTTTCTGTTCTAAAATTACTAAGGCTATTACGTTTCTTCTAGGGAAAATCTTAATGTTATTAGACCTTATAAATTTTTTAATCTTTACATGCAGTAAGAAATTGTGATTGTATTTTCGTAGGTTTTTATCCTGCAGTGCCATCAATTCCGGTACCAATGACAACATTTTTTGAACCAGTTATTCACGACCATCCACCGCTGCACGTAATAAAGAAAATAATAAAAAAAGAGAAAAAGAGATGGAGATTCGACGATTCTGACGAATATTCTTCTGGTGATACCGATTCTAGTAACATTGATGCTAATGATTCTACTGACACGAATTCAGATGAGTTTTATTAAAGACAACTTATTAATGAAACAAATGATCGAACCAGATCATAATTAGCGTTTATGGATACAGCGTTATGATACTCTGATTCTTAGCGTGATGTTGTATAGCCTTCCTCAATACAGGACATCCCAAGAATGACACGTTTAAATAAACACTAATATTATAATTCCTCGATTTTTTAATATGATAATAGATTTTATTTTTTTACTTTCCTGTGTTTTTGTTCCTTTCCAAACAATAAACATAAAAACTTTTGTTTTTATCTAAGTTACGAAGGATACAGCCGGAGGACCCAAAAAAAAAACAACTAAATTTAATTAATTTTTTTTAATTAAAATAAAACTATTTCTAATATAACAAAGGTGTCTGATGCAACGCGATGTTACAAACAGAATGACGCTAATAATTTTAGTTTCCCACGATACGAGAAACTTGGGAACAAAAGTGTAAGATGACCAGCTGACGAATTGCTGACTACGTGTGAATTGTCGGCCATGCATCTTTAGGTTAGCACAATATAGGAAGCTATGCTAACTTCTATCATTCTTAGACCCAGTTTCACCACTTACTGTTAAGTTCCGGCTAACCAAACTGGCACATTTTTGACAGGTAATTGTATGGGTTATCTGTCAAAATAAGTGCCAGTTAGGCTATCCGTAACTTAATAGCAAGTGGTGAAACTGGCCCTTAGTGTGGTTATTATAAATATAATATAAACTTAAAATCACGCTGATTTATATAAGTTTATATAAACTAACTAATGATCAATTTTAATGTACACTCCTCCATATTATACAGCGCATTCAAATCTTTTGTTGTAAAAGAATAAAAAAAAGTCAGAATTAACTTCTGAGTGAGTGTAAATTTTTCAGCAAAACTTCAATCAATGTTATTCCTTTTAACGCAGATTTAACTGTAGGTGGACATCACAAAATTCTAATCCAATTCAAATATACTTTTTTTTTCAAAGTAGGTTTTTCAAAGAACATTTATTGGCACTCCAATAGTTTATTGTATGAAGTTACGTTAGTTCGATGAGAAATAAGAAAGAGAAAAAAAAAAGTTATAAGTTTACCCTTTCTTCTCACTCTATTACAATGTTTGATTTTACAGTGCCTGTCGTTGTTTCTTTAAAAATAATTAATATTATGCTTAATATTATTGTAGATGTAATAGACTGCAATTATGACTAGGTATGTTAAGTTTATTAAACATCTCCAAGTTTTTTGTTTGGAGAGTGAATACAATACAATATATTGTGCGTTATTCCTTGTAGTCTAACAATTAGACAAGATATGTTAACGGACTTTTATAACCACCTATGATGTGGAGCTGAGTTTCCTAATAAGATATTATAAATAGAAATATAAAGATATCCAAAGAATCCAAGAATCTAATGATAAACCAATAAAAAAAATTCTAGCTGACGAATGAATTTACGAGTACCTTAATAATTCTTACTTTTGCAATAAAACATTCTTGACATCGTCATAGTTAAAATAAGTAAAGTATCACGAGCACACAATACTACTTTCGTATACTATCTATACGAAAATTTGTCTAATGAATTTTTTTTTATTTCACGATATATCTTTCCGTCTGCGGTGGATGTAAAATTGGATATTTTTAATTCATTACTGACTCAACTATTCGATATACACGCTCCTATTCGGCCAGTGCGAATTAAACACTTTCCTGCTCCTTGGCTTACAGCTGAAATAAAAGCACTACAGGAGCTGAAAAACAAGGCTAAAGCTCGATTCAAATGTGATCCAAGTTCGTCAAATCAAGAAAATTACAGAAAATTTCGAAATCGCTGCAACAAGGCGTGTAGAGATGCACAACGGCGCCATATTCACAAATCTGTAGTAGAGGAATCTGATCCTGCAAAGGTCTGGAAATTCCTTAAATCTCTCGGAGTTGGCAAATCCAAACAACAATTAACTTCATTTTCTATTGATTTTAATGATCTAAATAAACATTTTACTTCTTCTGTCACTATTGACAATACGACTAAATCTAATACGCTTAGCCGCCTTTCCGCCATTAGAACTCCTTCAGTGTCACCATCTTTTACTTTCTCTCAATTATCTGAATGTGATGTTAAGAAGAGCATATTAGCCGTAAGTTCAAATGCGGTGGGCTTTGACTCTATTAGCCGTAATATGATCATTCCCATTTTAAATTTTCTCTTGCCTGTCATAACCCATATTTTTAATGAATCCTTTACCTCCAACACTTTTCCTACCTGCTGGAAAGACGCTCAAATCATTCCTCTACCGAAGAAACCTAATCCCATTGCGTTTTCTGATTTCCGCCCTATAGCAATCCTTCCTTTTTTGTCAAAAGCTTTGGAGCGTCTAGTCCATCAACAGCTATCATCATTCCTTTCCTCAAATAATCTCCTAAATCCTTATCAGTCCGGTTTCCGTAAAGGTCATAGTACGGCTACGGCACTCATCAAAATCTCTGATGACATTAGACTTGCTATGGATAGTCAGAATCTCACTGTGTTGACCTTGCTAGATTTTAGTAATGCATTCAATACGGTGGATTTTGATATCCTGCTAGCTGTTTTATGCTCTCTTAACATATCTCCATCAGTAATTGATTGGTTTCATAGTTACTTATTCGGGCGCCGGCAGCGGCTACGTGTTCAGGATTCATTTTCAGACTGGTTAAACGTAAGTGCCGGCATTCCACAAGGTGGCGTGCTGTCTCCTCTCCTATTTTCGATTTTCATAAATTCAATAAGTCTTCACATATCTTCTCTCTACCACTTGTATGCAGATGATCTCCAAATTTACTGCCATTCCAAATTGACTGATCTACCGACATCTATTACTAAAATCAATAATGACTTGAACAACATCTATAGTTGGAGCAGTTCTTATGGATTAAATATCAATGCTTCCAAATGTCAAGTTATTATTATTGGCAGTCCTAAACTAATATGTCGGATAGATTGGTCAATAATTCCACCAGTTATCTTTAATAACAATGTCATCCATTATTGCGACAAAGTAAAGAATCTCGGAGTAATCTTTGATAGTCATCTCTCATGGACACCTCAGTTGAGTGAATTGAGCCGTAAATTATTCACTGCTATCAGCTCACTTCGCCGACTCCAATATTTTCTTCCCTTGCCCACTAAAATTGCGTTAGCACAGTCACTCCTTTTACCAATTCTTGACTATGCCGATACTTGTTTTCTTGACCTTAAAGAGGAGCAATTAAATAAGCTTAAGCGCCTTCAGAATCTTTGTATTCGGTTCATATTTGGTCTTCGCAAATATGACCATGTCTCTATTTTTCGCAACCATCTCAAGTGGCTCCCAATCCGTTTTCGCAGGAATACTCACATCCTCTCGCTATTATACTGTGTACTCTTCCACCCCAACACGCCCCTCTACCTCAAAGAACGCTTCGAGTTTCTTAGCGATTCTCATGATCGTTCCCTCAGGTCTAGCACTAATTTTATTCTTAAAACTCCTTCTTATTCTACTTCATTTTATTCTAACTCTTTCTCTGCCAAAGCTGTTCGACTCTGGAACTCCCTTCCCCTTCCTATAAGAAAAGCTCAATCTCTCCCTTGCTTTAAAAAACATCTTAAAGAACATTATTTGTCACTAAATATGCCATAATCTTCTTTTTTTTTTAATATAATTTACGTACGTATTTTATGTATGATATATTATTACCTAATATTTCTGTATGTATATCTATAGTATTATGTGTGTATATGTGTATGTGTATGTATGTATATATGTATGTGCATATGTATGAATATGTGTATGTATGTGTATATATTATATATGCCATTGTACACTTCATTATCCGCCTTTACTTTACTGTGTCCTATACCCAAAGGTTGTCTGGAAGAGATTGCTCTATTAGCGATAAGACCGCCTTTGTACATCTTTCTATATTTGTTTTGACTTTTGTTCTGTTCATGGTGTACAATAAAGAGTATTATCTTATCTTTCCATCAACATTGATTGTCATACATTACTTTAAAAAATATATATATATATATATATCAGCATTAAGCTTTTAATCTCCTACGTACTGGCTTTAAACCTTTTCCTATCAGCCCAGCTTTGGGACACTTACAGACTGTTTCAGTTTAGTAGTCCTCAGATTTAGAAACAACCTAGATATATAAAGATGAGGATAACAATTGAAGAATTTGAAGAAATGGTGTTTTACAGACTTCTTAAAAATTGAAAGGGATTGAGCACGTCTAATAATAAGGGTAGTAAGTTCCAAAGTCGGGTAGCTTGAACAGTAAATTATTTAGTATAGAATGTAGAGGAGAGGGAGGGAATTTCAAGAAATAAATTGTCATTAGAGCGTAGGTTTCGTTCATGAGAATCGTTGAGATACTTAAACCATTCTTTCAGGTACGATGGAGTAGAAGTATTTAATAAAATGTGGTACAACAGAGCAAGAATGTGAGTATTCCTGCGAATGCAAATTGGGAGCCGCTTGAGTTTTTTTGTGAAAATCAGAGATGTGATCATATTTGCGTAGGCCAAATATGAAACGTATAAATTAATTTTGAATGCGCTCAAGTTTTTTTAATTGGTCCTCAGTGACGTTAATATAGGAAGCGTAAGCATGATTAAGAATAGGTAAGAGAAGAATATGTGCAAGCGAGATTTTAATGGAAATAGAAAGAAAAATTTGCAATCTACGGAGTGGAAAACACAGTGGAAAACACCCTTCGACTTATTTCACACATCTGTGGACATCAGGAGAGATTTTGATTAAATAAAACACCTTAATGATAAGTTAGTCACTTCCTCGTTGTATAGAATTTCAATGCTGTCAAAAATTACAGCTGGTAGTTGTAATTTATTAATGCGGGTATTAAATTTGTAGCTTCCTATTATTTCTGGAAATCGTCAGCGTAATGGTGATAAAGAGAGGATATAATTTTACTGATGGAATCGATGAAGATAGAAAATAAAAGAGGAGAAAACACGCTGCATCATAAAATAAATAATTTTGAATTGAACTTTAAGGAAATCCGAAAAAATTAATGCGGTGTATAAAAAACTACTAAAGCTGTCGCTCATTTGAGGTAATGATAAAAAATAAAATAAAATAATAATAATAATATTAGACGTTTTTTTCAAAAACATTTTATTATAACAATATTAATAGTATTTTGAACTATTTTTTTCTTTGTTCCATTTTTTATACGTAAGTGGTTAAGTCCAAGCACTTCTATCCTTTCTGTTATATTAGTTGTTGTTATATAAAATATTCCAATGATCTTTCTGGTGTAGTGGTGCATATAGTTGCCTTAGCAGGTTCGATTACTGATCGGGTTAGACATTTGTATTTGTACAAATATTTGTTTTTAGTTTGGGTGTATGTCCTTGTGGACCGGTCGGACTCGGTCGTTGTGACAGACACTTGATACCAATTGTTACTCATGCTAGGAATATTATCCGCCTATTCACAGTGCAGCAGCGTGGTGGATTAAGATCCAACTCCTTTCCTATTGTGTCCCATTTGTGTCGCCAGCAGTGTGACAGTCCAAAAAAGCATTTCAAGTATTATGTTTTTAAAACTTCCTAACTACCTCGAGGTTTGTGTCTGCGTCCATTCAAACAATTACAGGCTTGTAGTTACATAAATCATGATAAGCATTTTTCTCTTTTTATTCTATTACGACTGCTACAATGATTTAAAGTTGTGTAAGAAATAAGTACAATGCGTAAAAGCAAATTCAAAATCAGAAACATTTCAATGAAAGTCAGCCTACTAAGAATGGTTTGTGTCAGTTATTCGAATTATAAATATTTTATTTTTCTTATAAACTTATTTAAAGTGTCACGTTAAGAAATGCTAAAGTATATAAAACAAAGTTATTTATATAATAAATAAATTAATTCTATACATAATATACCTAGTTATTATTATATATTATTTATTTTACATTGTTACAGGATGTTAACAGCATTTGGATCCTATCAGTGTTCTTTTTCAAAATATTGAAACCAGTTAATCTTCAATTTGGAATGCCTATGTATGCCTCTCCGTTACTTTCACCGTCTGCATCTATGTTTCCTCCACCCCAACCACCACCAATGCCAATAATGCCACCTGCCTTGGTTCGGATTGCTGTACCATTATCATCCGAAGAAAAAACTATAACAACGGTAAAACCAAAAGAAAAAACGGTTCGAATGGTTTTTCCGGCTTTCCCCGCAATTAATTTTAAGGAATCTAAACTTAAGAAAAAGCCTTTATTTATACCTCCAATTGTAGCTCCTCAATCCTTTGTCTTAGTACCACCAGCCATACCGAGGCCAATTTCACCACGACGCAGACCAAGAAAAAAATTAGTACCGGTATATTCATCAGAATCCACGGATTCAAGCAGTTCTTCTGAATGTTATACGGCTAGAAGATACAGAAGACGTAGACGACCAAATATTTATAGGAGAAAACTTCGAAGTTCAGAAAATGATAACGAGCTACTGAAACCAATGCTGAGCTACGTCGCAGACGACGGCGATGTTAAGTTTGAAACTAAGATTAGTAACGATGATGTTGCTCGATTACTTGGTAAAGAAAATAAAGTAAACAGAGTTCAAACCGTGAAAGTTTTCAAGAATGAAGATGAAATTAATAAGCCACAAATAATTGTTGTTTCTCGGGATGAAGAGTCAAGTGGACGTACATTTGGACGACATAAACAAGTAATTTTGAGGGGTGGTCTACCAAATCATGTGCTAAGTGAAGGAAAAAAAGAATTGATATTCAAACCACCGATTGATAAGAAGATTAGTAACATATCAGTGTCCTTTCAAATAAGTTAAATTATTTTGAGACTATAAATCCGTTATATTTCTTTTATATCAGAATAATTATTAAGGTAAGAGTTGTTTCGTGGTCATAAGACATAATAGTTAACTGAGTTTAACCGCAACTGTGGATGCAACAACGATGGATGCAATTGGATTGAAATATCGGTAATAATTTATATCGTATGTATTGATATTTACTCGTTTCAAAATTTAAATATTTATGGTAGGTACAATTATCTAGATTATGCAGTCATTTATATAATTTAAACTTGATCATCCTAATCGACAATAGGTGTAACAAATGCAACTTCTTATGCTACATCATTATTTATGAAACACGATATCCTATTTATTATCTACATTGCCGTGCGGTGACCGCTAGACATTAATAGTCCCAACCTCTTTCTTGCCGAGGTGTCGTAAAATAAGTTAATTGGGGAGGTCTACTTTCAGTAGTTGACATCCAATGGTTGATGTGGTGGTGATGATATCCTATTTCAACAGTCATCATCAATTTTTGAACCGGTTATTTACGATCACACAACATTGAATGTGATAAAGAAACTTATAAGAGTTCAGAAATAAATGGAAGAAGGAAAACTCTGAAGAATTTTTATTCTAGTGATATTAGCCACTAGGAGTTCAGATAATGATTTAATTTTACTATATTTTTTATAAACTGTTAGTTAAATAAAAGTCAGCAAAATAATTAAGAACATTTTATTTCTTTAACTTATTTTTGGTTTTTTCTTTGATTCCAAGCTTATTCCTAAATTATAAACTACAAAACATCAATTTTAAATTCCCATATTATCACATAAAATTTTGTAATCTGATTTCCGAGTATTATCAGAGATTTCTGAGTATACAGAATCTATAAAATAAATGTCTTAAAAATTTCCTTTTTGATCTTTTGGTATTTTCATTAAAAAAAAAAAAAAAGAGTTTAGAACAACCATTTCTTTAATGTCATCGTTTGCCTGCGATCAGTTACTGTTAGATTTTTTTGTTGTTGTTTTATTAATTTTAATACACAACCTACTTCTCTAAATTAATATGATAAATATCCAAATATATTTGTATTTCTCGTCATATATATTTCAACTTAGATGATGACGTAATTTTCATTTGTATGTTGTACTTATATTTATTTTATTACCCATCAGAAGGAATAATTGTCCAAGCAGCGACTTTGGTAAATACATTTTACTTAGGTATATAAATGGAATTTAAAAAAATATAATATTTTTACTATACAATTAGTAATTATACATATAAATACTGTTGCATGTTCTGTCTCATCGTCATTATTATGTTATTTCGACTATATACATTTTTACGAATTTACAGTTTTAATTAATTTATTGTAAGCCTCACTTATTAACTCTCTGGACTATCTTTATTCAGCTCACCTTTTCTTATTTCAATGTCTTTGAGTTTCTCCTGTACAAACGCCGTTACCACTTGAACATTACTATCATTATTTTCGTTCTTCTTGCGTACACGAAGATGAAAAATAAGTGGATACGTGTTATATAAAGCATATAACAATATTAGTAATCCAATTATTAATATAGACAGTTCAATACCATGAATTACATAAGGAAAAACATAGTTCGATAATCTAATGTTGGTAAAGTCTTCTTTAGGTAACTCGGGTTGAATCTGAAATAATAAGCAAATATAAATATCCATACTAATATTATAAATGCGAAAGTAACTCTGTCTGTCTGTTACGCTTTCACGCCTAACTTTATGCTACTTTTACATTGCATTCGATTCATAAACGTCAGAAATTTTTTTCGCGGCTTGGCTCGCCTTTTTCCCTTTTTTGTAATAGAACTTGAGATGTTTCAAATTTCTTCACTTAATTTGACGGACAAAAAAACAATTAAAAATAGCGGGAAAGTGTTTGTTAGTTTATATTTTTCTTAATATCCTATATTGATTGATATTTAAACCAGTCAGATACAAACAGTATGACTAAGGAGATTTTTCTTCAATTTTATGCATACAAAATACGAAAAGACTTTTTCCCCGACCAGTATAGTTATCTTAAAGAAGCTTCTTACAATTTCAAAGTATACGAGTGGCACGACCATGTCAGAAAATGGCTTAACTTTGTTATAGTGTTCAGCGTCTCTAACAATCACATTTGCTTGCACAGTCAATCTGCCGCTAAGAGTAGCTCCTGTTCTCTGTAATAAAATAATAGTCACATATAATACAAGTATTTCGTCACTAAGAAAAGATGTATCCTTCTATTTAACATAAGAAATTTAAAGTTAATTTGTTAGTTCAGAACACTCAGAATATTGTTGTACAAAAAGTATTTCATACTACTGAAGATACCATGGATATCGCAACTTATATCAGCACATAAATTGTGTTGATATAAGTTGCGGCTGAAATTATTCTTTTGAGAAATAAATTATCTTTAATTTGAAATTAAATTATTTACCTTTTTATCAAATAAACTTACGCTTATTTTTATAGTTAACCAAGTATAATATACAGTAAATTTTTGTTTACTGTTATTGGAATATTAGTTGTATCAAAGATGTTTACAAAATCAAAGATTTAAAATTAAGATGAAAGTACTTACAGGGTCTACAATAAACTCACTACCATGTTTATCTTTATTAGGCTTTATACCTTCAATACGTTCATAAACTTTAGGATCAGCATGTAAAAAGTGTCCATTTGATAAAGCAATACTTAGACCTGCAATAATGTAATTAAAATTACATGAAAATAGTATTTTTGTTACTTGAATATGTTAACCATAGTATCAGATTTGTTTTTACACATACTGTCGTCTGTTGCTAAGGTTGTATAAACATATATGTTTTATTAGGTAACTGGCTTATATCGAATGTTATTATTTCGACAGTAATAGATTTTAAAATGAAATGTTTTGCGCTTACCAAACAAACAGGGAGATATATCAGAAACCCCATCAATGCATTCATTTTCTTGTCCACAGAGACATTCGTTAGTAGGATCTTTAGAATAACTCTTATTACTTATTTCATAGACGAAAGCTTCAGGACTGACATTTGTTCGCTTACTGCCGATATAGTTAAGGTTTAGCATTCTGCAGAACGTGCTTCGGTAAAGTCTTAACGGGACTTCAGGTGTTAATCTTGGAGGGTAACCAAAACCTTCGTATGTATCTACTAGTGAGTTGCAGCGTGTTCTGAAATAATTACACTACTTACTATTACTTTGCTTTTGAAGAATTAGATTTTGATGATAAGTAAAATTTAAATATTACCGTTTGCTTGGATTTTCATATCCTCTCATCTGTAAGCCAGGATAGCCGTCGATTTTCTTCACCTGGAACTTGTCTGCAGTAGCAGTACTAACTTCCAATAGAGGTGTGTATGATTGATCATATAGCTAGAACGAAATGAAAACCGCAGCTCAGAATGTTATCTCATTAAGCGATAATGTTATAAGTTTCCATATATCATTAATATAAAATGTATTTTCCTGACACCGCTCATCGAATGTGTCATAGTAAATGTTTCATGACGATAAAAATGTAAGATTACTATTGATTACAAAGTTAATAAAAGCTAAATGTAGTTAAATAAAAAAGTGCAATCAAACAAACGGTTTTTTACACGATCCAAAATTCCCAATTTTGTGAAAGAAATCCAGCCAGGCATGAAAATGTTGGATAGGGCTAACAAGGGCTCTTCGAATCCCCAGAGGTAGTTATGGACGCTAGTTTTTACAATCGGCTTGGACTGCAAGTTTTCAACTAGCGTGTTTAATGCGACTTTAATCCAATACGAATAGGAGCTGAAGACGGACGTCATCGTCTGAAATTAAAAGATAAGCGTATGAATAGAAATTCATAATACTCTAATGAGAATGGGTCGATGAAAAAAAAAAGTAAAAAAGTATTACCAACATTGCAGCATTCGGTACGGTTACATTGATCAACTCAGGATCAGAGATAGACTGCTCCCGCAGGAACTTCGTTCTGGTGAACGGCTTATATCTCATCACGCCAGCTTCCTCGTCAACTTGGAATTCACCATTTTTACGATATTCTCTGAAATTAACAATTTCCTTAGTTTAAGATATTTTAGCGTCTTAACTTGTCTAGCTAGATTATAATTTAACGTTTAATCTCGGAAATATTCTGTTAAATTGTTAATCTTATTTTTCATTTAACTTATCTTCTATATATAGCTTCATATAGCTTCAGTTGCATTAAGGATTCTATTTTTAAGTTTATTTAAATTTGAGGTGTGCAATTACAAAATGAAGTCATCATTACTATAGTAAAAAAAAAAACTGTTTGTAAAAAAAAAAAAAAAACTTGGAAAATTCGACACGCCTAATAGGTTAACGAACTCAAAAATTTAAGTGTAATGCGAAATACGTACATATCTTAGTTGGTGACAATTACCTATGCTTTTGGTTGATTTTTGTTATCTATCTTTATTAGTATGTTAATTAATTTAATCATATTCTTATTTAGCAGAAATATTTAATTCGATTAAAAAGACTTTAGAAAAGAAAAACAAGTACTACTTGTCTTTGTAACTTACTGGTAAGTGAAAGGGCCAACTTCCTGCACTCGTAGCTTCTGGTCCTCGCCGGAGATAAACGCTTCGCTGTTGGTAACGTTGAAAACATACGCACGAATCAGCGCACCCGCATTTTCTTTTCTCAGGGTTTCATAGATTTTAGATCCTATTGATATTCTCATCATCTGTAAGTACATAATTTACTAATAAAAATTAACTAACATACATATGTATATATAACATATATAATGGATCTCACCATGCGGAAAATACCGAAACGAAATAGATTATATATTGACAAATAAACTAAAATATTTTACAAATACAGAAATACTAAGCGTAAAATAATACTGACCACTTAATTTTAAGAGCAACCCTATATGGCAAAAAAACCAAGACAAGGACGGAAACATATAAAGCAACCAATGCAGGTTTTAAACTTACCAATACTGGGCGATATACTAGAGAAACTAAAAATTGCCTTGGCTTGTTCACGAACAAAAGTCTGTACAAGACAAATACGATAAACTCGTGTATGAATTACAACATATTAACAGCGAATTATCGACCTCCAGCAAGGTAAAAGATAAATTAGGTACAAAAGCCGTTACTTTGATAGAAGAACGAAGTAACATGCTACTTGATAGGAAAAATAAAGAAAAAGAAATAGTAGCAATAAGCAAAAAGATAAAAGATAAATTTTTCTATCTTCACCTATATTCAGAAGAAGATGACGCCCCTCAATCTCAATCTGATAATGAACTGCAACAATATACATGCGAAGAAGAAATGGTACCAGAAATATTGAAAAGTGAAATAAGATACGGTATTAAAAATAAAAAAAATTACAAAGCTCCAGGTGAAGATAGAATTAGAAATGAGTTATTAAGAGGTACTTTGTAAGCTATCATTGTAATACAAGTATACCTTTTAAGCCCCATACTAGAAGAATACACAGAAAAACAATACCAGTACAATGAACTCAACAATACTTTTATACAAAAAAATGAGGCAAAACACATATCGAAAATTATAGATCAATAACTTTATTATTCAACCTGTAAATGATATTTGCCAAAGTTAACCTTAATAGAATAGAATTTCATTAGTCCTGGAAGAAAACCAACCGCTAGAACAAGGGGTACAATGCAAGTACATTAACTTAATTAAAAACATGTACAAAAACAGTATCTCTAGAATACGCCTTAGAGAGCACAGAAGAATGGTTAAAAATAAACAAAGGAGTAAGACAGGGCGACCCACTTTCTCCGAAACTATTTGCAGCCACACTGAAGAGTGTCTTCAAAAATTTACACTCTATGGAATATTTTGGTATCAATGATAATAAATGGCATGAAACTCAACAATTTGAGATTCGCCGATGACCTAGTTATTTTCGCAGAAGATGCTCAAACCTTAGAATTGGTGTCACAGCAATTAGCACTTGAAAGTAAGAAAGACCATGAATACAACTAAAACAAAAATTATGAGCAACACAAATAGAGAAAAAAATCAAATAAAAAAAATCAAAATGTAAACCAGTTAGAAATATAATATAATAACGAATATGTCTATCTAGGCCAAATCATATCATCAAATGATCAAACTAACAAAGAAGTGCACCAACGGGTCTGTAATACGTGGAAAAGGTTTTTGGCTTTTTAGAATATGATGAAAAGCAGGGACATTCCAATGACTGCCAAGACGAAATTACACGATACCTGTATGTCATGTATGATTTATGGATGCCAAACGTAGGCTCTGACTAAAAGAAATATGGAAAAACTAGAAACATGCTAACACGGAATAGAAAGAAGTATATTGCACATAAATAGGAGAGACAGACAGAGATTAGTCACAATTAGAGCCAAAACAAAAATATACGATGTAAAAAGGAAAATTAGAGAATATAAATGGTGATGGTGCGGCCACATGGCAAGAAACAAGTTTCGGAAATGGATCAATAATATCATGGATTGGTATCCAAGGGATGGAAACAGAAAAGAGGACGGCAACATCTCAGATGGGTAAATGAAATTGAATATTTTGCAGACTACATGGCAGAGAAAGGCAATATATAGAAAATATGGAAGGAAATGGATGAGGCCTATGTCAAGAGACACACTATTTATTTATTTATTACTATGTATTTTCTGCACAAGATGTAACTGTGACCATTATGAGGCCAATAAATAACTTTTCTTTCTTTCTTTCTTTTTTTCTTTCTTTCTTTCTTTCTTTCTTTCTTTCTTTCTTTCTTTCTTTCTTTCTTTCTTTCACTGGGGATTAAGAACGGCTACCGACGACGGTAGTTGTTATTAATATTACAACATACATAATTATATCGACACATTAAAGCTTTACGTAATACTTAGGTTTTTAATTGATTTTAATTTTTAGATTAATTTTCCTAACCTACAGGGCAAAATAGGTGGTGAAAATTAATATGGAAGTTTTGCTATTTTTCAATCGTGTGTCGTCTGATGTTCTATTCAAAAACATGGTCTGTTTCTGGACAGAAATTAGGCGGTAGTAGTAGTATATAAACCACTGACAAAGTTTAGATCAAAGTATTGGTTTTAATAGTCGACAATTACTGACTGTGCAATGGAGAGGGCTATGCTTGTCATTTCTCTGCTAGATCGAATCATAAATGATGAGATCCGCAGACAAACGAAGGTTGTCGACGTAGCTCAATGCATTTGCCAGCTGAAGTGGCAGTGAGTAGGGCACGTGCCCGCAGCTCATCAGCCATTAGTTCTACAAGCTATGTAGCTTATAGAACTAATGGCTGATGGAGCAGAACGGTTCTCGAGTGGAGACCACGTATCGCCGACGGCTGTCTGCGAGATAGACAGACGACTTGAGAAGAGTGGTCGGAAGCCGTTTGATGGAGGCTGCTTCGAATTGGTCGCTCTGGAGGTCGATGGGGGAGGCCTACTTTCAGCAGTGAACATCCAATGGCTGATGTGATGATGATGATGATAAATTATTGACTGACGATTTAGAATCGGATAGTACGAAAGTTAATTGTAGTCAATAATATGTATATGTTAAGGTTGATTATAATGAAATGAACTTACATATATCATCAGACAGTACTGAGGGTCCACCAACACTGACACCACAGGTAGTACGATTAATATGAACCCGACTGCTAACAATACACGCAACGGTCCTGTAAATAAGAAAATATATTATGTTACTGTGTACCTCTGTGTGTGTGTGTTTCATTCTATGAGCCATAGCGAGCTCTATTACAGCCTATAATCTCTAAGTGACATGAACTTACTTTTCTTATGTTTCGAGTTGTCGTTGTTGTTGCTTTTCATGTTTGTTGTTTTTTATATGGCACCCAAAACTGTTGATGAGATCTGAAATGAGAAATATTCACATATTATATACCCGCAGTGAAACAGCTCATTCACTATTTAATTAAGCTACAACCCTTCTGCTATACGCAGAAGTTGATTTTGCCCAGGAGTTGATTCAATTCAATAGCTCTACTTATATAAATCAACTTATACAATATCTCTAGATGGTATTCTAGACGATATATCAAAATCAAACCTACACTACATTTTAAGTTAGACCAGGATCACAACTTTGAAAACCGCATTGAATTTCGTAAAAAAAATTGTGCGTGATGCAAGAACAAACATACAGAGAGACAGATAGAAAAAAAAAAAAAAACTAAAAATAACAGTATTGGCTTCGACTGCTTCCATGAAAGCCCTTATAATTCGTCTGTTATAAATATCTCTCATGTACAGTAATTGGCAGGCTAATAAATCAGGTAATTGTATTTTGTTTCCTTTATCATTTGGTGATAATTGAATAATTATATACAATTCTTTTGATATCTTTACATCATAAATTTTTATTATAAATATATTCTTGTGGTACATAGATAAATAAAATAATAATTATTTCTTATTTATATTATTATAATAATCGCATGTGATTTGTCTCAAGGCGAAGCCATCGCCCTCTGTCAATGTCCGCTGTAACTTTTATTTGTCCTTAATAATTAATTTTAAGATTATTAGATTTGTTAAATTTACCCTAACAATTGATGAAGTGTTTCACACTATCCTTAAAAGCTTAAAAATTGTGTTATATACATGAATAATAACATCGCATTAGTTCCAATTTTGTACTTTTAAAATATTTAAAAAAATATATTTTTTTAATGGTATTTTATAATTGAGACTAAAGGCACAGCTGTTCTCTATCTATCTTATATCTTGGCCAGTTGGAGTTGATATTACGAGCTAGGATAGTTATAACTTTTTAACACGCTTTTATTGGCTTGGTACCTACTGGTATGAATATACGAGTATGTGACGGAATCTTTGAACATGATTTTCACCCCCTTCAAAACGTCGGATGTCGGATGAAATAAATCTTTTTGTTAATCACTCACTTCAATTTGTCATTCACTAAAAGAAAAAAAAAATATTTTTTATTTTTTATTTTTAGTTTGGTTTTCTGTTAAATCATGTGTTTTAGTTTTTTTAACAATGTTTTATTATCACAAAATTCAATATGATTGCCCTGAGAGAGCGGACAGCTAGCACTTTAAATAAGAAAGGATTCACTGCTGCTAAGAAAATTTATTACAATATCTCGTTTAACTTTATATATATACTCTGAATTCGTTGTAGTAAACTCGTCATAACATGTCACTGTTTTGACTACTGCAAGCAACTAGGTCATTAACCTTTTTAGGCTAAGACACTCGCAGTTTTAATACATAGTTTATTTTTAAAGATAAAAACGACGACAACACGACGAGACGTGACCACGGACCATATAATCGGTTTGGTATATCGACAAAAGTCGTTAGAAAACTATATCGTGGTATGTACTCGTTTTTATCAACTAGGTCATGTCGTAGCTGATGGCCATTGAACCCAAGTAAACCTGAGCGAAATCTGCGTAACGGCAAAAATAACAAAAATAAAAATATAGTAAAAGTCTACGGGAATTGACTTTAAGAGGAAACATGAAGACTTGATTGAATTGATGATGGTTAACTCTTAACTAATCACAATATACACAGCCAGGCTCTATGATGGATAAATAAGAGCAGAAGGTCAAAACATTAGCGAAATGTAGGGGATTATAAGTCAAATATATAACTTGTAGTAACTCACATAGTCACTTCTTTTAACTTATAAGTTGATATGTTGTACATTGTTTGCAATTTTTTCTTCAATTATATATAAGTCATAAAAATATGTAGTGACCTTTTTGAGTCAATTAAACTTGGTTTATATAGCTAATGATATATACTTTTTAAATTCATTTAAGATTCTGTTTAGATTATTTTTCATTATATATTCATTTTATTGGTAATAATCATAATCTTCATAAAAATGATCATTGTTTGTACGCTGGCACAGTTGGCAGTAAATCCCACCCCAAGTATGGGTGTAATATTGATATAAATGTTTTATATACATTAACAATAATACTGTTGCCGTGCGGTGACCGGTAAAGATGTATAGTCTCGTTCTCTTTTTTGCCGAGGTTTCGTAAAAGGCGATTAAAGTTATAGTGGTGCGAAGAACTGTACACCAACTAGGATGGTGATGGCAGTAGCGTCAACACATCATGCCACAACACATTATACTCGCCAAATCGCCTGCCGAGCGTGACGAGTATTGGGCAAACTTCTCCCAGAGATGATCTGGGTTGCCTGGGTTCAACAGTGGACATCCAACGGCTGATATGGTGGTTACCTAAAACACTGACATTTAAATGCTTACTTTAGTAAGAGACAAATATCCCTCGTTCCGCTGTGGTAGAAAGTCGCGAAGAACTTGTGTCTCAAATCGAGAGTAGTCTTTCCAAAGTCTCCGATTGGGGTCGAGACAATTTAGTCCAATTTAACCCCTCCAAGACACAAGCTTGTGCGTTCACTGCTAAGAAAACCCCATTCACTGTGGCCCCTCAATTCCAGGACACAACCCTTACCATCTCTAACAGTATTGGTATCCTTGGTGTCGACATATCCAGCGACGTCCAGTTCCGATGTCACCTGGAAGACAAGGTCAAGATGGCATCCAAAAAACTCGGTGTGCTTAACAGAGCGAAGCGGTACTTCACGCCGGGGCAAAGACTGCTTCTGTATAAATCGCAAGTCCGCCCCCATATGGAGTACTGCTCTCATCTCTGGACGGGAGCACCGGCATACCAGCTTGGGCCTCTTGACTCGGTTTAAAGGAGAGCTGTGAGAATTGTTGACGATCCAATACTGACAAGCGATATCGAGCCCTTAAGTCTAAGAAGAGATCTTGCATCCCTATGCGTGCTCTATCGTTTGTATAATGGGTTGTATTCCGAAGAATTGTTCGAAATGATGCCACACTTACCATTCGGCTGTGGAATGAACTCCCTGCCGAGGTTTTCCCACAGGACTACAGTATGGGGTCCTTCAAGAGGGGAGTAAAAAGGTTTTTAAAGGGTCGGCAACGCGCATGTGATGCCCCTGGTGTTGCAGGCGTCCATAGGCTACGGTAACCGCTTACCATCAGGCGGGCCGTATGCTTGATTGCCACCGTCGTGGTATAAAAAAAAAAGACAACGGTGTATATATAAAATAAAAAAAAAAATCATTTCTGTTCTCCCTCCTAGTGTTACAGTCTTCAAATTCCGCTAATTATAGTTGTGTATCAATAGGTTCCTCTGATATATTAATTTATGTATTAAAAAATATTTGAATGTTTACATGTGAAAAAGGGCTGTGAGCCCGATGGTATACCGCCGATATTTCTTAAAAACTGTTCGAAGTCTTATTTTTCCCCTTGCTCTGTCTTTTCCAATTGTCACTGCGAACTATAACATTTCCTTCAGCTTGGAAACAGTCTTTCATAGTAGCGATTCACAAATTAGGGGATAAACATAATATCCAAAATTATGGATATATATGTAAGTCTAGTACTATTCCAAAGTTGTTTGAGAACTGGATTTTAGATTTGACTTATACAAAAATTATTCTAATAATTATAGAACAACAACATGGTTTTATTAAAAAGAGATCAACTGAGATACATTTTTGTGATTTTTTTTGGACACATTGATGGATAAAGGTTGCCATTTGGATGCTGTGTATACCGATTATTCCAAAGCGTTTGATAAGATTTCTCATGACATACTCATTTTTAAGCTTGGAGAAACTGGTATACATGGCGATGGCGAAACGTTAACGCTTTATAGAAATAATTCATAATCAATAAATATCGACATAGATACATAATTATCGTCGTCGATCAAAGACAGTTAAAATATAAATAATGTCATAGCTGTCATATTACAAAAATTATTAATATATGGTGCTCGATGTACTTGTAGTATAAATATAGATGAATACTTAGTCAACAGATGGAGCTAAAATCGTTATATTTTATATTTTTACATTTTTCGTTAAAAACAGGGAAGCTTTAAAATTGTATATTAATTATTAATATTGGTTGTGTTCTTAAAAAGATCTAGGCCAGTGTTTCCCAACCTTTTTTAGGCCATGCCCCACCTTAACATTTCTAAATTTTTTATGCCCCATGCAATAATTTTTAAAGACTTACAACTGGCTACCTGTTGTGGAACCACAAATACTACATACAGGTGGATGGCGTGGCTATGGGCTCTCCAGTATCCCCCATAGTGGCTGACATCTACATGGAGGACTTCGAGGATCGAGCCCTAAGGACAGCACCTATCTCTCCTAGATTTTACAAGAGGTATGTAGATGACACTTTCACCATATTACCAACAGACAGTACTTGCATATTCCTAGAACACCTTAACTCCATAAATAACAATATTCAATTTACCATGGAGTTAGAGGCAAACAACACACTAGCTTTCCTAGATGTACTTATAATCAGGAATCCTGATCATAGTTTAAGCCATTCTGTGTATAGAAAATCCAGCCACACAAACAGGTATTTAAACGGTGCTTCTCACCATCATCCTAGACAACTCTCTGCCGTTGGTTTGTCTCTGTTTCAGAGAGCTCGCGGGATCTGTGACGAGAAACACCTGGACGCAGAGCTACAGCACGTCAAGCAGGTACTGCGAGACAACAACCTCCGAGCACCGCGTCAGCGTCACAGATCCCGGAGAAAGAAGACAGCCACAGTTGAGCGCCAGCCTGCCGTACTACCATATGTCAAAGGAGTCACTGACAAGATTGGCTACATCTTGAAGCGAGCTTCAATAAAAACTTACTACAAACCGCCAACGAAGATAAGTCAATTATTACCATCTGTCAAGTGTCAAATACCTTTACAAGATGCAGGGGTCTACAAATTAGACTGTGAATGTGGTCTCTCTTATATAGGGCAAACTAAGCGGAGTATAGAGACACGCGTCAAAGAACACATAGCTGACATGAAACACCAACGGTCGACAAAGTCTGCTGTGTATCAACATACTCAACAAGGTACCAACCACTATATCAGATTTGATAAGCCACAAATTCTCGCTAAAGAACACCGATTCCTACCAAGGATGATTCGCGAGGCTATTGAAATCAAAAAACATCCTAATTTCAATAGAGAGGATGGTTGGAACGTACCACCAGCTTGGGAGCCAGTACTAAAATTAATTGAACCCAAGGAAAATAAGAACACAGCACGACTTCCAGACACAATAAGCTCATTCTGCATGAATAGGAACGGTTAAAAGTAATAATTTATAATTGTATAAAAAGCGGGGTATATAACAATTGATTCATTATTCGGACACCCACCACCTCAGTCCCCCGAGATCATGGACGCTGTAAAGGGTCCGAAACGTCGGGAAATAATGTAATTAATTAATAAAATCGTTAAACTGTAAAGTTTTTAACAAATAAACGCGATAAAATCCGATATAGACTTTCAATTAAATGAATAATTTTTAACCTTTAAAATTTTTTTGTTCCCTTAATAAATATAAATGATAAGTTTTAGGAAGAAATCACTATTTTTTTGATTGAAATTAATTGTTATCAAAACATCGTAAGTAAAATTTCAACACATATAATGAAAAAAAAAAACTGAAATTTATAGGCGTAAGCTGTCAAAAAGATAATAAACGGTTGGACAAGTTATAGCATTGCATTTAAATAATCCAAAGCGAAAGGGTTAAAGTCGATCCATCCATTTTTAAATTGCCCCCCTTAACTATCAAATTGCCCCCTAGTGGGGCGTGGGCCCCACGTTGGGAAACACTGATCTAGGCTCTCCAAGAAAAAACACATTTTAGAAATATATATGATGATGATGACATGTAATGTTTTCGCAATTTTCATATTTGTTAAGTTGACCTACCTAGGTCCCATATCAGGGAAAATTAATTTTATTCCGTATTTTCACACGAGCAGAGCTCGATCGTCTGGATAATTTATAATTATGTATATAAAAAGACTACTTACCAAATATCTAGACAGACACTAAATGCTGGGTAAAGTTTTGTTAAAACTCAAATTTTCAATATTTATCACAACTATTAACACAATAACTGTTTAACAATTACAGGAATATTATAGTACATGTCTCGCGCTGCGTACGCACAGCTGATTAACAACTTGGAAATGATAATTACTTGGTACTAAGCAAGTTATTTAGTGTTAAGAACTGTATGTTTATGGTACACGGAGCTATAATGACTCTTTTATTTAATTCCTATTATTAGTTCACACTCTCCGTATAATCTATACATATAATAAAATGGTTGGAAAGTCATATTATTATGTTTAAAACGGGTAGGTACATACCACGATATAACACAGTGATTTTGTGTCTATATTTCGACCCAGTTGCATGGATCGTGGTCACGACAGGACTGCAGTGTCGCGAGGTCTGTAGTTGGAACTGTCATGGGTAGTAGCGAACTACCCTCTTTCTCGTTCTCTTCACAGATACTTCGCGAAAATTTCGGCAAAATACACTCATAACGTCACTTTTCTCTTTTGCTTTCATGCGGCGCTCTTCTGGTTTGAATAATTCTACCACTGGATTCCACATACTGGCTAGCTTAAAGTCATCCTCACGATTGAAATTCCGGTGTTTGCGAATTTCAATCGCTTCGCGCACTAGTCTAGTTCTGTGGGTCGTTGTTTCTTACCGCTTTTATGTGTTCAGACACACGGGTAGATATGGGTCTCTTGGTTTGACCTATATATGGCAGCTCATATCGATCTCATCATCATCCTCTCATCTCATCAGTCCTGACTCTCTTTACATTTTGGCTGCGGAGAGCCAAATCACTAATGTTGTTTATCGAGAATTCCTATAAGTATGTATTTTTACCCTATTCTGTATTCATTATTCACTATTTTCTCCATCTGCTTCAGTCACAACTTATGACTATTAACCAGAATCACCATAAAGTCATTTATTCAAAGCAAGCTGAAAATAAGCACTTTTTGAACGTCAATTTTACAAAAGACAGTCTCCCTCTGTTACTGCGCTTTCTGTAGATATGAAATGTAAAGAAGAAACGGGTAAATGAATGTTATTTTAAAAGGTATAAACGTCGCACAGTGGGCATGCATATTGAGGTGGGCATGGCCTAGATATTTGACATGATATTCATCTTTTCCATGTTCATTTTAAGGCCCACCCGTTGGGGAACTCCATAGAGAGCATAATACAATAAATACTGAGGTATGTATGTGGTTTACGGTACTATAGCCTTTTCGGAAACCGGCTTGTTAGGACGGTTGGAAGTCAGCAAACTTGCCCGTCAGACGATTCGTAATGACCCTAGAAAACAGTTTATAAACGTGGCTCAGAAGCGAAATGGGCCTGTAATTCTTCAACAAGGTGTCGCCCATATTCAAGGAGAGCATTTTCGGCGTTATGCTCTCAAGTAAGACGGTTTTAATTAGCTTCTGAAGGGCTTTAACTATCAGTGTTCCACCTGCTTTTGGAAGTTCTGATGTAATACCGTCCTTACCCGGTGCCTTATCGTTTTTAAGCTGTCCCATAGCCATAGTAATCTCGTGTAAGCTGATGTCTGGGATGTCTTCGAAATAAAGTTGGGTAAACTCGGCTCTCTGATCTTCGGCTGAGCTATACAACCGAGGTATACAACAATATTTTAATAATATTATTATTTTTTTTACAGATACAACGTTCACAATACTTAAATAAAAACAATTTCTATTAATACTTTAGTATAAATAACTATTGAAAATAAGAACATGGAAGTCAAATGGTTAAAAAAGAAATACAAATTTGGAATGGTTTGTAAATAAGTAAAGATATAAGACGGTTCAGTGATCGCTGCGTTTACCTTATGTTTATTTTTTTAGATGATAATATGATTTATTTAAATTCTAAAAACAACTATATCAAGTTATATGAGTTTCGTACGAATACCTACATTAAAATTTGTTATAATACGGTCTACGATTTTACGTAGGGCAAGCTTTATTCGCGACATCGTTCGTGAATACGGATTTTGACTTTCATCCCCTTCCCAAGGGAATTCTGAATTTTGCCATATAAAGTATCCAGCGTCCTAAGTCGTAGGATAGACTTAAATTATACCAAATTTCATAAAAATCAATAAAAAAAATGGTTTTGGCAGAATCGATTATAGTATACCCCTCCAGAAATTTTCAAAATAAGTTAATTAACATAATTGAAATATTTACACTCAAATCGCTGTTTTAGCGATTTTGTACATTTTTTATTGTATAATAGGTACTATTTTACAACTGTTCTGGTGTAGTGCGAGAAGTCGCCTCAACGCCGGCGGTCGTGGGTTCGATTCCCGGTCCGGGCGATTATTTGTATTTGTGTAAATATTTGTTTCCGGTCTAGGGTGTATGTCCTTGTGAGTTTCCCCACCATGCGAGAAGAAAAGAAATATGCGAGAAGATTCTGTTTGAAGCTTAAATACACTTATAAATTATGATGCAGTCATTTTTTACAATTTCCACACAACATATCTTTTGTAGGTACTGTATCGGCCTATAAACGTCCTACTGCTGGACGAAGGTCTCGTCTCCATCCACAAGAAGGGTTGAAGTTCAATTCACCACACTGTTCCACTGCGGGTTGGCAAATAATATCCCTACTATGAGTAACGATCGTTACCAGGTGTCTATCATAACAACCGGGACCGCCGGCTTATCGTGCTTTCCGGGACACGGTGGGGAGACCTCCAAATTATAGCATTAACATACAATTTGTTAATATACAAAATGTTAATAAACAAAATGACTCACTTACAGCAGAACATTTATTACATAAAGTTATTTTATCTTATATATATATAGGAGACTTTCTATAGATATAGTCACTCATCACGATATCTCTGGAACTATGAGACCTAAAAACTTGAAATTTAGTAGGAATATTCCTTTTGCCAAGTAGAGGTCAGCTAAGAACGGATTTTACATCTAAGGGGATGAAAAAGGGAGGCAAAGTTTGTATGGGACAACGTGATTCCTTGGCCCAATCTACTTCAAATTTTGCATAAATATTCTTTAACAGAATTGATTGAAGACGTGTTTCGTATTTTATCGAAATTCATTCCCTAACGGGGTTAAAAGGGGGTAGAAAGTTATTTTGATATAAATACTCCTTAGGGCTTTTGATTTAAATTACATTTTATTTTGACCCATGTTTGACAACTCAATCTGTCTATTATAATATATTTTCCAGTATTGACGCAGGTTTCTCATCTTTTTTTGGGTGCTCCTGATGGAACAAGCAAGACTTATTATTAAACGTAAGGAAATTGAGTTGTAAATATACCGTGCGATTGCTTTATTGTAAAATAGTGTCTTGTATAATATTTTTTACTTCAACGTTGGTGTTGTGTTTAGTCAAGGGTTTTAAACTAAATGACTCATCAGCAAGGCATCTGTAGTCCACAATGATACAGATATAGAAGACACCGAAGTGAACTTGGAAACATTTTTGAATTAAACGGCATTAACACCCCAATTACTACAGATTGGCACCACGGACTAATGTTGGAACAAGATCAGAAAACATTATAAATCATGTACCCATTTAACTTTATCTTACACTAAAACTAAGAAGAAGAAGATAAAAGCTGTCTTGGACTATTATTATATATAAATATATGTTTGACATACACACACGATCGTCTGTTCCTAAGGTGCCTGTGTAACTTAATGCCTGTGTTTTAGGTAACAGCCGACTGATATACATTTTTTATAAATATATGTACATATAAATAATACATATAGAAATAAATACATATTACACCCAGACTTCAGGCGGGAATCGAACCCACGATCATGGAGCAGAGAGCAGAGTCACTACCAACTGTGCCGAGTCAATTAAAATTTAAAAAATAATTACTTGCAGGTTTATTCAAATCTAAGAGACAAAATCGTATTGACTTGTGGTGTAATTATACTTACGATACAACGAACGAAGCATTGGTGACCGTTCTGGTGTAGTGGTGCAAGTAGTCGCCTTAACGCCTCGCCTCAATGGCGGTGGTCGTGGGTTCGATTCCCGCTCGGGGCAGATATTTGTATTTGTGCTAATATTTGTTTGAGGTCTGGGTGTATATCTGGGTGTATAGTGGGTTTCCCCACCATGCCCCGGAGAGTACATAAAGCCGTCGGTCCCGTTTGTTATCATGGATGCCTATAATAATTGTTACTTATGGTAGGGATATTATCCGCTAACCCGCAGTGGAGCAGCGTGGTGGATTAAGCTCCAACCCTTCTTCTATATGGAAAAAAGGCCTTCGCTCAGCAGTGGGTTATTTACAGGCTGATACAATACACTACAGTACAGGAGTATTTGTGGCCTGCAGTGACGAAACTGAGCCAACCATCTAAGGGGAGATGTTACTGCCGGACAGTTCTCAGACCTGTTGCTTAAAATAGGAAATGGTGATTTCCGGGAACCATATAATAATATAATGTATGAGTGTATATGAGTATGTATTTACCATAAACAAAGCTTAAGGTCAAACTCTTACTGTAGCGCGAGTATACTTAAGCGAAAGCTGCTTCTCTCCCAGTCAGTTGTATGTGGCATATTCCAGAATAGCCTGGTAATTCTAGCACCCGAACGAAAAAAATTTTTTTTATAACGATACTACGGAAGGTGTAGTATTTCGATTTCGTTGTAAAAACTAATACCCCCGTGTAACTTTCTCCAGATCAAAGGCAGAGCTTCTTGATCATAAATCATAACAATTTTTATTTTTATTTTAATTTTTTTTTAAAGTTTAAATCCCTACTCTATAATAAAGATTTTTATATTTTATAAGTATTCAAATATTTTAACAGAATAATTTATATGTTATAACAAAATTAATAACATTAAAAAAAAAAAACAAATAAAAATCCTATTATAACCATTTTTGACTACTACGCGGACAAAGTCGCGGGCTAAAATATTATGCTTAACAACTCCAATCCGTCTATTATGAAATATTTCCAGTATAACGCAGGTGTATGTGATCAAGAATATAAATTATATTTTTTGAAATTTTAGTTAAATAAAGAAAGTCGTGTTAGTTACACCGTTTATAACTCGAGAACGAGTGGACCGATTTTTATGATTTTTGTGTTTTTGGATTTGTCTTCGTCGGGAATAATACTTATTAAAATATGATATTCATCAATGAAAAAATTATTAATAAAAAAAATCAGTTCAAGTGTTTCCTCCGTACTATCTATACATATAATAAATCTGTTAACGAGTCCGTTTTATAATCTTAATCTTAATATATAAAAGCGAAAGGTCACTCACGTCACGATATCTCTGGAACTATAAGACCTAGAGACTTGATATTTGGTAGGAATAATCCTTTTGCCGAGGAGAGGTCAGCTAAGAACGGATTTTACGAAATTCTACATCTAAGGGGGCAAAAAAGGGGGGCAAATTTGGAATGGGACGTGATTCCTTAGTCCAATCTACTTCAAATTTTGCATAAAATATTCTTTAACAGAATTGATTGAAGACGTGTTTCGTATTTTATCAAAATTCATCCCCTAACGGGGTTAAAAGGGGGTTGATTTTGCTTCGAAGTTGATTTGACAACTCAATCCGTCTATTATAAAATATTTTCTAGTATCAACGCAGGTATAGGTGATAAGAAATATAAATTTATAATTTTAAAAATTTTAGTTAAATACCCGTGCGAAGCCGGGGAGGGCCGCTAGTTTATTATAATTTTAAGGTGATTCCAACACAATTATACTTTTTTAAGCAATTTCGAGAGCGCTATTTTTTTTTCACGTTTCGAAATTCGTCAATCCATTATCCCCGGTCGTCTCTAGTGTAAATCCAGCGTTGGTCATTCTTATTGTTACCCATTCTGAATGTATCCGAGAACATGGCGCAACATCGGGAACTTAGAACGATTAACGAGAAACATGGTACTCTTAATTATCCCGTTTTACATCTCAGTAGTTACTGTCTGCTATACCATCTGGCATCGTCTTCTGTACATTCTGGCTGATTTACAAAAATAAATAATGTTTCATTCAAAATACACAAAAAAAAAAAGTCCATATTATAATTTTCATTTTATTAATTAATATATATTTTTAACCTTTTTATTTTATTGTTTCTGTTGTTTTAGTATTATAACATTTTCTTTATTTGGTTCTGTGAGTCTCAAATAAAAGTATTATTTAATTATTATTATTATTATTTAACATTAAGTATGGTCACAGTATGTATGGTGTAAATATACCTACATTACCTATCGTATAGCTAACAAAACACGTTACATAAATACAATATGCAAGAAAAAAAAAGTACGATCTCTTTTTTATGTTAGTTGGATAGGCAAACTGGCAGACGTTTCACCTGATGGTAAGTGGTTGACGTCGCCCATGAACATAAACTAGTTTACCTGGAACTAACTCAGGCAACTCATCTATGTGTTGCCTATCCAGAGACATAAGGTGTTAAAGTCTCTGTGCCAGCAATTACACTGCCTGTCTTGCCCTTCTCTCCGAAACACAGCAAAGCTGTTTCACGACAGAAACAAGCAAGATGGTTGTACCCATGCAGCCGGGAGCGCGGCACAGCGCATCCCTCCTACCGGAAATGGACCGGAATATTGCAGACAACATTTAAAAATAGATGTTATTTTTATTATTTTTATAATTATATGAACATTTATGAGTATATAATAGAATAATCTAGATTCGTACTTCAATTGGTAAAACGTTGTTTATTGCTATAAATAATGAATTTTTAATCTATCGCTACTATCGTAAAGTTCGGAAATTTATATTTGTGTCGGAGTTTTCTGAGTATTCCTATTAAAATTATAAATACACAAATTTGTATGGATAAATGTATGCACTTTTATACTTATCTTTTACACGAAAAGTTATTAATTGATTGCTATAACCCTGACTATAGGGTGGCGCAGTGGTTAAAGACTGGCTCTTGCGCTAGCTATCCCAAATTCCATCTCCGCACATGACGTTTTTTTTTTGTATGAGGCATACAGATGTTTGTTAATGTTTGGGCATTTATGCATTTTTATTGTGTTTGTTTGCGAACCCACGACACAGGACATCCTACTGCGGGCCTTTAACTATAAGGCGTTTTATTTATTTACTATTAGTATTGCAACATTGCAACGTAACTATATAAATTGAACAATGATTTATATTTATAATGGAAATTATAAAACAACAGTTTATGCGATTTCAGTTTATCAATAATAATTGTATATCGTATCAAGAAAAAATAATTCATCTCGTCTTACTAAACTTATAATAAAGGTCACCGGAAGTCGTCGCTTGTTATAAACAGAGATATTGACAGTTTAACGTACTTCTTAAACGATAACATAAAAAAAAACAGTCGTGACACGAGACAAAGAAGGAAGAGAATTGAACCTGTGACCTGCAGATTGTCGCCAAGGTTTGTAGATATATAATTATACAACCCACATTGTGATATGATGATAAAAATGCTTAAAAACGATTTTAATATAATTCTACAAAGAACTATTTTTAATTAAATATAATTTATTTCAAAAAATATTATTATACTAGCATCCGCTCGCAGGTTCGCCCGTGTGGGTAGTATTGATAAAAAGTAGTGTATACTGTGTAATGTGTATATGTATGTAGTGTGTATCAAATTTCATCACAAACGGCGCAGCAGATTAGCAACGAAACATACATTTCGACTGTCCCTACGTACCTATACTATCGAAGCTGAAAAAAGGTACTTTACAGGAGAGCACTTTTAAGTTAATTTTGTGTACAAAATTGTCAATTATTTGTTAAGTATCGATATTATACTCATGAAAAATGTGGTCTAATATGTATTTTTTTAGCTTATTCTCTTTTTTTGTATGAAAACATATATAAAAAAGAGTTTCTTAGTGCAATAAAAAAAAAACCGCAAATTTTCAGTTTCGATACTGTACGTAGGGACAGTCGATATATCGATATATCTTCATTCGATAATTATCGAGTAATATCGATATATTTCATCTGATAATTATCGAGTAGTATCGATCTATTTCATTCGATATAGTATTGTATTCTATTCGATATATCGAAACATATTGTCTGATACGTATCGATAAGTATCGATATATTTATCGCATATATCGATAAATATCTATATTATTTATCCCATATATTGGATCGAAAAATTGATATAGTTTTCATACCATATATTTTATCGATAAAAATATCCATACTTTTTTTACGTGAACATCCCTACTCATAATATGGCATTCATTCTGGCCAATTTAATAAGCGGGAAAAGAAAATCGTAAGCGCCATGGAATAGGTAGCACTTACGCGTTTTCGCATGATATTTTATAAGCTATGTTTTGGCTATGTTATATTACGGCCACAGTAATTAATACATACATAAACATACACACATACAAACTCGCGACTGCCGGCGCATGCGGTTGAGGCGACTACTCCCTCCATTACACCAAAACTTAATGATATATCTTATCTCTTGTATTGACGTAACGAGAAGAGTATTACGTGCACGCATGTTAGCTACTGTAGACAGAGAGAAAAGGGGTAGACAACATTTTGTCGTGCGACCATGGTAGGCCGGCAGAACGGTCGTCTTCTCTTTAGACACTATTTTGAGGCGTTTATTTTATTTTTAATAAATACGTAAATCGGTCCAGAAATCTCGATGAAATCGATGTGTATGATGTGATTGTCCTGAGATTCAATCGTATGTATTAAATACCAAAATTAAATAATTATGGGAATCTGTCCTTATCAAACAAAACAATTTTTTTTAACATACATTGACAATTGACGAGGATATATTGTAGTCGACAAACGAAATTTTAAAAATTTTATAAATTAAAATATTATAATAAATATGTGTATTTTTATACAAATTAATATTGTGGGTATAACTATGTTTATATATCTCAAATAAAACAACAGATTAATGGTTAAATTTTATTAAAATATAATAATTTCGTTAAACTTAATAAAATAAACAACAATAATTTGTTACGTTAAAATCGATTGTACTCACGTTTTTTATTAAACTAAGTTTTAATGAATTAAATAAATTAATTTATACTATCACAGTGGCACTAAGTACTTTTTTATTTTACTAACATTATGATGGGTTTTAACTTTTAGTAACTAAAGCGATTTTATTACACTCTGTATTTAAAAGTGCGCTGAGTTACTGAAACATTTTATTTTTAGACATATTATTATTATAGACATAATATTATTTTTCTAGCTAATCTAGGTTCTAATCATTCTTATTATTTTCTCTATTTTCCTTTTTTACCACTTTTTTTTTTAAATTTAAATCATACTTTGTTATAATAGAAATGAATAAAAATAAGTTTAATATACACACACGGTCGTCTGTTCCTGAGGAAACTAATGTCTGCTGTAGGTAGCAGCCAATTCATTCCGGAAACGTATTATAATATATAATTTTTATATATAAAATATTTTTGGAATTAAAAATTTTAACTATAATTACTTTCTTCTTTCTTTCAATCCTTTTTTTAATATTTTTATATCGATTTTATATTAAGAGGGTATTCTAGTAGTACTTTTGTGGTCTATAGTTTTAATCAAACTTGTTAGTGTTTCCAAAAATAATTGTAGCTAAGAATTAAAAAAAAAAGATTTTTTTAAGTTGTAATTTGAATATAATAAATAAATAGACCGACAATATTTTGTTTCATTATCAAAGTCATTAGTTAAAGTAACTCAGTGCACTTCTGCGTTATGGCACTGATAATTTTAAACAATTTTTATTTTTATTATTTTGAAATTATTTTTAACATATTTAAAAATAGCGGGCTTGTTTTTTTTTTTTCATGTTTAAATATAAAATCATTACATATAATTGTAACGAATTCATAGAAAAGCATCGAAACCATATTAAAGTTAACAAGTTTTAAATTGTAGGTACTCAATCTTACATTGGTTCCGCATTTGTACTTAAAATAAATTATAGTTATACATATAATTATGTATTTAATACCAATTGAACATAATAATAATCTATACTGAATAAATTCACTGCCTTTCAAACCATAGAGGAATTATAGATACTATAGAGCAGGGAGCCAGTCCTCTAGCTGTCCCTCGGTTAGAAACAGAGAGACGGTCGCGGTATCGGTTGAATTACATACCAATATATGTAATATTACTGTGCATATTAGAGTTGTTTCTATTATTTTTTTTTGTAGTCGAAAAATTAAAATAGAAGTAAACAATTGATGTTCACAAAAAATATATACTTATATCGAGATTTGAACTTGAGACCGCAAGGCCAATGGGGTATCGTGATCTTCTCTTTCCTTCTAACCATTGGACGTTTCCGTTTACAGGCAGCCGTATGTCTTGCTTACTCTATCTATAATACCTCTATGTTCAAAACTCGGAAAAACTGTACCTACTCTTTCAATTTGAACATAATTGACATGACGTATACAATTGAAGAAATAGGTATGTATACTTAATTTTACATTATCATGATGTATGCTGCAATTTATAATGACTTGCATTTTTAAAAAAAAATTAATGTTATTTTAGTATGCGTAGTAAGTTTAAAAATCTAGATAGGTATTTTTGGTAATAAATATAAATAAAAAATACCGCGGAAGCTGATGCCGATTTTATCCTTTTTCATTAACCAGTAACAATTGGTATATTTACATTTTTAAGTATAAATGGAATTATTTTTATACCAATATTGCAAAAAAAAAAATAGTATTCACTTCAGAATACATATCACGGCGTTTTGGTTTAAACTTAATAAGTACCTAGTATGTTTATTTAATATCAAATAAATTAATAAAAATTTTGAATCACATGAACATTTTCAAATATTTATAATATTAATTATATACGAATGATTGATTCTAAGGCAATTAATTTGTTTTTTTAAAGTGAAACTTCTTTAGAATTGTTGTGATTTGAAACAGGATGCGACGGAAAAAACGATAGGTAAGAGACACAAATACAAAAATGTGTAGGACAGAATGAGATAGTATGATGTTGCGTATCCTAGCAACGCGTAAATAAGTATTAGAATGTTTAACTATTAATATTAATAAATTTTAAATTGAGTTTGCCAAAGATGTTTCACTTCTGACATGCGTACTTCGTACACACGACATATATTTTTTATTTTTTATTTAAATACATATAACTAGCACTTATAATCACATACACATTTTTCCAACACTTCGACCGCTGACTTCGCTCGCAATTGTGTCTCTCTCCGCAAATGTTTCAGCTTTCTTCTCGAGTGAAGAAGTAAATCTTTATAAAATCTTCTAGAACAAAGAATATCCTCTTTGACTCTATTTAATTCTTCAAGAGCTAGCCGCCTCCATCTGACCATTCTTGGAGTAGTCTGAAAATTATAAGTGTAGTTAGATAGTTAAATAATAGACGGCGTTGATTCAAATAATTAATTTGAACGGTTACTTTGCCTTAGTTTTAAATGGAGCTGCTAGATGGCGCTGATTTAAAAAAATTCGAGTTTTTACATCGTGGTAATAGATGTTTTAGAGATTGACGTGGAAGGGAATACTCAAACAGTAAAAAAACCTTAATTTTATTTGCTCTCATAGCAAGGTCACATTAAATCTATTTATACACAATAGTTTATACCAAAATTTTCGTGTAAATTAAATATCACTGATATTTGTTGTACCTAATTATATTTTAGCTACCTGGTCATGACTTAGGCTATAAAACATTCCACTACGACCATAAGCGGAGCAGTAAACGTTGACATCAATGCTATAAACTTCATTTTAAGCCGATAAAATAAAATAAAAATTAAAAAGAAAAATCCAATTTTATTAAATTATAAATGTTAACATATTCTTTGTTTTGAGATTATATATAATTATCTTAAATACAAATAAAAAAAAATCTCTTGTGTACGGAGTATTTGTATTGTGTTGTATTTTGTATTTCTCTTTTTCTATCGGGGTACGTACATCTATCCAAGCTCACAAGCTACAAAATTTTATTTGATTGAAAACATCTTACTCGATATAAATTTTTTATTTCAAACAAAAAATAATAGACGATAAGGTATATTGTTTAAGTTTAAACTTACCTCGCACGGAACTCCACAGCCTCTCATAATCTTTTCACATCTTCGTATATAATCTTCGCTCTGGAAAAAAACAAATCTTTTATTACATATATAAATATAAACAATAAAACTTTATGACAATGGTGGATTAATTTGTAACCCTTCGCCTATATGGAGAAGAGTCCTTTGTCTGTTTTATCGTGATCTGCGACCAAGTAAGAGACATACAAAAATTAAAAAATTACAGTTTCCGCTTCAGCGTTAGTATCTTCTATGTACTTCTAGTAGACAATATGCAAATAGGACAATTAAAAGTTTTTTTTATTAATTTATTATTCTACTGTACTCCCACTGCTGAGCAAAGGCTCTCTTCTCGTATAGAAGAAGGGTTGGAGCTTAATCTACCACGCTGCTCCACTGCGGGTTGGCAGATAATTTACTACCATGAGTAACGATCGCTATCAGGTAACCATGATAAAGTCCGAGAATGATTGCTTTCCATGCTGTCCGAGGCACGGCGGGGAGACCCATAAGAACCCGTACCAAATATAAACATCTGCCCTGATTGCACTATTGCAATTATTTGCACCACTACACCAGAACGGTTTTCTCATATAAACAAAAATAAATAAATAAGCACTTCATACTCAAGGGTCCTTAATAGGATGAGAATTGTGTGTTGAGGGTCAGGAAACACACACAACATAAACACTCGCTGACACCACGACAAAGACTTGTCATGAGCAAGGAATGCTGCAAATGCTAGCTCTGCATCCAGTCGCTGTGACCACAATATCAGTGGAAAAGAAGTGAAACCACGGGAATATCTTCTTTCAAATAACTATACTACCTTGTTCAAGTGCATCCGGAACACGATCATGTGCCCGAGGAAGAACTTGTGGTGATTCTCGCCGCTGAAGCTGGCGGCGCGATGCGAGTCGTATATGATCTTCTGGAGGTTCTTCTGGAATTCGTCGCGACACGGCTTTGACTGAAAACGGATATAATTTCTTTTTAGAAAACATATAAAAATTAGGAAGCATTTGAAGATGAAGTCTATCTTTTTTGTTAGATATTATACATATTTTTCTATTACTCTGCTGAGAAATGGTTTTATCATTAAGTTAATAGGAAATACCGCGATCTTTTGGTCACACGTTTATTAGTAATCATGTAAATTTTGTTAACAATTCGAAAAAGGTTCCACTACCGATATAAAAAACTAGTTTAGTAAACTAAGTCCTTCTATTAAATTAATGCTCAAGTAACAAAAAAATGCCTTAAAATCAGTCATAAAAGATTATATTTCAGCACTATATGAAGCTAAGTAAAAACAAAGTCGCTATTTCGTGTTTTTAATAGTATTCCAATGGTCAATCAGTGACGCTTATTGGGTACTTTTTAGTTTCACTGGTATTAAAAATTCTTTTCGCTATAAGGTTATATATATAAATAACAAAGATGATGGTTTTAGTTGAGCTGGTTTATATGTAAGACATAAGTTTTTTTTTAAACGCTGGGAAATGCATTTACGCATCTCGCCGCGGTGAGGCGGCGGGTATGTGGGACTCGCTGGCACGCGGAACGTGCTAGAATACTCGCTAAAAACCAGCGGTGCCCTCGTCGTCCTAATGGGGCGCTACGGGATCGCTCACGCAAGCAACCGTGATGCCTCTATGGTTGGCCCGCCTATGCGGGCCACCATTAGAGCGCTCGTGGGCACCGTAGGCGCTCTATTGCCCTAGTGGCGAGTGAGAGGATTATAGGATGCAAGACATAAGACTAAACTAATAAAGATATGGTAATGCATTGATTTTAAAAGAGTAATTCTCAATTTTCTTTTCAACTCTTCTCAGAAGAATCTACATTTCGAATCAGTAATAACTTCTCATTAACATAATGACAACAAAATGATACAGTTTTATTTTTTAATATTGTATAAATATTATTGTACAAAATTTTCAGATTTCAATTTAAGAATTTCGTGATTTCATAAACCTTACTAAAATTACTAAATACCAATAGTGTATTTAAAAAATTCTTCACTTCAGCTACTCTAAAACGCTTTCGGAAAAAAGCAGTAAACTATAAAATAATGTATCCAACAAGCATCAAGATTATTATAAGAGTAACGGCTTTTAGAAAAACTCACAAAAGCATTGTTTTGCCATTTTCTTGAAAACAGTTTTTGTGGCTTAGCCGCTTTTTAGTCTAAGGACTGCACTATAATTATTATTATTTAGAATCGCACGTTTACGCACGTTAAACGTATCATCCTTTTTTTATAGGATATAATAATACAACGACACCTACGTACAGTACACTCAAGTCATTTAAAAATTTGTTCCACGCAATACGGTCAACAACATTCCTTACGTTTTGCTTTAAGTGTACATTTTGTGGAATTTTCAACTTTATCATATAAATAATAAGGAACAGAAGCGTTTTTTTTTTGTTGTAAATCGAGTAAATGCGGTTAGCTAATTAATTACCGACGAATTGGTATCTCAATATGGCATGGCAGTTAAGGTATTAACTAAAATTGATTCACGTTTTGCCTAACCATATGTATAAGATACTATAATATTAATCTTAGATCGTATTTACCACCTTACTATGAAACACTTTAACTATAAAAGTAGTCACAAGTAATCATGAATCATGATCATTTTTAATGACAAATGAGGAAGAGGATTACTTGAGGCCTTGAGGGTATTGTTGTTGTTGTTTTCGTATTCATTATTTCTACATAGGTATATGATTTGACCAGTGGCGTAACTACGGGAGGACTAAACGGTGCCTTGCACCGGGACCTCCAAGCTCAGGGGGCCATCAGAACCTGACCAACAAACTATGAATTGAACTATTGAACATGCGTGTAGAACCTGGACAGACCCTGCTGTGCATGATAAAGAGCAGATGATAAAGTAGCTTTATACCTTTAAAATATTTAAATGTAACTAATTATATTTTGCATTGTATTGATAAAATTAAACAGTTTAATTGGGGCCCTAGTTTATTTTTTTGCACCAGGGCCTTTAGTTACATAGCTACCCTATTGGGAAGAGGATTACTTGAGTGTATTATGTTGTTGTTTTTGTATTCATAATTTTTATATAGGTATATGATTTCACACTGGACAGAGGGTAGCGCTAAGTCGTCATGACGATTACCATTCTGGAAGGGGGGGGGGGGGTTTCTGCAAGCGATGATCAGATTAAATATTTATGTTTATACAAATTTGTTTCTATTCTGGTTCTAGTAGATCTTCCTGCCGGACATGAACATGATAAGTAGTTGGTGCTGTTTGTTATATATGACGATCGTTCTGGTGTAATGGTGCGAGTAGTCGCCTTAACGCCGGCGGTCATGGGTTCGATTCCCGTTCGGAGTAGATATTTGTATTTGTGCAAAAATTTGTTTGTGGTTTAGGTGTATGTCTTTGTTAGTTTCGCCACCGTACCTCGAAGAGCACGTAAAGACGTCAGTCCCGTTTGTTATCATAGACACATGATTCCGATCGTTATTCAGGGTAGGGAAATTATCTACCAACCTGCAGTGGAGCATCGTTGTGGATTAAGCTCTAACCCTTCTCCTACATGTAGAAGAGGCATTTGTCTAGCAGTGAGTTATTTACAGGCTGATCCAGTTCAGTTATATACTAAGTATAACTACAAGTTATGTGTTATCTACTTTATTCAAGTCTGGAAAGGCACTATTAGATTTTTAATGTATAATAATATATAATATAATATATATACATTAAGTTAATGTAAAGCTTTTAACACATTCGCTGCCAGCCACTCGGACCCGAGTAGGGCGCTAGGTGCCGTCTACTCGGATCCGAGTATCTCCCACGTTCATTTTCCTTAGTTCAGTTAAAAATTGACGTCCGTGGATAAAAAAAAAATCTCATTTCAATGTGCACATTGATTGCCATAGAAATGAGAATTTTGATTTGAGATTTTGAAAAGAGAAAAGAAAAAGGAAAATGAACGTGCGAGATACTCTGATCTGAGTGGACGGCACCTAGCTAATGCACCTAGCCCTACTCGGACCAGTAAGAAACTAAAGGATTACTATATTAAAAAATTATTACTAATACATTATTTTACATAATTTTGTATTTCAGTGTTAAATATGAGATGAATCTGTTACGTAAGAACGAACATCAGGCGACTCGAGGTCGAACACAAAACGACACAACGTTGCATTGTTAAGTTTGTGTCGTAAAATATTTATATGCACACATGCTATGCAAGGCCTACGCTTACGACTCATTCGGCCGAAGATGATTTTCATTACATAGTTTACATTTATGTATATTAAGAACAGCTTCTGTCTGTGACATCGTTCGCAAGAAATTTAATAAATATGTTTTGATTTCCATTATCTTCATAAAGATATCTAAATATTCGTTTTTCTTAAATATTTTTCGTGTTCATACTTCGGCCCGTTATAATCTTATGAACTGAACAGAAATGAATCAACCTGTAAACCTCCCACTGCTGGGTAAAGGCCTCTTCTGTATATGGGAGAAGGGTTGGAGCTTAATCCACCACGCTGTGGGTTGGCGGATCATTTTCCCTACCATTAGTAAGAATCGCTATCAGGTGTTTGTGATAATAACCGCGACAGCTTTACGTACTTTCTAAGACACGGCGGAGAGACCTACAAGAACATACATCGCGACCAGAAACAAAATATTTATACAAATATCTGCCCCAAGTATGAATCGAACCGGTGACTACCGATTCGAGACAGAACGATCGATTAGTGACAGAACTTTGACTAAAACATTTGTAAAGTCTATAAGAATTGTGTCAGAAAATCAGTGATAAATTGATTATTGAGACTAATATTGTAATTCTAAGTTCTGGGTCGATCGGTTCTCTAGAGGTACCGACGGTAGATGGCGCCGAGTCTAGAGAGTGGAGTGGATGTATACCGGTACCCCTGAATCGGAATGGTTGGTGCTGTATGGGGGACGTTTAGCAGTGGACTATGATAGACTGAATTAAATCAAATTTCGACTACCCTGTCGGCGCAGTTGGCAGTAAAGTGCTTTTCGCTCCAGAATTGTGGGTTTGATTTCTGCACCGAGTCTGGATATAAAATTTATATACCTATATATTATCTATATAATCATTCGTTTAAAAAATAGATAAAATATCTGCATCATTTGGTTGTTACTTAAGACAGGCCTTAAGTTGCCTACCTTAGGAACATTTTAACGTGTGTGTTAGTAAACATATTGAAAATAAAAATAAGAACATTCCCAACAATTTTTGCCTTAAATTTTTGGCGTATAAATTGAAATTTATTGACAATCGTGGTATGAAATAGCCTTATTCTTAGCACATATAGCCAACGACAATATCTCTGTTTTTATAGGTACTATGAGCTATTTAAATTCCATTTCCAACTCCGCGTAGGAAAGTAAATCTGTCTGTATGACCATATTATAAGACCTCGTTTCGAGTCGGTCTCTTTAAGGCGTTCAATAGTTTAATCAAAAAATTATATGTCTATTCTAGGCAACCGTCATATAACTAGTTACTCTATTAAATATAAACAGTTTTCCTTTACATTTATAAATTTCACCATGAGGTGCGGAGAAATACCGTCACTAAATGTCATATAAAAATTAAATTATATGCGTGAAGTGATTGAATATACTTTTTAAGGAAAGTTATAAAAGAGATAGATACATACATTCTAGACGCAAAGTGACTATGACCTAACATTATGCAATTTGCTAATTGCTAATATCCCGCAATCGTATGCACTGTAGCCATATTATTTAATAAACTGTACCCACGGTTTGTTCTCGATTACACGTATGATTTTCATCCCCTCTCCAATTTTCGGGTAAAAAGTATCAGGTGTCCTATATCGTAGTATTGACTTAAATTATGCCAAGTTTTATTCAAATTCATTCAGTAGTTTCGGCCTGATGCGCGACCAAGATACATACAGATAGACCAACACAACAGACAGAAAAATTTTTTTTTTCAGTATCGATAAAAAAGTTTCCTCCAAAATTTTTATCAAAAGATCTTCAATGTACAGAATTGTTCCTGTTACAATTTTACTATAACTATAGATACACCATTTGATTACTCGCTGATTGCTAAATGTGAAATACACCTTTTATTACGTTATACCTATATACCTATATTGAATACGGTAGTAGGATAGTGGGGTAAATAATTAGTATATTGTTAAAAACTGACAGTATTGTTAACTATTTACCGTAAAGTTTTCATACAAACTTGTTAAAGAGACATTACCATAGCTCCTCCATATTGAGATTACTAAGTATTGCTAATAGGTCTAGTACCCTTATTTTAAAGAGTATTTTACTCGTGCGGTTTCAGGCGCGTTCGATTCCTTCATATTTTTAGGTGTATGATCAGTATTCTAATTCAGGAGTAATCTCCTGTTTTTTTAGAATACTGTATTGAAACCTACTTGGTGCCTACGGAACCTTATTATTAAGAGCCTACTATCTATGTCCGTCGATAGAATCGAAATAGATACACACTTAAAATTCTTACAATATACTATATACATTGCCGCCTTTGTACATCTTCTCTAATTGTACTACTTTTGTTATTTCTATCTTTTATTGGTGTACAATAAAGAATATTATTATTATTATTATATAGGTATTGCTATGCACACAAAGTAAAATAAATATTTAATTTAAATTAAAAAACTGTCTCGCTTTCTTCTCTGTTTTAAAATAAATAAACAAGACACGTTTACTCACGTAATTAGTTTGAATTTAAAAAATATGTATCGTAAAAAATTGTTGTGGTGGTATTACTGGGACCATTCGTTAGAAAGTTTGAAATGTATTCGGTTGGGTTTTTAATATCAATTATTAAATATAAGAAAAATTAAAAATTTGAGTCTGTATATCGTATAACATCAAAAAATTTGTATTTCAAATAAACAAACACTTTGGTATAGTAATATTAAATAAAGTTCTCTATACAATCTACATTGAGATTTGTCTCATTTAGTCTCTTGATTTTAATATCTGCGCTTAGTGGCATCTTATAGTCTGTGGACAGGAGTTTGGTGGTGCTTTCTCTGTTTACAGTAGGGGTGTTCATCGGAAAAAATTATCGATAATTTTATTATCGATAATTATCGTATTGAGTTATCGATAGTTATCGATAATTATCGAATGAACAGTTATCGATAATTAAAAAAGGTCATCCGCCGTCCAGTATCGAAATAATCTATCGATAATTATCGGATCACACAAAAATATCGATCATTATCGGATCGGAAAACATTATCGATAATTATCGGATCGCAAACAATTATCGATAATTATCGAATGACAACTTATCGATAATTATCGATAATTATCGAATGAACAATTATCGATAATTATCGAATCAAAATTATCGAATAACACTTATCGATAATTATCGATAATTATCGAATAAAAAATTATCGAGTAGTTACGAATTATCGATAATTATCGCACACCCCTAGTTTACAGCTCCGACTATTGTAGTGTCTTATCTATACAAATAATAAATCTGTTAAAACCTCCGTTTTATTAATACACTATATATCATCAAGAATACATTTCAATAGCGCGTATTTTTTTGTATCAGCGCCATCTCTTATCGTGTTTTTCTCTGATCACGTATCACGTAAAAAGTACAAAACCAATGTTAATAACTTTAATACATAAAAATTAGAAATAACTCACAGTATAATTTAGTTTTTGTTTCATTGTAATTAAATTTAAAAATAAATATTTAAGAAAATAGAAATAGGTACCTACGCCGCCAACGCCATCTGGTCTAAGTAATCTTTAAAACTCACAAAACTTATATTTGAGTTATTATTTTACTAAATATGTCGGATAGGAATAGAAATCGTTTTAATATTTTAGATAAACATCATTTTCAATTAATATACTATTATGTTAAATATTAATTATGTTAAATGTCACTAAATATAAAAACGATATTCTACAATTGTACGATAGATGGCGCAGATAATTTTCTGAATCGCGCTGACCAAAACTTCGGCCAAAAGAATGACACTCGCCCGTATTTAAAAATCTGTTTTTCTTTTTTTGTATATAATTAAATACTTTACGGTCTTGATTGTTTGTGCGTTGTTAAAATTTAAAATATTTGGTCGTTTTATTTGTTTGTTGATTGTACAAAGTTGGATGGTTATAGCTATTTAAGTTGTAATCTATATATATATAAATTCGTGTTAGTTACACCGTTTATAACTCGAGAACGGGTGTAACGATTTTTATGATTTTTGTGTTTTTGGATTTGTCTTCGTAGGGAATAATACTTATTAAAATATGGTATTTATCAATGAGAAAATAATTAATAAAAAAACAGTTCAAATGTTTCATCCGTACTATCTATATATATAGATATAATAAATCTGTCACTCAATCCGTCTATTATAAAATATTTTCCAGTATCGACGCAGGTGTAGGTGATAAAAAATATAAATGTATAATTTTTAAAATTTTAGTTAAAGACCCGTGCGAAGCCGGGGCGAGCCGCTAGTTCAAAAATATATTTGAAATAACGGGATATAGTAAAAATTTAAGAATAGTTAAGAAAAATCAATGAATTGAACATATTGATTATCATACAAAAAGTGCCTTTGGCCTTCATTCTACACAATTAAAACGTAATGTTTTATGTTAACTCTATCAAAGCTTTTAAACCGAAGGTATAGCGCTAAAATTCAATACACATACACAAACGAAAAAACATCACCATCCTTTTCGATGCATTCGCTTAATGCATTTTCTCTATTACGTACGCTATCTCAACTCGCTGATTAGTTATAAATACTTAGTTTTTCATGAACGAGTTAAGTATGAATAATTAATTGTTTAACTAGGTTCAATACGTGCTGAACTATACTCTTGACTCTAATAAACTTTAAACTATTATAGCATTTTTTATTAAAGTATTATTTTATAAAATTTGTTAATTATATAATACACGTATTATAATGGCCTGTAAATAATTGTATTGTAGATTTTTTGTGCTTTTTGTGTTCTTTCTCTCCAAAGATTTATATTTAAGTCATAAAATTAATTGATTATCGTAATCAATCGTTTTCCTTAACTACGCACGTGATTCTAAATCTTCTCTGATTTTAAAATTAAAAAAACCATTACGAATCCATTTTTTTTAAATGTTAAATCACAATAAAAAAAGACATTTAAACAATATTATGATATTATTTTATGTATATTTTATAGTTTTAAGTAATTAATTAGTATTCTAGGCTTAGAATATTAACGCAAATACAATAAACTTTATTGCTGAGTCATAAAAAATGCCATATATGAACTTGTTAAGTACATATTATAATTCCCTTGACTCATCCGTAGATCAAGGGCTACGACATTAAATACATTTGTATTTAATACAGAATTTTTTATTATGTGTTAAAAATATAAACTTTATTATGTTATTAGAATATTTAATGACTTTAAATAGGTACCTATCATTCATATAAAGTATTGATATCTAACAACCTAATAAATATTTTAGTAGTACAGTAGTAGTATAGTAGTAGTAGTAAATATTTTATGGAATAGACATGGTAACAGTCAAACTCCGACTCCCCAAGTTAGTTGTACGATAGTAAATTTCACGCGATGTATTTGAGAAACTTTTTTTTTTAAAAGGGTAATGATTTTTAAAAATCCTTACATAAGCTTTTAAAATATCCTTCACATATAAAAATATATTAATTATTATTGAATCTGATAATATTATTATTATTGAATATGAATCTTATAGAAAACAAAGAACCATGTTGAATATTATTATCATATTTAATTAAAAGTCTATACTGGATTTTTTCGCGTTTATTTATTTGGTAGGTATACACTTTTAATTAAATGAGTAAAATTCACGTAAATATAAGAGAACAGTATATTATTATCATATGAAAATAAAAAAAAAACTATTCAATACTTAAAAAGTACTTATACTACACATTTTTATTATTAATTATAATTACGAACAGTTTATCGTGGTATTATCTACTATTCTTATACCTATAATGTTAATCGGACCGAAAAGTAAGTAATTTCGATTATTTTATGACGATTTCGATTTATTAAGCCAGTATATTTGGACATAAATTGAGTAAAAAATTTAATTTCCCGGAATAAATGTTTTGTTGTGTTTTATATATATGTATATTAATATGGTGGCAAGCGAATTGACATCTCCTCTTGATGTTAAATGGTTACTGCCGAACGGACATCTGCAACATTAGAGGAGTTGCGGATGCGTCGCTGGGCTTTTTTAGGGTAAACACCAAAATTTAGGCGCTCAGAGACAAAATTTTAGGTGGAAGGTGATTGCACAACTTGCACAGCAAAAATAAGAAGCAAAAAGTTGCTCTAAGATGCAAACAGTACTCAAAATGGGGAGCAACGTGAACTTTGCAAAACAGAAGCTGATATCTCGACGTAAAGTAGAAGAATTTTGGCTTTGCACTCGAAGTGATTCCGAAATTGGACCTCGTACGTTATATTGACCCCAAAGATCCTAATGACCTGAAATGACTCTGACCGATAATCAGGGCAGTGTCCTAGAAACTCGGCGGTATAATGAACGGTAGCAGTAAACGCGCAGACTTGCGCCTACGAGGGGTTATATGTTATCTAAGAGTTTCTAATTCTTGTCAATATCATAAGAGGTTGTATTATTATAATGTATATCTACAAGATAATATATTTAAAGAGAAGATAGTTTTGACCAACAAACCCCCCGTGTCTCGCATTAGTAATTTGTTTGTATCAGAATATATACAGGTGACTGGTAAATTACTATCAATATTTAAGGAGAATACTCGGTATATGATTCTCATTCGAATTATGTAAAAAAAGGTAAATATTAATAAACTTTTAAGTAAAGTTACTCAACAATTATCTAATTATTATTTACGCGTCGTCTGGACACCCTAGCAGCTAGCTGCACTTTCGACACAAAACAGGTAGTTTACCTACGTCTAAACGCCGCCACGTCTTAACAGGGTAGCAGGATAAACAAGCATGATCCAGTCCCCCTTAATACTTTAATTCTGGCTTAGGATAGGCAAAAATACTAAGATATTTTACTCGTTTAAGCAACAAATTTATTGACTTAGTAAATGATGTGAACTTTGGCAATTTTTAGATGTGAACAAGCGGCATAGTACAACAGACACATGAAAAAAAAATTATAATTAATTATCTATAAATAATATAATGAACTAATCATTAACACGCTCAAAATACTCAATATCCGGTCGGCATTGGCGTTGCGCCCATTAATTACCGATTTATATGAAAAACACGTACTGTTATATAAATTATGTAATATTTAGGAACTAAGCGCCTTTCGCGGTTTTTCCTGCACCGAAATCGTAATTTGCTTCCTAAAGCTCAAGCATCCATTTCACGCTATTCTATCAATTGTTAATTTTCTTTTAAATAACACTGTTGAATACATCTCCTCGTTGATCTTGATGAATCTTGATAGGTAACAACCTATTGTCCCTGTTATCCCTGTCACAAATTTACCCATTACATATTTTTTACTTTTTTTAACAAGAGACCATTTATTTATTACGTAAGACTATTTAGGGGGGGAGTGACGTCGATTACGTCTTACTTTTTCTTACAACGGGGTGAGAGGGAGTCTAGATAGTTCTTACGTAAGATCACAAAAATGCGCATAGTTAAAATAATACTTTGAAAAAGCGCGGGCAACCACGCGAGTGCCGAGATTTGCTCGGATGCGTACCTATAGATAAACGATTTCCATTTCCATGGCAACGGACCCGCGCCACTCGCTCTGCTCTGCTGCCTGCACTGCGCCTCCCGGGAATTCCCCGCTTGTGGACTAGTCCTCTTGATTTGTTTGCGTAAACAACATTCGATATTGCGTTGATAATTTTAATATTGTAGTTAAATAGTAATTGAATTTTAATTAAAACCAAAGTTTATTACTACCAAAAAATAAAAATTATTAGTACCTTTGTAAGTACAAATAAACATTTCTAAACATTGTTACTTTGAAAAATAAACATTAAAACAAACCAAACGTGTATTCATTTATTCCTTTAGATTCTTACGTAATAAATATTAAACGGGGGGAGTGGGTCGCCTATTCTTATTTTTTCTTATAATAGGGGGGAGGGGGGGGGGTCGAAAAGTAGCAACATTCGTCTTACGTAATAAATGAATAGCCAGCAATTTATTTCTAACACTAGGGGCTATCAAATTTCTACCTTAATTCAACTACCCCAATTCGAGGCTCTCTCGTGTCAAGTTTAGTACACATATATTATCATAGAATATGATATACCAGCGGTTCGTCGTATGCATATCTCATCTGACTGGACCGTTGGCGCAGTTTTCAGTGACCCTGTTTTCTGCTCCAGGGCTGTGAGTTCGATTCCCATCCCGAGTCTGGGTGCAATATATGTTTATTTATATATGTATTTTTAATCCAAAAAATAAAATGTAGATACATCAGTCGGCTGTTACCTAAAACACAGACATTACGAGTAAGTTACCTACAATAGGAAACAGACGATCGTGTGTGTATGAGTTTAAGCATATTTATTATTTATTACATGAATCATTGTAAAAGACACAAGAGCCAAACAATAGTATGTCATCGATAGAATCAATTAAAAGTGATTTAATCATCACTATAAATACGTCTGACGAAGATTTCCTAACATATCGTCGTCTTTCACTTCATCACCTGCCAAGATGTAGAGCCAGACGATGTTATATATGAATTTGCGAATTTATAATTAAGCACATCAATTAACTGATTTAAGTTGATCATGTCCCAGTCGTAATTTCATTTCCTTATATTTTGACTTTTCTATAGAATATTTTTTTTTCAATTAGTCGGAATTATATCGTGGATTCGTCTTTTTATGAGTTTTGATTTTAATTATCCTGATGCATAATTTGCAAAAGAAAAAATGTTGCAACAAACTCTTCGAGACTAAAGAATCATGCTCATAGGAAGTTAAGACAAATTTTAGCTTGCTTGATCTTAGTACTCGATCTTCATTTGAAGCAATAAGTAGTACCTATAACGGTACACCAGAATAGTTATCGTAACTATTCTGGTGTACCGGTGTATCGCAGACTCAATTCCCACTCGAGGCAAATATTTGTGTTTGTACAAATATTTGTGGATGATCTGGGTGTATGTCCTTGTGGGTCTTCCCACCGTGCCTCGGAGAGCACGTGAAGCCGTCGGTCCCGGTTTTCATCACAGACACCTGATCTGATGACGACTGTTACTCGTGGTAGATAAATTGTTGAGCCAGACAGTCTCCATGGAGGAGAAGTCTAGCCTTTTCGCCGAGGCCAGCCTGTCGCTGGAGGGATCCTGTGCCTGCAGATCCGGGACCCTCCAATTAAAGCGGCTGAAGGCTCCCGCAGGGGTTTAGTTATGGTATTGCACTCTCAAAGTGCCGAGTCCGACATAGGTCTGGGACTGCCTACCCGGGCGTCCTGGATATCATCCGTAAAAAAAGGTAAAACCTTTTTTTACCTTTTTTTACGGATGATGGTTTTCATCACAGACACCTGATCTGATGACGACTGTTACTCGTGGTAGATAAATTGTTGAGCCAGACAGTCTCCATGGAGGAGAAGTCTAGCCTTTTCGCCGAGGCCAGCCTGTCGCTGGAGGGATCCTGTGCCTGCAGATCCGGGACCCTCCAATTAAAGCGGCTGAAGGCTCCCGCAGGGGTTTAGTTATGGTATTGCACTCTCAAAGTGCCGAGTCCGACATAGGTCTGGGACTGCCTACCCGGGCGTCCTGGATATCATCCGTAAAAAAAGGTAAAACCTTTTTTTACCTTTTTTTACGGATGATGGTTTTCATCACAGACACCTGATCTGATGACGACTGTTACTCGTGGTAGATAAATTGTTGAGCCAGACAGTCTCCATGGAGGAGAAGTCTAGCCTTTTCGCCGAGGCCAGCCTGTCGCTGGAGGGATCCTGTGCCTGCAGATCCGGGACCCTCCAATTAAAGCGGCTGAAGGCTCCCGCAGGGGTTTAGTTATGGTATTGCACTCTCAAAGTGCCGAGTCCGACATAGGTCTGGGACTGCCTACCCGGGCGTCCTGGATATCATCCGTAAAAAAAGGTAAAAAAAGGTAGTTAAATTGTCCATTGACACGCGGTGGAGAAGCGTGCTGGATTAATCTCCAACCCTTCTTCTATATGGAGAAGAGGCCTTTGTCTAGCAGTGGGACGTTTACTGACTAAGTAATTTCAGTTCATTTCAGTGTGATTAATTTCTCATTTTGGTTTTCCTTGACTCCTACCGTAGATGACTTTATTCATGATTCTGCCTTCTATCTCTCAGTCTCAAACGTGAACTACTACACTCAGTTTAAACTAGTGTCTTTAAAGATCGAGATCCGATGGTTCTCATATAGACATGACAAGAACACCACAATTTCTGAACCCTAAAATAATTCTTCATCATAATATCTTAACGTATCAAGTTCATCAGAGATGTAGATTTTATTCATTAATTCAAGAGAGCGCAGCTGTTCAGAGCGTGCGCGTGCGTCGCAATCCTTCACGTCGGAATGTTCCGACCTACATGTTGCTAATAGCGTTAATAGTGCTTCTGATACCGATTCCTTTGAAAACCGATCGAGACTATTGTGGATACGCCCACAGATGCCTTAAATATGAAGAATAACCACTTACACGCGAAGCCCCCCAAATACATGCAGATAGTCCGGTAAAATTAGCAGAAAATGTTGTAAGCAAGTACAAGTTATATTTGAACTGACTATTCCAATCAGTAAAAACTGAAGATCTGTACGAATTTTAAAGTTTTTTCATACTGTTATATTTTCATAGCTACGAACATTGGATCGATTTTAATTAGATTTATTACGGTAATAAATTAAGTCTCGGTGAACGTCATTATATAAAAAATCTCAAGGATCAAGATAGTTCCATATTGTACACATATAATACGTATTTAGGCCTTTACTAAATATATCGGACGACCGTTCTGGTGTAGTGGTGCCAGTAGTCGGGTTTGATTCTCGCTCGGGACAGATATTTGTATTTGAACAAATAGTTGTTTCCGGTCTGGGTGTATGTCCCTGTGGGTCTCCCCACCGTGCCTCAGAGAGCACGTAAAGCTGTCGGTCCCGGTTGTTATCATAGACACCTGGTAATGACCGTTACTCATGGTAGGGATATTATCCGCCAACCCGCAGTGAATTGGCGTGGTGGATTAAGCTCCAACCCTTCTTCTATATGGACTGATACAGTATGTATATGTAATGTACTGTACATTACATTACATACGTAAATATATCTAACTTTAAAGTGATTTATCTGTGCTGTTAAGTGTCCAATGGTCGGTATTATCTGTGGTCTTTCAATATTCTGCCTGACATATCGAAATAATTCATTAATGTATGGTCCGTAAAATCTTCTTTTATTTACTCATAATAAAATCACTAAATCAGACTGAATTATCATTAGGTATTTCGTTTAATTACACGCGCATTATTTGTTTTGAAATAATAGAATGTAAAACTAGATTATTTAGCGTGAAAGTTGTATGCATTTTGCGTGATAGTTTCTTCGAGGGGTCAAATGTTATCTAAGAATTTCTAACTCTTGGAAATATCATAAAACTTCGTATTATTATAATGTTTAAAGATAAGACAGTTTTGAGCAACTCTTCCCCCCTCCCTCCTTCCCCAATTCTCGGATTAGTAATTTGTTTGTATTGGAAGTAATGTTAATTTAATATAAATAAATGAATAATTCCTTCACACTGATTGGCTAGGATTCACATCCTATTGGAGGCCTGAAACGAATTTCAGGGATCCGAAAACACACTAAACACGAATCAATGGAATTTCGCTAATTTTTAGTGACTGTTCACTTATAAGCAATGTGAGAATATTGTATGAGTATTTGTATAAGAGTATTCATTAATTTGTTAGTAAAATTCATTGATATGTAGTAAATACAGCTTTACTAACGTAATTAACCCTAGAGTAGGCGCGTCTTTCCGCAAAACGTCAGTGGGCGCGTTGAGCATTTTGCCGCTCGTTCTCGTTGACAATTTTTAAGTAGGAATACTACAGTTTAATTTATTTATTTTCTCAGAATTTAAGTAAAACACAAATAAGGAATAACAAATCAACATATTTATTGAATTTTGTTTAAGGAACTTTAGTTTACAATCGACTTCAGAAAATTTAACGTTTTAATTTACTTTTTTAAATTATCCTACATTATCCTACTATAATGCTTATAAAAAAAGGAAAAAATAACAAAATTAAATATTTTCTAAATCTACAGAATATGCTTTGGCGAAACAGTCTTCACATAAGTATCTGCAATATTCATTGCACAGTAACTTTGAGTATCTGCAACACCCTTTTTCGTGCATCTATTTTTCTTTGATGGACATAATATGCTGCATTTACCTTCCTTCTTTGAAGATGATGATTTTTCTATAGGAACTAAGCGAGCAATTTGGTTCCTCAGAGAAATATTTAAGGTGTCTACAGAAGACCTTGCGGTCATATATGGCTTAACCAGGATCCAATCTCTTTCAAATACTGTTGGCGTAGCAAGTTTCCAGTTATTGACTTTGTAAATTATTTGGTTATTTGTACCGGTAATATTTTTCATCGAAAAAAAAAACCTCATTGGCCATCTGTGATTCATTCTACTAACAGAGTTCTCTTTTTTCATTTGGACCACGACATTAACACCACCTTTGGTTTCATTATAAAATGTAATAATTTCGGGCTTTACAGTAGGTCCAGTGTTTTCTCGTCGATTCTATCATTCTCATGAAAAATTGATAATAGTAATACTACCTTTTTTGCTTCTTGTTTGGAACATAAGACAGCAAAACTTTCTTCTCGCCAAACCCAAACATCGAAGATGGTTTCTTTCGATTAAAGATCATGTGTCAAGTGTGATCATGTGTCAAGTGTTCAGAAAACAAGGTGTAATTACTTTTTTATTTTTACGTAAAGTTCCAACGATGCTCGTTTTATGATCAGTTAGCAGCTGATCTTAAACCGTAAATAATATTTACCTAACGTGAGTAGGCGCGCAGTGAGCAAATTGCCGCTGAACGACTCTTGGTGATAACAATCTCCTTCTCAAGCAGTCCTCCGCGCACTGATGGCGTCCAATTTTTCGGTACGGGTTACGAACGAATGTGAGGGCAGGTACTAAGAAGCGCAGAGTTTACGTGCAATAGTTTTAAGAATTATTAACGTTTTTTTGGAGAGGGCGGCAAAATGCTCATAGCGCGCCCACTCTAGGGTTAATGAAAATTCCACTGATTCATGTTTAGAGAGCATATAACGCAATCACAAGCGTCCAGAATACGACAAAATCTGTACAAATATTTTTCATGTACCTACGGGGATCGAACCCGCGACCGCTAGCCCATCAACCAGTCGCTATGGCCAGTGCGCCAACGTGTAGTTTGTTTTAATTATCGATGTTTTAACATAATAAATAAAGAACAACGACGATCGGACATCGAAAACCAATTGCATTAAAAAACTTGATTATTGATTAATGTAATATGTTAAAGCACTTGGATCAACAAAGAATATGATGAAGAAGTGTAGTGTGTGTATGTAAGCCTCCCGGTTATATGTATATATACAATGTGTTACTCAAATAGAGAGGATTAATAAACGAACTTTGGAGCAAGCAAGTCGTCTTATTCAACTCACATTACATGGCGACCCTGCCAGGAAAAGAATAAAAGTGGAATAATGAACTGTACATCAACTAATTTTATAGCTATCGAAATACAACGCAGGTGAAGTCGCGCGTAACACCTAGTCACATTATAAGTGGATATCCTAGGCTTCATATTTTTTTTTATTATAATCAAAAGTATAAACTAGAATAACTATTATAGAAAAACTATTATTTTATTTCGTAAAATATCTAATTTATTTCCGTCTCAAAAATAATTACTTATTAATTAACTCTCAATGATAATTTACGATTTTAATTACAGTTTGTATTTGTAGATCCAGCAACACACCTACTTAACTAATTTGACCTAAATGTAATTATTTACATAATATTTTTATCAATTCTTGCCTAAGTTTCTTAACATATGAACATAGAACAATATTTGCTTTGCATTATTTTTGCACACTAACCGTACAGATCCACACTGTATCAAAAATTCAAAAGATTTTAGTATTACACGGTCTGGAGATATCGTAATAAAGTTATTAAAAGAACTAATTCTTAAAACTCAATCACTGATTAGAATGTTTAAAGAAATTAACTCTTTCGTTACTATTTATTTTTTGTTTTTATCGTTCCTCTATATCTGGTTTAACTAAATTTAATGTAACAAGAGTTATTATTAATATTTCTAGTATGCAACTATATTAGAACGAAGAGTATTGACCTAAGATCCATGAACTAGAAGTCACGGCAAACATACGCGTGGGAAATTACTAATTACTGAGATTGGATTTTCTGGTAAAATCGTTTACAAAAATAAGTAATATTAATATAAAGTATTGAACAAAAGTATTTTGGAAAACCCACTGCTGGGCATAACTCTCACAAGGAGAAGAATTATAGCTTAATCTTTTAAATTATGAAATAATGGATCTTTGACCAAATTCGAAGCCAAACGATAAGCATTTGGGCACAACGATTGCACTGTTTCCATACTATTTAAGCCCTGTTAATTTAATTTATTATATCTAAGATAATCCAGTGCAGAAGTATAGAGAAATAAGAAACCTTGGAGAGATGCTAAAGTAGAATTTCGTAATTATTGATAACACAAACACCGTCTGTATCTCTGAGAAATAGACAACATTAAGTGTTAGTCTGCCCACTAAGATCAAAGCGATGATTCCTTGAAAGATAAGTTTATTACTGATTCTAGTAGTAATATCGGTTTAACCCTCATATATTTATATATTAAAATGGACGTCACCAATACAGACAGGAGCCAATATCAAATTTAACGTAGATTTGGATAATCTCGAGCGCATTCCAACTAAGCCAAGGCTTACTTTAAATGTTTTGCTGCCATATCTTACATTTAAAACTGAAACGTATCTTAGTATTAGTAAATATTGATAAAATTACTTTATTGTTTTAGCCTTTATCTATTTTATAATTGACTATAAAATAGCCGAACTATTAGCCACTAAGCTCGGAAATGTTGAAGATCTGAACGCACATGTAGGATTATTCTTATCCAGAAATTCCTATGTGATCGCGATTTACGCGTGAGATCACGGGAAAAAGCTAAGCAGTTTAAAATATACTTACAGCTCGATTCAGTATTCTATAATCCATGGTGTTTATCGTGTCCTGTGTCAGCGAAGAGATGTTTTTCAGGAAAGCTTTCAGGTCGACGGCTGCGTGCGAAGTGTACTCTGTGTACAGCAGCAGGGCATCCATCTTCGTTTTCTGGAGATCTTCCAGTAGTTCCGGTGTATACCTTTTCTCAAGATCTTCTTCCATTGTTTGCGGTTCTTCCGTTCGATGATTCAAAGATGATGTGTCGATGATTATTCGTGCTGCTGGCTGGAAGAGTTAATTTTTTATTAAAAATTAAGTAATGGTGTTGTTTAGAAATTTTTGAATGTAGAAGAGGTCAACCACCTGAACCAATCTGACTTTTACTTCCAGTAATACATATATAATAGAGAATATGGAAAATATGCAGGTCTCATCGTTTCTCCCAAAATATGCAAGCTTACGGACGATGTTTTCCTTCTCCGCGTTAAGCGTTACACCACTTCTAACTTTTTTTTTTAAATTATAATCCTTCAACCAATAAGACAGAAGAAATATTAAAATAAAGAAAAAATTTAAGAAATATGTATGCTTGTTCTGCATTTTATACTGTCTGTCCTTTACCCTCACACATCACATCACACATTTAGAGAGAGTCTTACTATTCTAGGATAAATACTGCGTTGAGTATTTATTTATTTATTTACTTATTTATTTAAGTAAATAAATAAATACTCAACGCAATAAGCGCTCTCGTAGTGATAACTTACTTTTATAACCTCTATGTCACACTATGTATTAGTAATAATTCCTTAACTGTCAAAGTTGTGAAGCTCTGGAATTATTTACCCAATGATAACGTCGAGCTGAATAACTATTTTTTAAAGTCGTTTGTGAAAACACTAACTATTGTTTTCATTATTATATGTATGTAATAAATCTTGTATATGACTACTGAATATATCAGGTATATTCATGTGCAAGTAATTTTTTTAACAAGTCCTATTTAAGTCTTACTTTGTTTTACGTACGAGTGTAATAAAATGTAATAAATGATCATTAATATATTATGAGTATTAATGATGATTTATTATATTTATAGATATTAATACACATATTATGTGTTTTAATGATGATTCATTAATTTTTTTTTTGTTTTGTCTGGCCACTTTCCGAGACTTACTTTTCAAGTTACTTTTAATAAAGGTTGTATGGAAGATATCGCTATAAGGTTGTCTCTATGTAAATATTTGACTTCTGATGTGTGCAACAAAGATTTAATAAATAAAATGTTTTCATTTGTAGCCAGTAATATGTGTCGCTAATAGCGTAAAAAGATTATTCTATAGTTAAATTATAATAAGTTTCACTTGTAAATACGTTATTGGTTATACCTCCCGAACGAACGCACCGTGCCGGTACTGTCAGTTAAAATAGTATCAGTAATTATAGCGCGGTTATTTTTGATCCTCGAGTTAGACCTTGACATCGCCTGACACTAAGCGAGGTAAAATTGTTTTAATGACGTCGTTAATTTTGACGGTTGAAAACTTTTTTTGAAGTATAATTCAGAATTATTATGCTGTTTACAGTTCGTTATAAACGCATGTTGAATTATATTTTCGAGTGAATGTTTTATGAAAGTTACGACATTAAAAAAAATTTTTTTTTTGAAGGTTGGTCAAGTATCAATAAAACTGCAATGTTATGATGTAAATAATTATTGATGTATGAAATTAAAATAGAACTATTTATTAGAATTACTTTTAAGAAACTGGTTACTGCTCTGTTTATGTGACATAGCACGATGTTCAAACAGACAAACAAATATTTTTTTAACTGTCGATTGAGTAATATATTCATTGTAAAGATAACGTCAACGGCATTTGGTAATTTAAAAAAAAAAAAAAAAAAAAGAAAAAAAATTATACAAAACGATTTCTTTACGCTTTCTCTACAATAATTATTTATAGAGTAGTAACTTCACTTCTAGTCGGTGTATCAAGATGAAACCTACACCAGCCTTTAGTTAGACTTCCAGCATGCAGCAGATTTTGCCTGATGGGGGAACAAACATACAGACGGACGGATAAAAATCTATACTTAATATTATAAAGCAGCTAAAGAATTTGTTTGTTTGTTTGTTTGTTTGTTTGTTTTTATGTTTGAAGGCACTAATCTTAGGAACTACTGGTACAAATTGAAAAATATTTTTAGTGTTGGATAGCCCATTTACCAAGAAAGGCTATAGGCTATATAACATCACGCTACGACCAATAGGGACTGAGCAATAATTAGAAATGTTACAAAAACGGGAAAAAATAATCTTTTTGAGAGCTTCCGTTGCATCCTTTATTATTTCTTTTCTAGATTTTTTTTTAACTATAGTTCCACTTTTAAAGTAAAATGTATTGACCTATCTCTACGTGATCGAATAAAAATGAGACCCGTACAGCTAGTTCTAAATATAAATTTAATATAATTTACTAGTTCTAAATATAATTTTGCCTTCTATTACCCACTTTAGGCCCTTATAAATAATTTTTCCTAAATACCTCTCATATAGAGACAACAAATAGTTACAATTTTATTATATGTATAGATAATATTTTGTCTGCAATGGAGCAGCAATGGTTTAAGTAGGAATTATTTTCCTTATACAGAGAAGCGACCCTTGTCTAATAGATCAACATATATAGACCGTTACGGTGCAGTCATCGGCAGCCGATGGTCGTCCGCTGTTAGACGTAGATCTTCTTCAGTCATTTTCAACACTTGCGGAATCGTGCTACAAAATCAGTGACTCTTCGGGACTCGTGTTATGTCGTTTTTCCGATTGCCGTACGGTGTACGCTTCGCCAGAGCCTTGGAACCCAACGATAATCGGTTTTTTGAACTTTCTCCTGCCCATTGCCACTTCGGGATTGCGTTTTGTTCACTTCTTCTACGGTTTTCATTTTTATTCGATCAGGTAGAGATACGAAAATCGTAACTCTTTCCATTGCCCGCTGAGTTATTCTGAGCTTTCTTTTGTGGCTCGGTGTTAGCGACCGTGTCCCATATGATTCTGTCCTATATAAGTTATCACTGGAAACACGCTCTGTTTGAAGACTTTCAACTTCAGGTACTGTGAGATGTCGTCGTCGTGCATTTTTTGAAAGTTACCAAAACTTGCTGGATTTGATGATTACTTGTTTGTTAAAATTGGACCTACCTAATCGGAATCTATGTCCCAAATATATACTCGTCAACAATTTCAATAGTACATTACAGCCATTCCTCCAATTCAAGGTAAAATTATTTGACACCCTACGTTAAATATTATAGCCTAGGACTAGTCCAGAGCATATCAAACGAAGCGTTCATATTTAACGCCTACAGAGTGTAAAGTCGCTGTACATTAGCTTGCGATATTAATTTTAATGTTTCCTTTGTGACATCATGAAGATATTACTGTTACTGTAACGTGTACTTAATACATTATTACTTTAATTCCAAGGTTGCGTTAAAATAACGTAAGAATTTAGTATATGACTCGTGTCCGTTTGCCAGAGTTATGTTACTATTTAACTTTATTATTACATGATTTTATAGTTATGTAATATTACTGTCGGAATCAACTGACATTTTTCTATCTGCAAAATACATTATAACATACACACGAGTGAATTATATGTATATTAAGAAAGTTAACATTTTCTTTAAATCAATTAATTTTCGGATCCAATTTCCAATTTTCTATTTTATTTTACATTATTTATTGTAGTTAGTGATCTACTAGATCCTGTGTTGACGTGTTAACACATTTCACGTATTTTAGTTGCAGTCTCTTGCATCAACTCCTTGAGGAAGGAGTTGGTGATGAAGAGTATATATATATACTTCACCACCTTCACCACTAACTCCTTCGACCACCACATCAGCCAGTTGGATGTTTAATGCTGAACGTAGGCCTCCCCCAAAATCCTTTGGTGGGTTTGCCAAGACTCGTCACGCTTGGCAGGCAGGTTAGCGAGCGCAGTGTGTAGGGATGTTTGGTGTAGTTTGCACCAATATTGCCTTAGTAACTTTTTTCGATATCTCGGCAATAAAGATCTAACTAACTAACTCATCTGGCTCAGTAACCCGAAGTGAGTCTTGATTTCCGAAACAAGATTTCTCCACTTTGCACGCTCTTGCATGATTTCCTGTCAATTATTGGTATGTATCTCACGCAAGTTTGCTTCAACCATGTCCCTCCAGCGGTATCTGGGGCGATCCACCGGTCTGCGTCCAGTTGGTCGACTCAGATAAGCTCTATTAATTGCTCGATCCTCCCCCATGCGTTCGACATGTCCGAGCCTTTGGTATTGAGTATTTGGTAACTCCAATGATGTTTGGCTCAGACACCAGGTCTGCAATTTCAGCATTAGTTTTTATTCGCCAGCTGCCGTCTTGCCTTTTAGTTGGTCCTAGGATCTTACGGTAAAGCGTAAGTGTCCAAGCCACACATCCGGACATCAGAATTGGACGAATAACGGTTTTGTTGATTGTGATTTTTGTATTCTTACTTAGAAGCTTGGACACTACGACCTTATGCAGGGCTGTACTGCACCTCAAGGTATTTTGTATACGGATCTGTATTCTTCGTCACGTGTATTCGTATCGGTTACAGTGCAGCCAAGATAAATATCTTGGCTGCACTTTACAACAAATTGATCTCTGCTGGTCACTACACGGCGTATATTGTATAAGTTATAATAAAAGCGATGAATATACATACATAATACAATGAATGTACCATAATAAATAGTTAAAATCTAAATAATCAAAATATAACAATCAATAAGGTAATGTGTAATATTTTCATTAAATTAATATAGTTCAAAGCCAGCTGTTATCTTAGTTTGCGCATACCATTCATACGGCGATGTGCTCAAGTTCACAAGCAAACAGACGAGAACATTAGACCATTATCAACCTAATGACAAACATTATTGAGGTGGGAATCGGTTGAATGTTTTCATTGTTTTCATTGCTTGTATCAGTAAGAATAGTATGGTAACAAATAAATATTTATATATAGAATATCTTTAAATATAGTTTTTTTTCTGAAATTTCGTAGCACGTAAAGCGTATCATGTAAGCATTAAGTTTTTAATCAACTAATTTTAATCAACTCAGGCCCTCTTTTTAACTGGGGTAGTACTCGGACGAATGTACAGGACGTCGCGATAGATGGGGCCTTCTAGTTCAGATTAGCATTAGATTCAGTTAGTGGATGCTGTACTCACATGTATGTTTATTTTACTAACATCAAACGATGATAACTGAAAAAAAAAAAACAGTTTTTTCTTTTTATGTGTTTATTTATGTTTTGATAATAAAATTTCTTAACTTAATTTCTTAACAGCTTACAATGGGATAAAGACGAACATTCTTTTAAGTTCAGACGGTGTACCAAGATAAATTTTAATAAAAATATATTTATTATCAATATAATTTACAGACATCCAGAACACATAACTGTAAAAATCGCATACAATTCATATTATAATTTATGCGTAATGTAATCACAAACATAAAGGCAGATAAAATTACTTTAAATTTTATTACGAAATGCAAAAAATTAACTACAAATGAGAGATGTTTCCATGGCAACGACATCGTGAGGTACGTGCAGGCTTATTTTACATTTAGGTACGTACGCGTGAAGTATTATCCTGAGTGGAAAATTAATTAAATTGCTATTTGTTTGTAGTGTACAAAATGTACTTATTTGAAAATTTTGTTTGTCGTGCTATTCTTATTTTTTTTTTTTAATTCCGTTATATTGACACAGCCCGTGTCATATACAGGCTTACATCACGACTTATCGTACAGTATACCAGGTATAGAATATTAATAAAGTTATGATTTATTTTTGCTTCAATGAATAGATGTGTGATGGGTGGATTTATTGTTGTTGTTCAATCTCGAAAATTCCGTCAGGATCGGTAAATATTTTGATAAAACCACGAAGCACAGCTACTGCTTACTTACATATATAATATTTTTTCTTCCTGAAGACTCAACTTAAAATAAAGTTGTGTATAAATTTTGTAATGATGATACATGATCTAGGAGGGAAGCTATTTATGTAATAAATTGATTAAATTCCACGCGTAAGAAGTTACGCGGGCAAAAGTTAATTGCTTAACCCTCGTTACACGATTTCACTCTACCGCTGATTATTATGAGGTGTTTAGTGTAAGTGTTGTTAAATTTATTTAAATTATAACAAATTTACGACAAAGATTGAAAAGATTTTCATAATTATAAAATAATACTTTATGATTTTTTTTTTTGAATTATTTATTAATATATTTTTATTAATCTACTTCAAAAAAGGAGGGGTTGGTTTCAATGTATTAAATATATATATATATAAATGTTTGTCTGAGAGAGCTGGTCTCATATTCACAATATCAGGAAATGATCAAGAAAGAAAAAACTATAAATAACAATGATAATTTTTGTATGTGTGTACATCGTTTATGTGTGTGAACTAACAATAAACTAGAGATGTTCCGACTAGTCGGCGACTAGTCGGTTAAGCCGACTATCCGGCCACTTTTGTAGTCGGCGATTAGTCGGCGACTATCCGGCAAAGAGCGCCGACTATCCGGCTTAAAATTTGTATGTATTTTATCAATAAAATGTATATACTTCAGAGGAATTAAATTAATAATTACCTTGATTGTTAATTAATATTTTTATTTTAGAATTAGTTTAATATATTTTGAAATATAAAGAATTTTTCCTTTGGTCTTTAAAATCTCTAAAGTCTCTAAAATTACTTATTGTAAAAAAATATCTATGGTAATGATCAAACAAAATTACTATTATTATTAACAAACAAAACAATATAATATCTTGTTATTCTTAAACATTTATAAATATTTCTTTTTATTTTTGAATAAAAGACTAGATTTTAACAGACTAATAGTATTAAACCAAGACATGTACCTACATGACGTACCTAATGTACAAAAAATTCGAAACACCGATAGCTTGTATCCAACAATGTACCTAGCCAGGGTGAAGACTTTGTCATGCTCCAAGTCGAACCTACTCTTCAAAACATTGTCCAGCAAGACTTTCATTTACATGGTTTCTTGGTTTTCTTCAATGTACATTTCTTCATATTTCTGTTACGTTTTCAAATGAGGTATTACTTCAGACACCGAAAAGCAACTTGTACTTATAATATTCGTAATCGCTTCAAATGGCTTCAGCAATTCAATGCTTTTTACGAGTACTTCCCACTCTTCAGTAGACAATTTTTTAAAATTAACCGATGTTTCAACCAAGTAAAAGAAACAACCTACTTTGCCGCCGCCGAAACCATTATCGGCTTAGCCGACTAGTCGGCGTCTTCACAACCGACTAGTCGGCTAGTCGGCTAGTCGGCCAAAGTTATAGTCGGCACATCTCTACAATAAACATTTTGACATTCAGATATATCAATGAACTCATTCAACTAGAAATCCCGTGTGACTTCACGTGTTCGCATTAACATCTATATAATTATGTATCATCACACTCAGTAACTCCCAGGATAAATAGGATGAAGTCTTGTGTCCAGAAACAACAAAAATAAAAACGCCAAGAATACGACAAATATTATTATGGCCTGTACAAACATTTGTGATGAGCGGGCATCGAACCTGCGATCGCTATTATAACAGACGGTCGCTGTGACCACTGAGTCAATCCGTCGACTATTTTTAATTATATTTATATAAGTATGTATCTTGAAGTCTATCATTACTATCATCATCTATCATCAAATGCGTTTTTTAACGTCATTTAGAATGATTTTTTTAATTGTAATTATTAAGTTGATTTAGAAGTAATCTCAATAATTTTAAATAAGTTTAAAGAGCATTTTCTGTTCTTAATGATTTTATTGTGTCAATAATATATGTATGTATATTTGTATTTTAGTATATAGTATTAAATTATTATTTTATTATAGTATAGTATTAAATTATTATTTTATTTGTTACTAGCTTTCGCCCGCGGCTTCGCCCGCGTGAATTTCAGTTATCGCGACCAAAAAAAAAAGTAAACTGTATTACTTCTAATACATCTAAAAATACGTGTACAAAGTTTCATGATGATCGGTTAAGTAGTTTTCGCGTGTAAGCATAACAAACAAACTTACATTTTACATTAATTTATAATATACGAGTAGGTAGGAATTGCTATTATATAAAATAAAAAAATCTTTTATAAATTGTACGTCTACCATTTTCTTAAAGCTTTTATTTGTTACAATAACATGTATCTTTTTATAATACTCTACGTATACAAAGTGTTAAATAAATAATTAAATTTTTTTATAAAAATTATTCCACAACTACCTCAGATTTCTTTTGCGTGATTGTTCAAAGTATTAACAAAATTTGCTTAATAATAGAGTCTAACGCACTCGCGGGGTGTACAGATATTTTTGTAAACAAACATCGATTATTATATAATAGACACCATTTTTAAATTATACAATTAACTCCTGTCGTATGCTTCGTTACAGTATTATTATAGCTATAATGAGATTGTTAAAATAACGACTTTATCCTAAAACAAATATTAACTAAGAACTATACTTGGGGCTACTTTGTACAATTAAGGGTACAACCGCAAGTACCGTATGGGTACCAGAGGAACGCTAGATTCCGCTGTATTGTGTCGTGAAAAGTAAAAAAATAAGGATTCCATATAAAAAACATGGCCAAAAGGGCCTCTACACGTCTCATTACGGACTGTCAATCTGACATATTATATTAAGGGTGGCAGAAACCGCGTGATTCGCGTAGTTTTCGAAAACTGTCCATCTGTCATGTGTTCCTCTGTCACATTTGTAAATTATAAAAATCCAGTTCCTGTGAATAGAGCGTACATTATTTTTTTGCTTTATAATATTTAAAAGTAAAAATAAATAATAAAAAGTCAATTTATGTTGAATATAATCATATTAACTAAAACGTAATGTTGCTTATTATATTTCTTGATAGTGGTTAGATTCATTGTCCTTATTTTTTAAATATAGTAGGAGTTCGATTAAGATTTCTTTAGGAAAAAACCGGAATATTTTCGCGATAAAAATCTCACGTAGTGTATATTACAAATACTTTTCTCAATATAGTTTCTTTTTCTCGAGATACATAATCAACGCGGGACATCACTCGTTGTTTACGAGAATACAAATTACGTATTACATTACACTAACCTTGCATCTAGAACATGTGACCGCAACAGACAGTACATCATATATATGAGTATTTGAGTGTATTTCCGTCTGTGCATCCAGCCAGATGACCGTCCAATCGAATCACGTCAAGATTGACAGGAGGTAAATAGACTTTTAACCGACGTTGCCAAGGTGGGTAATGGGTTTGTTTTAACAAAGATAATAGTTTAGCCAAACAAATAATGTTTGAGCTGTCGATAACGTTCAATTATCGAAACGTGACGTGTGTGCCTATATTATTAATAATAATGAAAATGTTTCTAATAGCGTATGAGAAATATGTATGTATGTTTGTATGTAAAGTCCAGGAAGGAGGACTATGTCCCGCAGTGGAGAACCATCGGCGGAGGATGATGATAATGATGGTGTAGAGATTATCCGTATCGTATACAATATTAAAAAAATATACGTTTATACTGTTTTTTTTTTTCATTGAAAGGCTCATTTTTTTATTTTCTCCTTTAATAAGACAGATCCGTGCGAATCCGGTCGTTACTTGTAACTGGATAAAATTAACAATTAATTTCAACTTAAATAATTAAAGGCAAAGCTATATCTAAGTCGCTAACTGAATTGAATTAAATACTGTTCTGGTGTAGTGGTGCGAGTAGTCGCCATAACAGGTGGTCATGAATTCGAACCTGTGATCTTTAGGGCGACTACTCGTACTCTACATCAGAACGGCTGTCACAACGATAACGGTTGTCTGTTGCTAAGGTAGTCAATTAGTAGTAGGCATATTTTTATTTTATTAATTGTAAATAATACATATATAAATATTTCAACCAGACTTGGCGCGAAAATTAAATCCTCAATGCTTGAGCGGCTGCCAACTTCGCCAATGTGCCAGTAAAGCCGTAGAGTCTTCTAGCCAGTTCTTCAAATCATAATCTACTTTCCTAATTCGGAGATAGTTTCACATACAAACCTATAATGATGTAAGGATTCAAAAATACTTTTCAAGTCTACTTGAAAAGATAAGTTTTAAATTTTATTTGATTTGATCAGCCGTTGGGTGTCAACTGTTGACCGTAGGCCTCCCCCATTGACCGAGCGAGCGACCGGTTCAAAGCAGCTTCCATCCAACGGCTTCCGGCGACTTTCTTCAAGTCATCTGTCCATCTCGTGGACGGCCGTCTGACGGTCTGTCGGTACGTGGTCTCTACTCGAGAAATTTTCTGCTCCATTGGCCGTCAATTTTTTGAGCTATGTGCCCTGCCCACTGCCACTTCAGCTTGTAAATCCGTTGGGCTATATCGGCAACCTTCGTTCGTCTGCGGATCTCATCATTTCTGATTCGATTTCGCAGAGAAGTACTAAGCATAGGCCTCATCATTGCACGCTGTGCGACTTGGAACTTGTTTAAAAGGGCCATAGTCAGAGACCATATCTCAGATCCGTATGTCATCACTGGTAACACACATTGGTCGAAGACTTTCGACTTCAGGCGACATAATTATTATGACATCACGCATCGACGTTCAGTAGGGTTGACAAAAAAGGTCACATTAATGTGGGTTATATTATTTTATAGTATAAACTTTACATAAAACTAATAAAAAATAATCTCGGTCGAATTATAAATTTTATTACAAAGTGTAATTATAAATAGTAAATAAAAAACGCTGTTGTTATTACGTAGATTATATATTATTATGTATAATTATTTAACTAATGAATCTATCTGAAGTGGGTGGGAAGTGAATTTGTTTTAAAACGGATTTATTATGATTAAAAATTTATGTTCACTCATTCTCTTTTATTATTTATTTTACTTTACTTAAGTTGATTAAATATAATAATTATAATATTTAAAGTTGTGGATAAAAATCGATTACAATTTACCTTAAACAATATAACGACTGTTAAAAAAAATTCAAATGTTACTTATTTGCAAAATTTTCCCATCTGTGCTGAAATTTGGGGTTGTTAGATGTATATTAGTAATTAAAATTTTCGTATTACGTATTTGGCGGTAAGTTCTAGGAAACAGTGTTAAAGTAATATTTTGAATGTATAATTTTAATTAATAAAAGTGTGACAACCCTATACACGATGAACATTCCTTGTACGGTCCGCTCGTCTGTAGCGAGAGCAAATTCATTCTGTGGACATGGTCCGGCCGGACCAAATTCGAGTGCGTATTAGCTCTTTAAGATTTTTTTGTAGGGATTTCAAAAACAATTTATATACATTTCTGTCATTTTCATAAATGTTTGGCTGTCTTTCTGTTTATTTGAACACACAAAGTAATTAGTTTAGGTTAAAAAATCAGCATGAAAATCATAAAGCATATTCTGAAGCATGAATATTTAGTTAGATGAAATACATCAAAATCGTTTTACTTTGTTAAAAGCTACTGTAATTTATAATTTTGCACACCTACAAAATGCCTACAAACGTCCGCGCATGTACGTCCTAAGGTTGGCTGGTAGAGAATTATTTTAGCATCAAGCTCAACTTTTGTACAATTCAATATTGTGTTGTGCATTAAAGTATTAATAAATAAATAATTTGAATTGTATGTGTATGTGTGTGTGTGTAAGTAAATAATATTTCCAATTAAGTTGTGACTTGTGCCTCAAAAAGGTATACCACGCAGCTAGAAATTAGGTTTGAGAACGCATCACTGAATTACATAATTTATTATGATGGATTCCTTTTAACTAAATAAAAAATAAATGAAAGTATAATTTAATGAAGACTATTCTAGAAATTGTTAATTATAACTTGTAACATATTTTACTATAGTATAATATCATTTATTAATACAACCTTTGTAAATAATACCTGCTTCAGGTATGTCATTTGAGAACGATTGTGAACTAAAAAAATATTTGCATCATCGTTTTATAATCCACCGGATCTCATCGCCGGAGATTTTGTAACCCGAGATAGCGTCAATGCCACGATCGTGTCATGACAAACACACCGCAACCAATGTGTGTTCTAGGTTTTATATAAAAAAACATTATAATTTTATATAATAATATCGTTAGTTTAGTTATTTTTATCTTAGAATCTACTCTCTAAAGATGAATCAGTGAAATTTTCATTAATTAATTACGTTATTGAAGTTGTATTCACTAGATATCAGTGAATTTCAATAACAAGTTAGTGAATATTCACTAATACACATACTTACACATATTCAGTGATCAAATCAGTGGCCTCTGATATTCACATATTTACACATTGAATATATTATACTAATTCTGCGTGGTACGATTCTTACACTGATAAAAGTTAATATTCACTTAAAATTAATGAAAAATCACTAATTCATGTTTAAAGAGTATTTGGGACTGTTGTTTTAACTGCGTTGCAATCATTAATAGTTATCGTCGGTGGTACATGTAGTTATGTTTATAACACGAGTTTTTATTGTTATTTTTTTTAACTATGACGCCAGTCCCAATCAGATTAATGTGACCATATATTTTTTGGCTCAAAACGGAACATCAGTTTTTTTTCTTTAATTTAGCAGGTTTTATTTACTTTTTGTATTACGGCATGTACAGACAGACATGTACAGACATGTACAGACAGACACATAACCGAAAAACGGGACGATCCCGTTCAAAACGGACGTCTGGTCACGTTACTCTATAATTACTTGACAAAACTATCGAAAACAATCATAAGGAAGTTTTGAGATTTTGGGAGACGATTATACAGCAGAATAGCACTCTTGAATCTTATTATTTTTAATCGAGTCAGTGAATTCTAGGGTTATAGTTTTTAAACAAACAAGTACTTCTGCTTTCTTTAAAATATTAAATTATAAATATTGTTATCAACCGATACATGTAATAAAACTCATTAACTAAATATCGTGAAAACTAATAATTTTGAGTGTTTACTTATTAATTAAAATGAAGTTTTCAGGTCGATTTGGAAAATTTATTTGATTTGTCTTTAGTTATAATTATATTTCATTGTATGGTATTTATAATTATGGAAAATCAAAAATACACGCAAAACAAAGACGCCAAACAAATACCTTATATTAATTAAATTTCAATTTATTAATTAAAATAAATAAATAAATGCTTTACAATTAACGGCCCCCAGGAGAATGAGAATCCCGTGTCACTCAGGAGACACATACAACATAAACAGAAGCGCTCAGACGACGGAAAATACCTTTATGTCCCATACAAATACTTGTAATAATAAATTAGTTAATTATTTCACATGTCGTTAACGCGTATTGTAAGTATAACGAAAATTATGGAGCTTCTAAACAATATAGTTGATACAGGTGATGTCATGTGTCTTAATTTGTGTTTAGTATATTTATGTGTCAGAAATATCGCTTAGTTCCAAGTGGCAAATAATTCCAATTTTCCCACATTTTTTTCCCTCATTTAATTAAATCTCAGTAATCTTAAAGTAATATTGCTCTTTGAATTAAGAATCTAATAATTATTTTGATTTATTTTTGTAATTTTTATTTAATTTCGAAGTATAACTGTTGTATTGAAAAAAAATATATTAAAATATATTAAACTTAAAATTTTAATTAAAATAGTCTTTATTAAATACATTACCGAATAATTCCGCTATCAAAATTAAAAAAGAAAAAATTTACACCGAAAAAGAATGCCATAAAGTTATATAGTCTAGTCAATAAGTTCAAAAACGTGTTAAATAGAAATAAAGCTCCTAAAAATATGTGCCATAGCTCATTGGATTCGGAATGACGTCTAGAAAAATGTTTTTTAAGGGAATATTAGCACATAAAAAATTGCGATTGTTATTAACAAAAAAAGAAAAAAAAAACAAGGTATTTAGTTTTTCGTTACTAACTTTTAAAATAATAATACTTAAGGAATTTTGAAAAAAGATCCTGAAAGAGGAGAAAATTTCCAATAAAAAAGTCCCAACTCCCGGAACTCTATCTATATTATTTATAATTTTTTTTTAACGCTGGAATTAGAGCTCCGCGAGGGCGTTACGGCATAGACGCGCCGCCTAAAAAGCCGGTATATCACCTAAAATATTTTTTTTAAAATATTAAATAACAATTTAAAAATTTGAATAAATTACAGTATAATCTAGACACTTGAACGAAAAAAACCTCGGTGAAAAAAAAAAATTTTTGTCGATTTTTCAAAAAGTTACACCATTGTTAATTAACTAATTTTTTTCCAATCTCTGTTTTTATAAATTACGGTATAAAAGTTTAAATAATTGGTCTAAAAATATTTCGCTTCGTGGAGCTCTTTTTGTTTAGGTACTTAATAAAGTTATGCAAATTTTTTTTATTAAAGTTAATTATTTTGTTAATTATAATTTTTTTAAACTAACTAAAAATTAAATTTCTATAAAATGTTATCAAAAAAAAATTTTTTGGTAATATATTATTATTGCTGTTTTCGCACTTGATATAGGTATTAATTAAAATTGGAAAAAAAATTTTTACGTCATTTATAAAAACAGAGATTGGAAAAAAATTAGTTAATTACCAATGGTGTAACTTTTTGAAAAATCGACAAAAATTTTTTTTTTCACCGAGGTTTTTTTCGTTCAAGTGTCTAGATTATACTGTAATTTATTCAAATTTTTAAATTGTTATTTAATATTTAAAAAAAAATATTTTAGGTGATATACCGGCTTTTTAGGCGGCGCGTCTATGCCGTAACGCTCTCGCGAAGCTCTAATTCCAGCGTTAAAAAAAATTTATAAATAATATAGATAGAGTTCCGGGAGTTGGGACTTTTTTATTGGAAATTTTCTCCTCTTTCAGGATCTTTTTTCAAAATTCCTTAAATATTATTATTTTAAAAGTTAGTAACGAAAAACTAAATACCTTGTTTTTTTTTTTCTTTTTTTGTTAATAACAATCGCAATTTTTTATGTGCTAATATACCCTTAAAAAACATTTTTCTAGACGTCATTCCGAATCCAATGAGCTATGGCACATATTTTTAGGAGCTTTATTTCTATTTAACACGTTTTTGAACTTATTGACTAGACTAATATTTTTTTTAAATACATAATTAAGATCACTCAACTGACCTGTGTAGCGCGCGCGAACGTCGCGCAGAGCGCGAGCAACGCGATACGCGCGTCCATGCTGCACGCTCGAGGTGCACTGCTGCACGCCTGCACGCCTGCACGACTGCACGGCAAGCTGCAACTCGGCGTGGTCATACACGTGTGTAAATATAGTGTAGTGTTGTGGAGACAGAGCTCTGTGCTGCGACCCGACTTTGCCCAGCTATTATTTTTTAATATAATGTTATATTTTTTAATGTATTTTAAAAAGATTAATAAAAATAACTTTCGTTACAAAATACATTTATACAGCATATTATATACGAGTAATATCGTATTTATATTATCTATTATTTTATCTTATAATCGATATATGATTGTTGGTAGTTGTCAGGCAGTTTTATATATACGATGTTTTTATATATACGACTACATATTCATATTATCTAGTTAGAAAATTACTTATACATTTTTATTTTTAATTTAAACTAAGAAAATAACACGTGATTTTGAATTTAAAACAGGATGTTAAATATTTTGTAGAACAGTATACACTAGTGCTCGATTTTACTGCTTGCTATTCCTTGAACTTGAGAGAGACGTGCTACAGTAAGGCCTTATATTCAAATAAATTTCTTATAAGTTCTCTTTTATTTATCTCGAAAGTAATTGCGAATAGATTTATTTTAAGTTTTCACCGGATTTTAAGAGGATCATGTTTTTAATTAAATGATTGATAGATTTTTATAATAATTTAAACACGTTGGATGGCCATTGCTGAACGTAGGCCTCCCTCATCATCTTTGGGGGGTTTGCTAATACTCGCTACGCTTAGGAGGCGGGTTGGGGAGCGCAGTGTATTGTGGCAGGATATGGTGACGCTGCTGCTCATTACCATTCTGATTGTACAGTACGTCCCCATGTGACCTTAGTAACATTTTACGGCACTCCGGCAAGAAAGAGGTCGGATCTATTATTTTCTGCCTGTCACCGCACGGCATAATTTAAACATTGATAATTATTACTATCGATTTTGATACTAAGAGAAATGCAAAATAGGCGGTGATCACGGTGACGACGCTTTAAAAAATTGCTGCAAGTAGATTAGAACCGTACGGTGACTGTTCTGGTGTAATGGTGCGAGCGTCGCCTCAAAGCCGGCGGTTGCGTGCTCGATTTCCGCACGGCGCCGATATTTGTATTTGTACAAATATTTGTTTCCGGTCTTGTCTTTGGAGAGCACGTAAGGTCGTCGGTCCCGGTGGTTGTCATAAACACCTAATAGCGATCGTTACTCAAAAATTATCTGCCAACCCGCAGTGGAGCAGCTTGGCGGATTATGTTCCAACCCCTCTATATGGAGATGATGATGATATGATTCAGTTCAGTTCAGATTCGAACCAAGTGTACACAACGGCGGAAGACAGCATCGAAAATCCGAAGGAGACCTATCGAAATCGGTAATGGATGACTTTCGTCCGTCATTAGCTGACGGTGATATTAAAAGGTGGTTGATAAAAGTATTAAGCGATTCGAATTTGGCGACTTGGTTTTTTTAATATAATAATTTAATATTTACGAAAAAGAAACATAATAATAAAAAGTTACTTTAACACATTTTGATTAATTCACGGATAGCTTCGAACTGCTCAATTATTATTTTATCAAACAATTAAGACTGTTTACATAATAACCATCTAATGGTGGAACTTGTACTACGATGTATGTATTTATGAGAATTTAGTTTAGAATTAGCTAAGAAAACTACTAGTGTAAAATTTAAAAATAATGTCTTTGTTTTCATCAATTTGATTCAAATTCAATAGGAAAACAAAAGTTATTACAATAATAACTTGAAATACCTTATCTTCTTTATCAACTACTTTGCTTAGTTATCATTCTTCGACACTTTGAAAGCGGAAGGGACGTAGCGATTAAAGAAAAGAGCCCTTGTTTCATAAGTACACTTATTATATTACGTGTACAATACAATTGATGTATACGCGTTTCAATAATAAGAAATTGTTTGTTCAGCGGGATTTATTGGAATAAGTTTGAGTGCACATATTTATTAACAAGCTATACCCGCGATTTCATTTACATTTCAACATAGAGAATGGGTTCTTTTATAGTTTTGACGACTAAAAAGCGCTCCTTGAGAATACTTGAATAATTTTTTTTTATTTGATTGATATAGGTACTGTACTAAAACAGCCTGATAATTTTCCACTATTAGGCAGTCTACATTTCTTACCAAGGGGAAGTATTGGAATTTAATCTGTCACGCTTTTTCACTACGGATTCGCGGATATCGGAGCGTATCTCAGAATTTATACCAGATGGATTTACTTTTACCGCACTAGCTGGAATTTAAATATTTCGGTTAAGAGTTTAAATTATCGTTTTATGCACTTGGCCATCTCTATAACTTCACGTGGATGATGTAATCTGTGAATAATCTTCAAATTGACTCGTGCTGTTAGAATCGTTTTGTTGGAGAGACATCAAGGATGAATGTAATTTTAATTTGAACAGAGTATAATGTTCAGTCTGTCAATCAAATATAGATAATATAGACGACCCGTGTGTCTTCACCTGCATTTATTACGATTCCGTTCCCCAATTATATTGTGAAGTTTCTTCTTGTTCTTACAAAGAGGCTTTCGTGAAGTTTCTTATATACTTAACACGCTTTCTAAGGCAACAAAAGAAACGTAGTGATAGTTTCTTAAGTCATCATCGTTGACATTGGTATTGGTCTATAGTTTATAAACCGATAGACAATTAGTATATAGATTATCACCTGCGACCTCTATATACATATTTTGGTAATTAATAACTCAGCTATAGGTATGCAGTAAGCACGGATTTAACCACGACTCGAAGACGAATGGTTTTCTACCACAGTAACACTTAACAATGTACGTAATATATTTCTGAAGATCGAAATAAACAGCATTAAAAAAATTAAAATTTTAACTTAAAAAATACATAATTTTTAACTTAATTATATTTTTCATATTTACCATCTTATTGATAGATACTCTGTAAAAATATCAAGTGTATATCCAGTGGCGTAGATAGGGGGCCAAGGGCCCTGGTGCATAGGGAAATAATCGGGCCCCTCCTCTCCTCTCACACTTCGATATTGAAATGTGGATATCGAATTATCGATGGTCGATATTGAATGAAAATGATTTATTGAATGGTATTGAAAGTGATTAGTGCCTTTACAAGAAAACTTTTTTTGGCCAAAGGAATTATCTTAGATCCCCGCTTTAAAAAATTACATTCATGTCAGCATTAGCTGCTGCTAATGTCCTATCAGAGTTATCAAAACAAATAATTGCAGAACACAAAGTAAGAGGAAATATTTCACCACGCTTCACGCTTCTCCACGTAGAGAAAAAGAAAAACATTCATTGTAACGGGATAGACATAAAGATATCCTTTTGTTGAGTTGCTTCAATCAATCAATCTTTAAGTACGATATATACGCGGATGCATCGAATACAGCCGTTGCCCTCTCTCCGTCGCAGCCAGCAGCCGCCAGCCTTGCTCTGCTTCCGCCGCTGCCGCCTCACACGAATCAGTACACACGACGCAATATATCGTTTACCCCTCCACGCGGACGTAATAGTCCGAAGGCCAGAAACGGTAAAAAAGAAATTACTAATACTAATTAATTCCAAAGTCATAAGTCTTCTTTCTCTTTTTTTAAATTTATTTTATTTTATTTTATAATTTATTTTTTCAAGACTGAGTTTGTTGGGCCCCCTGAGCTCCGGGGCCCTGGTGCACTGCACCTAGTCTTACGATAGCTACACCACTGTGTATATCTATTCTGATTCCAGAGCCACAGATGGACGGATGATTTGACAGCGAACTCTTAGTAATTAGGGTTTTGTTGGCACCCTTTTAGGTATGGAATCTTAAAAAGTCTATGTTATACATATTATAATTGTTAATACACTAGTATTGACAAATGAAAAAAAGAAAGATGAACTGTTTCTTACCAGTTCTTTTTTATTCCAAGTATTAATTTAGTGTAAAATCAAGATTCGAAAGTACTTTGAAAAAACGAAATGAATCTGTTTCCCTAGTTGGGATAACTAATCTCCGACAAAAGACAATCGAAGACTACAGTAGACCGTAGATTAATTATAATATTAGTAGTAGTATGTACTCACAAATTGTTAAACATATATTTATCTAGAATATATCAAGGAATTAATACACAAAATGGAATGCGCACGTGCACTCAAAAAACATTCCTAAGAGAGTGATTGCATTTCTTTCTAACATGGATTCAAGGCAACTCATAAGAAAAAGACAAAATACCAGTAGTCAACGAAATGCTCGGAATGATTTTTTCACTTTACATGTTGGAAACAAATGTCAACCTTATATTCGTTATTTCAAGGTGCATATTTGAATATAAAATTTTATTAAGTAAGCGTTCAAGTTATGATATAAATGCCTTGGAATATATCTATATTGACATAACATCGAGAACAAGATGACACATGTCATCTCGAATAATGGGTAACACTTTGCGGTAATCAAGTAATACGTGGCGCATGATGTGGTACGAGGTAAGAGAGCCAACATTCCAGTAGAAATTCAAGCAGAATTTAATAACACACCAATACAAAATAGTGCATTAGAAATAAAGTACAGCTCATCATTAACGTAAGAATATTGTTTGTTTGGGGAACGTGTTGGAACGTGCGATTTCTTGTCACGATTTGGCAGAAACCTTCCCCGAGCGGAGCCGTGGGCGGCGCTTGTTGATAAGAACATTTCAAAACAATCTCGAATATTTTAACGTTGATTCGAAAGTAACGATTTAGTCATGTTTTTCTTATTAATATCCGTTACTCGTTGTTTTCCTAAAAATATTTACTTACATATTTTTTTCGATAGAGATTTTTCTTGATTTTTTCCGTGATTTTTGGGTTATCTAAAGGGTATCAAAGATACTCACTTGACTCATCTATTCCATTCGTTTGTCAGGTGTAAATATTACGTCCATTAAAGATGTCAGCTTTATGGCTTGGTAGCTTATTTATAAATCCCCCCTACCCTAATCTCGCGTGAGATTTTTGAAAATACGTTTCCACCTCCAGGCTATACGTATTCCTAAAAAAAAAAGATCATCACCGGTACATAAAAAGTATTTCACATTTTAAATGATTATGTTAAATGAATATAGTGGTCTTTAAATCGAATGTCCTGATTGTAATTTCATAATCAATAATATCATCAAAAGAAATTAATTGTTCGTCTGTTCGATAAAATTTCATTGAATTTATCAATTCGTTTACCAGAAGAAACATTCTAATAATAATTTGTTTTCCCAATATTTTAAATTATGGTTAACCAATAAACAATATAAAAAATATCTTTAACCAATAAATAATATCTTAATCGTTGTAGTTATGTAGCTGTTACACAATTATTACAATTAGGATGCTTCAGTTTCCATAAAAGGAGAGTTATATGACGGCGTGACAATCCCTTAGGTTATGTTAAAATTAATAGCTATTAATTGATATAACTTTTTAAAATGATAAAGTTACATTATACAGAAGTAATATAGACATTGTAAGACACGTCTTAGCGAAACAATAAATAAAAATGTCAACGCGGGTCGAGGATAAAACAGCGAGAAACACCTAGTACTTTATGTTCAAGATCGGTGATGAAGGGAACAACTAAAATTACACATGCCTTTAGTTATATTATATGATTGATTAACAAGATACAAACCTTTAACTGGAGACAAAAACTCTTTATTTATAATTAACAAGCAGATAGTATTATGAATACATAATCGAGACGAAAGACCATAGTTACAGACTTACTTGTATTGAAAATAGATTTGAACGCGATATAATATGCTGAATTGCAAAGATAATTTCCCTACCATGTGACCAACTACTGCTATTAGGTGTTTATGATAACAACCGGGACCAATGGCTTTAGTGCTCTCCGTGACACGGTAGTCGGTAGGGAGACCCACAACCTTTTTTTTTTTTTTTTTTTTTTGACGCTGGGAAATACGTTTACGTATCCCGCCGCCCGAAGGTGACGGGTATGTGGGACTCGCTGACTGCGAAGTCAGAATACCCACTAAAACCCAGCGGTGCCCTCTTCGTCGTACAAGGATGCCACGGGATCACGGTTGCATGCCACCGTGACGCCCCGACGGTTGGCTCGCCTACGCGGGCCGCCCTCGGTCATAGAGCGCTCGCGGGCACCGTGAGCGCTCTATCTCCGCTGCACCAGAGACCGGCGAACGGGGAAAACTGCGGCAGGTCATGATGACATGGCCGCAGTCTCCTCCGTTGACTGATGCGAACTTTGGGGAGCGGTCGGAGCCTTAGCGACCGCTCTAACCCTCGATTTTGGGGGGCGGCACTCCCGTCCTCCCATAATGTGCGACGCCGGTTTGCCGGCATCAGCGAAAACGGCGCAGCGCAGTGCCTCGGTGCAGTTACGGGCAATGTGGCCCTCCACGCCGCACCGGAAACACGCGCCTCTGCGGTCGACCGCAGCCGGACAAGTCGGGCGAGTGTGCCCGATACCCATGCACTTATAGCAGCGCATGGGGCGCTGCTCCAAAACCTGGACCCTGGCCGAACTCCAGCCGACCAAGAGTCGCCCTGCCTCGGCCAGGGCCTTTGCGACTGGGATCGGGCATCGCACCACAGTGCAGCCTAACCCACCCGGTCCGACCGCGATTGCGCCGACTTTAACAGAGCCGACGTCGCACTTGCCAGCCTGCGCTGCCGCAGCGGCCACCATCTCGCAGCTGATTGAGTCGTCCAGCCCAGAAACTCGCAGACTCGCGAGCTTCATGGGTTGGACCACCCTCGCCATTTCGCCCAATGCAGACTGCATCGCCTCCGCCAGGCGTCCCGCCACTTCCAGGGTCTGCCCCTTCGGCAGCTCCAGTAACCTGGCCCCGGTCGCGGCGCGCCGCAGCTTGAGGCCGCCGACGATGCCGAGTTCGGCCAGATCTATCGTATCTGCCGCCCGCTTGAGCAGGTGGCAGTACGTGACGCCCTTACTCACGGCGTACTCGTCAAGCGTGACGAGCACTGCCGGAGAGCGGGGGGCAGCCAGCTTAGGCTTTTTGGTCTTCCTCTTTTTCTTCGCCGGCGGTTGCTGCTGCGGTCCCTTTGGGGCCGGAGTGGCGGCGGCAGCGGCAGCGTAGCTCTTCGGAGCCTTCTTTTTCTTCCGCTTGGCGACGGTAGACCACTCCCCGTCGCCAGTCTGGACTGCGGGTGCCGACACCTCGCTCGCATGCGTTCGCCTTCTACTAGCCGGAGCGGGCTTTGCGTTAGAAGACGGCGCCTTCTGCGTCGTCTTCTCCTTCCGTCTGTCCGCCGCGAGCGGTGGACGGAGCGTCTTCGCCGGCAGGAGGCGGTCTTCAAGGCCGGCGAAGCGCGCATCTATTATGCGCTGGACAGTCCCCGAGATGGAGGCCGTCATCCGCTCCTCGATGTCCTCTCTGCCGGCCGGTAAGGGCAAGAGAGGAGAGCTTCTCTCACGATCCTGTCGGAGTTCGGCAACATGTTGCCTAAGCTCGGCCATCTCCGACCTCAGACGGGCGTTCTCCCGTTGGAGTTTACGCACCTCGTTTGAGGCCGACCGCTCGCTGAGGGCTTCCGCTATAGACCTCATGGAGGCCGCCGCATCCTTCAGGGCACGTTGGAATGTGCCCTTGAGGTTAGACGACTTCGTCGCCACCTCGCAAATCAACTCCAATTCAGCGTTGGCCTGCTTCATCAGAGCGTCAGCTGTGCGCGGGTCGCCGGTGTCAAAACCTAATGCCCTGCGCCCCTCCTCGGCCGCTCGCACCTGCTCCTCCATGGCTCGATCCGCCTCGGTACAGGGCTCCTCCCGCATTAAAATGCGCTTTTTACACCCGGCGAGGATCACGCTCGCCTCGCCGGTCGACCGCGGACTGCTGCGGAACCGCTTGCCACTCCTCGTTTGGCCACAGTTGATCTCACCAGCCGTCGCTGCCGAACTGTAGTCGTCGGAGTCGATGGCAGTCGACTCCCCGTCCACATCCTTGCTTCTACAAAATTTTAAATTTAAATCTTCCATTTTTGTTCCCACGAGTATGGGGGAAAGACGGTCCACCCAGGCAGTGCCCCCTGTACCTGGGTAAGCCTAGCGTAACTCGTCGCGGGTGTCGGCCGGTACCCGGACGAGGATCGCAGTCGAGACTGATCCACCCGTCAGCCATGCATCCCCTCGCGCTGCGTCGCCGCTTGGGATTCGGGGTGATTTTTTATAGAGGTTTTCTTCCTCGCGGTCCGGCCGGTTAAGGCAAGACCCTCGGTCCCGCACGTGGCCGCGAGACATGACCACGATACCACGTAGCGAGATTACGAGAGGACGATGAACGACTAAGACAAGCCTAGCCGTTCTGTCTGAAGGCAGTTGAGTGCACATCAGACCCGTCCATTCTCCGTTGCTTCACCACGCGCGAGCGCGGTGGCACCGGAGCCCCCGAGGAGACGACTGTCCCCTTGACGCCATGCGGCCGCTCAACGGGGCAACTCTGCGTAACAGAGAAGTCCCCGGAGCGCTGAATCGCATACCCGGCGTCCCCCCGAGTCGGTCGTTAGCCGTAGGCAGCAGCAGTTCCGCAATCGCAACTGTGCAGCTGCTGCTGCCTACGTTTCCAGGGTGCACCGCGCGGAGGTCACCGACTGTAGCACCCCAGGGAGACCCACAACCTGCGGGCCACGGAGCAACGTACGCGGTACCCGTAGTCCGCCTCGTAAGGGCGGGTGAGGGCGCACGGCGGGTTATTTTAGTGGGTGAGGGCCCCACACTACCCCGTTGTCTCCCCGGACGATGGGGTGTGCGTTCAGGTACATTTTTTCTAGCCAAAACAAAAAAAAAAAAAAAAAAAAAAAAAAAAAGGAAGACCCACAAGCGACCGTCGATGTTAAAGCGACTTCTTGCACAACTACACCAAAACGTTTTGTTTTAATTAAACGATACTTGTAAGTATTTAGTTAAGTATAGATTTAATATTAATTTTATAGTACCCTAAATTTGGAATAAGGGGGTAGTACATATCGTTATTATTTTAGGTGTGTACTGCTTAATAAATCATCCACAAATCGTTCCTCAAATGCCGCGGTAAATCAAGGAACACGCCTAACAATTCACTTATATAATAACACAGTAAATTTATTCACTACAGCCTGATGCAATACCTATTTATTTAAGTGCTGCATACGATAATAACTCGTGCACGATATTCTGTACTGTTTGACGACCTCAAAATACAAGAAATGTAAACGGATTATATTATCTTGGTTCGACACTTTGAATACCAAGTTCAGTATAAATTGACATCTCCCAAGTAGGTACTGGATAGATAATTTTGTGATTGACAGTGTTTTCGAAAAAGTATCATGTGAGGTGTCATATATTTTGTCATCATTTGCATCTTTTTGACTGGCCCGTTGGCGCAGTCGGAGCATGGAAGGATTTTTGTTAATATTTTAAGCAGAATTAATGTAAAAAACCTTAAATTATTTATTTTATTGATAACATTGTTTTATTTTCAAGAAAAAAAAAAAACTGATACAAAATGTGTCCGGTGATTTTACTAGAATTTATGGCTACTGCTCTGCTCCTACATATCAAAGAGTTATATATAGGTATCTTGTGGTCAAGAACCTTTCTCAAAACAGATTTTCTATAACAAAATTTAATTGAAAAACTGGATCTTTAGCGCGTTCAAAGAAACAAACAAAATACCTTTCGTTTTAATTTATTATTATACTATAGTATTTAAATAGTACTTAAAAGGATTTATACGCTGTACATACTAGTTATACAGACTGTCATTATAAATATAATAATACAAGTATTATTTTATAACATAATACATAATTTATTACAAGTTATTCCATTGTTGCGAACTTGGCCTCTTCGCGACATTATTTTAACGAGATAAGTAACAGACATGAGGTGCCTTGATCGATCGTCGCCACATTCTTTCAGACTGAAGGCTGTATGTATTACTCACTGTGAAACTAGTGTGAATAAGTTATTATTCATCAGGAAAACTCGCAAGTATGTGATTAATAATTATGGGTAAATCACTCATTTAGAAAAGTTAACTGACTGACTATACACATCACCGATTTATAAAAAAAAACTGAATCGTTCATATCGCTTATTGTTGGTCTATCAATTTTGTTTCTTGTCTATCTTAAAATCTTCAAATCATATGTATGCTTACATCCTTTCCAAGATTTCGAGAAGTCGTCTTAGCGACGATTAGAAGAGATCGATGTAAGTGGTTAGGGTTTCGTTCTGACTGACATTCTCTAGGAGATAGCTTAGAGTGATTGAAAAAAGACTCATTGTTGCACCCTACTAGTCCCTTCAATACCCTATTTATAGTGAGTGGTAGGGTAAATTTTTAGACCGTGTATACGTGAGGGTTTTTGCGCATCTACTTTCATTCAGCTCCTATAGTGGAGCCATAGGAGGTATGGACGAGAGCAACAGAGGTGGCCTCACGCCATACACACCGGCGAAAACTGAGGATGGAGGCAACATATCCGAGAAGAGCAGCAGTTGATGCCCCTGTTCAAGCGATCCTATGACCAAATCCGTTTCGAGGATGGCCATTGCCAAATAAAATTATTAGAAATGATCGATTTGAATTAAATCCTACAAATAATTTCGCCAACTCCTAATAAATAAATTAACTTCCGCCTCCTCCTTTACATATCATAAGCCAGCAACGCATTTGCCATCTACCATCTTAGCATCAGTTGAACCGTCTGCGTGTTTGTATGCTATTATATATTACATACAAAAGTAAGTATTAAGCAATCGACATAATAAAAATAATATCTCTCATTCTTGAAGTCTTTGAGTAACTTTTTTGTTTAAGATTTAATATTAATAAATACATGTCGCACTTTAAATTGATTGATGCAAGCGATCGCTGTGTTCCAAGGTTTTATCAATTTTCCGATGCATAAATTATTTCTCAATTATTATGTCCCAATTATTATAAACAACAGTGTTCTGTGCTGTATCTCTGAGCTCTACTATTATTCAACTAACGCAGCTATCATTATAATATATTATACCGCGACCGTGACTTTGCATGTGTTTTCTAATGAATGAAAAAGATATTGTACGATAAGAAGGAAGCATGAATAATTTTATAAATCTGTATCGAGAATTCTAGTGAAGTGGTGTATGAAGTTGTCTTAAGGTCGATGGTCGTGGATTCGATTCCCAATCGGGGTAGATATTTGCATTTATAGAAATATTTGGTCCTGGTCAGACATACATACATCAGACATACCCACCGTACCTCGGAGTGCACGTAAAGGCGTCGGTCCCAGTTGTTACTATATACAAAGACACAGTAGAGCAGCGTGACGGCTTAAGCTCTAACTCATCTCCTATACGGAGAAAAACTTCGCCAAGCAGTGGGACGTTTACAGGTTGTTATAGTTCATTTAAAAAATCTAAGTTTTACATATTTTACATCTACATCGAGTAGATACGAACATAATTTTGATTTTCGCTGTAAAGACCATTAAGGCCAACAGCTGCAGTCATTTCGAAAATAAATAAAAAATATTTTATACTCTCTAAACATGAATCAGTAGAATTTTAAGTGAGAATCGTCCCACGCAGAATTAGTGAATATGTAAATATCAGTCCAATGATTTAATCATTGAATATGTGTACTGTGTAGGTATGTGTATTAGCGAGTTTTCACTAACTTGTAATTTAAAATTCACTTATATGTAGTGAATATAGCTTCACTGAAGTAATTAATGAAAATTTCACTGATTCATGTTTAGAGAGTACAGACTAGACTAGATTAGACGATCAATGTGGTGTCAACCGCGTTTACAGTTACTGCTTCACGTGTGGGTCGTAGCGATATTCAAACACAATATAAACAAACAAACAAAACTTTTTAACTTCTAAATATAGATATAATTATAATTGATTGATAACATTGTTTATTCATTGATAGTAAAACGATACTGTGGCGTGATCATTATGCTTATGCACTTACTTCACGACCCGAATCCAACTATTAAATAGAGCTAGATAAAATAAATGTCCGGTACCGGTCTGGAATTTTTAAAACATTAGGAATCAAGAGCATTTAAAATTATTTTATATTATTATTTAGTTATTTATTTGAATCATCATTTGATAACTTTTGATCATAATCATTATCATCTACGGCGCTACAGCTGCGGATGTGCCTTAGCCTGTTTAAGAATATTCCTCCAGCCCGCCACACCAATAGTTTTTAGATCTTGTTCCACGCCATCCGTCCGGCTTACTACTTTGTAATATAGCTTTTCATGTTTTTTGTATTACGCTTTAAAAAAATCCTATGAACTAACAATCCATTTCGGTTTCGTACGAATGGAAATAATATGTCAGGTAGTCACAGAAGCAGCCTAAAAATGTCCCATAGATAGTAAAATCCTCTTCTCCCTTTATTTTTTGTATTATTATATTGTCGATGTATAAATAAAATAAATTGAAAACGTGAGAGTCAAATCAGATTAGTTTAGCTGTCGGGTTAACTTGATTTGTTTGTTAGAAATTAATTTATATTACTATAAATTAATATAACTATTACTCAATTAATTAAAACTGTAACATATATGGACTATTTTTGAAATAATTAACTTTACTACCATGTAATAAAAGAATGAGCAATTTGAAGTGGCAGTGGGCTGGTGGGATGGTCACGTATGTCGCAGGACCGATGGACGCTGGAGAAGACGTGTTCTGGACAGTGCCAGATTAAGCAAGCGCGGGGCCCGTAGCAAATTCTTTCAAAGAGCCCTGGATCTGCTATGGGTTCTTAAGTAGAAAGTAGTAAATAATAATTAAATACTCAATATGTTTATTTGCCATCTATAGGTTATAATTTTGTGGGTAATTAATAGTCTACTAGATTACTATATATTGCCTAGCGCCAGAGATGAACTTTTTGTAGAACTTGTGCGTTTACCGTATGAAATTCGGTGTTTTATTTTTGCCAAGGAAATAGTTGGTAACCGATTGTCTCGCCGTGGGTTGTATTAGTCAGAAATGTTGTAACGTTTCACGCTTCTGCGACATCAAGTAAATACAATATACCACATCTTAATATGATGACGATGAGTGGGTTTAAATATATGGGACCAACTTTCGCGCAGGGCTCGTAGCAATCGCTACTCTTGCTACGTGGTTAATCTGGCACTGGTTCTGGAGTGGAGACCGAGTATCGGCAAACGCAGTATAGCGCGTCCTCCGGACGCTGGACCAACGACTTACGCAAAGTCGCCAGCGGAGGCTGGATGAGGATAGCGGAAAACCGGGATATTTGGCGCGAACTTGAGGAGGCCTATGTCCAGCAGTGGACTGAGATAATTTGAAGCGAAATTTAAGAAGAAGTATTTCAAATTACAATAGTTTTAGTAATACACTCTTATTCATACATTTTCATGATTTTATTTCAAGAACGCGGAACGCAAGTTCACCTGTTCAAACAATGTACCTTTATGAAACATTATGAAAATACTGAGCAATTTCATGTATTTAGATGACATAATGATGTCTCCCACGAATAGTGAGTCATCTCTCTGGGTTGCACTAGCGGTCGCGGATTCGATATTCACTGAAGTTTTGGTATACGGAATGCAGATATTTGTCGTTGTATGGACGTTTGTGTTGGGTGTGTTTCCGGACACCAGACACAAAGTACGAGCATAAGGCCATTGAGTGTAAAGCATTTTTTCCGGACAAGTTATAGCTTTTTAAACCCACATCATCAGCCTATCGTAACAGTAATTTGTTTAAAATGAGTTTTGTTTACTTTTAAAAAAGCATCACTTAGAACGCAGCATTTGTTCAAGATTCAATCTAGTAAAACATAAACGAAATCTCGAGACACCGAGACTTAACAACGATCTCAAAAAATGGTTTGTAGTCGTTTTTATTTTTTATATTAATAAAACTAACTAGTTAATTATTAAATCTTTATTTTGACTATTTTATAAGTGAATTTAATATTTTTTAAATTATATTTTAAGGAAGAGGTGTTATTTGCTTGTTTCAACACGCTACGAGTCATAAAAGCGTCTCTATATCTATAGACAGGGAGAGGGGTGGTTTAATCCGCGGGTAGTTGCTTTATAAATTGACGGTACATAGCTTCACAATTGTTTTTAACTTTTGAAAGATCGCATAAAGAAAAACAAGAAACATTTTATTCAGAATTAATATATTTTAATGTATGGCTTAGCTGATATAAAATATTTTAGTTCACAAGATATATCACAATGATAATATAATAATACTCGAAAAATAAATGACAATAAAACAGTTTATGATTTAACACGTCATCCGATAATCGCAGCTTGATACATGGACAGAACAAGGAAACCTATGGCATAAATCACAAGAACTATATCCATAGCTGTTGCAAATAGTTCTCTGGATATATTGTTTTGAGCTAAACGTCTTATATGACATCTTGCATGGCTGCAAACTCTTCCCAAATGCGACAGAAATAATTCGGCAGTATTCAATATTATACTGAAAATAAAATATGCGATAAGCGCCACCTAGAGCGAGTTTATATATCTAAATAGCAATGACGGCTGTCAACAGATAGCAGTAACAAGTTTCTAACAATAGTTTTCTTTTTATTCTACTAGATGGCACTAGCAGTGTTGTAAGATCGACAATAATATTATTACAAAATATTTTTATTTCATTTTAATAGATGGCGTTAGATAGACTACTCTGATTCTGATGCTTTAAAAAGAATAATATACTTATATACAAAAAAATAAAATTAAAGCAAATTTATTTTTAGGCCGCTGGTAAGATTGGGAAATTTAATGGTACCTAAAATCTAAAATTTATGAAAGTGAAAAACGTTACCTTGGTGAACATCTCCAACGGTGAGTATTGTTCACACTGAGGATTGGTAGCATCATGGCTAGGATGTACCACATCCCTGGACTATCTGCGGTAGCGGTGGTCGTGAGAGTTGAACGTTGGACAAACGCCATTCTTTTGTTAAACGAAAATTATATTATTAACAAAAAGAAAATTTTTAAAAAAATTATTTATAAAATTTAAGTATTAATCTTGAAAATTAATTAGAACAATGAACCATTTTTTTTTTCACAGATAATCGTAATTGCAATGCAACAGAGAAATACGGCTATTAATCTTACCACGTGTACTTAATTTGGAAACTATTATTTATTTACGTTTTTCATACTGTAGTATTACTAATTAAACAATATATTTTTGTTTGTGACATAGTAGGTACCTGCTATCCTGAACGCCAGTGCTCTCGGTAGGGGTTAGACCGCCTCTAATCCAGCGATCCACGTCCCTGCTGAAAACGCTCTGGTCGCTGGCCAGCGTGTAGGAGGATGAGCTTTTGGGACTGGCCTGAATACGTTGTAAAAATGCAAATTTAAAATTCTTACTCCATTACTGTGGTAAATTACCGCGCACTCTGAATCGAATTTTCAAAAACCTATATGTTTGAAAGGGAAAAGCGTATATCTTATATTCACCAAATTTACCAAACATGGATGTGGTGATAGAATATCAGGGAAAACGAATCCTCATAACGTTAGCAAGTATATGCGTTTTGTTTTTATACACATCGATTCCTTTTAAGTTTCTGGGCCGATTTGTTTTATCCTTTTTTAGTATAAGTGCAGATGATATTATGATGACAGATTCGGAAGATATACGACAGAATTGTTTAATGGTAGTTAGTGGGTCAAAAGTGATTCCAGAATGCTGATGCTGTTAATTGATACTTTGAAAAACTAATGTACTTCACAAATAAGTAATAATAATACTAATGTAATTCACAAAAAGTAAATAAATACATAAATAAATAAATATTGATATCAAAATGGCGGATTGAGAATAGGTGCAAAAAAGTGCGAAATGTTAGCTATCATTTACAAAGTTATTGTTATTACATTTAAACAATACATTAAATACATTTTTTCTTACAAAATACATTAAAAAATAAAAATTATCTAACAGTTGCGCGATTTTGTTAAGAGCTGCCTGGCAGTCTTTCGACAGATAAGGTGTTATGACATTGAGAGATTTTTATCTCGCAGATAAATTACTGATAGGCTTTACTGGCAGGAGGCGAAACAGGACCCTAGGCTCTGTATCACTTCTAATAATAAACTACAACTTTTGCATTCACAGGTTACGAATAAAAAATATTTGAGCGATAAAACGGAGTTCGATGGTGAAAAGGAAGAATATATCATAAGCTTTTATCTATTGGATACCGTTATACGTTAGATAATTTTATCAGAAACTGGTGAAATATTATATAAGATTTGTTATTTAAGAGTAAATTAAGTAGGTTGGTAGGTTTAAAGTTGAAATGATAAATACTATTAAAAGACTTAATAAAATAGTACTGTATCAGCCTGTAAACCACCCACTACTGAGCGAAGGTCTCTTCTCCATGTAGAAGCTTGGAGGAGCAGTTGGAAGCTGGGTTGGAGCTTAATCCACCACGCTGCTGGTTGGCGGATAATTTCCCTAAAATGAGTAACGATCATTATCAGGTGTCTATGATGAACCGCGACCAACGGCTTTATGTGCTCTCCGAGGGACGGTGAGGAGACTCACAAGGATATACATCCAGACCGGTAACAAATTTTTGTACAAATACAGATATCTGTCCCGAGCGGGAATCGAACCTGCATCCGCCGGCACGCAGCGTTGAGGTGGCTACTCGCACCACTATACCAGAACGGTCGTCAACAAAAAATTATTGTGCTAAGAAACTAAAAGTTTGAAATGTCCATGTGACATTATACCTACATATTATTGTAAAATTTTTACGCTTTACCTGAGTTGTTTGACTTCCATCTGGTACCTTTGGATGTAGAGGAGCGGGCTCACGGAGCGATGGTTCCAGAGAACCTTCTATGAGCTCCCTGGCTACGTCCATATTTATATAATATATATTAGAATCTGAAAACCAGTAATTCAATAAGATAAGTTCTTCGGAAGTTTAGTAAAAACCAAACTGACTAGTACCTAACTCTGACTACTCTACTCCTAAATACTGACTAGTAACAGGAAAAATCAAATTAATACTTTTGCGTCCATTGAATATTTTACAGAATACTTTTCAAAATTTCGTAAATCTCTTTTTAAACACATTAAACAGCCTTCTTTGATCCGAACGATGTGATCTGGAAACACGATACCTACATACACCCGGAACACAACAAATGACTACTCTCAAAACATGAATCAGTGGAATTTCACTAAGTTTAAGTGATTTTTAATGTATGAATATCAGAGTGCACTGATTTGATCATTCAATATGCGTATGTGTATTATTGAGTATTCACTAACTTGTTACTGATTTTCACTGATAGGTAATGAATACAGCATCTAACTTCATTAATGAAAATTCCACTGATTATCTGATTGATGCTTAGAGAGCATGGTCTATACAAAAAATTATGTGTAGGATTTAACTCACGACCGCTAGCGTAGCAGCCAGTTTCTGTAACCACTGCGCCAAACAGTAATAAAAAATAAAAGAGGAACTTCACTGGTTCTGTTATTCAAAATAAAATTAACTTAATGACTTAAAACTACATTACCTAATTATAATATTGTATAATTGTATAAATATAATAATTTTCGTTCTTCTGCTGTTAATTTATATTAAACGCTAGCACACGCCTAAAAGTATCGTGGCGTGGCTAGTTTAAATGTATTTTTAATTCATTTTGCTTCTATTTTGTTACAATGGCATTTGAAATTTTGAGATTTTTTTGACTGTAAAGACGTTTATCTTTTTAATTATTATTTTTTTTGTAACGAAAAAAAGGTTGAATATTTTTAAGTCAATATTAATATTAGTTCGACTCCTACACGTGTTGGTATTTTCTTTTTTTTTATTCCATGTGTAGAATGTTAAAAATATCCTTAACATAATTTATCACAGACAGCCACACTTGACCGAACAATTTAATTAAATTATCAATACACAATAATGGTGTTGCGATTACAATTAATTTGTTAATTCGGTAGCCCGCGGCGGAAGATACAACGACAAAAGTTACTTTTTTTAATTCTATTCTCTATGTCATTCTTTGTGTGGTCTGTGTAAAAAGGCGCGAACCGCTGGGAGCCATTGTTCGAATACAATTTGAATTTGGAACGCGGACGTCCCGCCGTTTCTTTATTCGCGGGCGAACGTGAAAAGTTTTTTTTATTGGCGATTGATATAAAACCTTTTTTTTTGTAATTTGTTTCTTTTATTGTACCGTGTGTAATTTTATTAATTGGTTAGTGCAATCAATTAATTATTTTGATCAAGCTTTTTAAATACTGAACTGAACTTAATCAGTCCGTAAACGTTTGCTGGGCAAAGTCTTCATCTCCATATAGGAGAAAAGTTTGAGCGTAAGTAAGAGCGTAGTAGCGTAATCCACCACGCTGTTCCAATGCAGGGTTGGCGGATAATTTCCCTACCATGAATAAGGATGGCTGTCAGGTGTCATGATAATAACCGGGACCGACGGCTTTACGTGGGGAGACCCTTTTTTTTTTTTTGAAAAAATATAAATAAATAAATAAAAACAGTGGGGTCACCCACAAGGACATACACCCAGACCGGAAATAAATATTTGTATAAATACAAATATCTGTCCCGTGCGGGAATCGAACCCGCGACCGCCGGCGCGTGGCGTTAAGGCAACTACTCGCGCCACTACATCAGAACGGTCGTCTCCCGACTACATATCGACTTAGAAGAAGACTCTTAGATTATAATGTTAAGACAATATTAACTCGTCGGAAAACAACCAAATCATTATAATTTAACTCCTCTCATAAAGTAACAAGGCGCGATTCCCTCAAGCAATTCCGCGAAGGTAGTTAAAGTTAATAATAATATTTATTTCGTAATACGCAATTGTGACACATGTCTTAATCTACACATCCTGCGATCAAGCGCGACACGTAACGATCTACCTTATAATCTGTGCTCCTTTATAACATAAACTATACTTAATGTAATAAACAACGTTTGTTTGTATGAACGAGGTAATCTCAAGATTTATAATGACGTGTGTTGCCTTTATGAATCAAATTGGAGCTGGCGCCGCTAAATTCGGCAGTCAAAAGTTTATGTCAGACTACGCTATAATATAATAGCATACCTATAGTTAATAGCTCAACCGACCGTTCTGGTGTAGTGGTGCGAGAAGTCGCCTCAACGACGCGCGCCGCAGCGGTCGCGGGTTCGATTTATTTATTTATTTATTTATTAAGGACAACCAACAAAAGATACATTATAAATTACACTATTTTAAGTTTTCATTTTAACAAAATGGTAAATGTTCTTTTAATTAAAGGTTATCACATCATGCACTGTAACGTCAAGTAATTAAAACAATTCATAGAATTAAAGTATTTGAGATTTTGAGAATATCAAGGAGACATAACAAAATTAATTTAAAAAAGAATTAAAGAATTAAATAGCATTTCTTTGTCATATTAGGTATCAATTTAGAATATATCATAAAAGTCATATGGTTAATAATAAGATTACAAATTACATAGATAGTCGAGAACTTTGCGTTTGAACTGAGGCAGCTTATCATGACATATGTCTATGTTCAGGTTTTTTGTTGAGATACTGTTGTATAATCTTGACAATCTTGGTACAGGGGAATTCTTTCCCAAGTCAGTCCTGTAGACCCTTACTTCTAACAAGTTACACGGGTGTCGGGGTATTCTGGGTGGGACGTGGAATGCAAATTTACTAAAAATATCAGGGCAGTCAATTTCATTGTTTAGGACTTTATAGAGGAAAGTCATTGCTAACATTTCTCTCCTGTTTTGTAGGCTATTAATATTGAAATATTTAAGTCCCTCGTCATAGCTATTTAACTTTAATTTAAACCTATACGATAGTTGCTCGATTCCCGCTCGGGAGAGATATTTGTATTTGTACATACATATAGGTATTTGTTTCCGGTCTGGTTGTATGTCTTTGTGGGTCTCCGCACCGTGCCTCGGAGAGAACGTAAAGCCGTCGGTCCCGATTGTTAGACAGACAGACATCTGATAACGATCGTTACCCATTATAAGGAAATTATCCGCCAACTCCGCAGTGGAGCAGCGTGGTAGATTTAGCTCTCCCTTCTTCTACATGGAAAAGAGGCTTTCGCTCAGCAGTGGGTGGTTTACAAGTTGATACAGTAATAGCTTAACACTATCGCTCGCAACATATTTTATTTAGAACACGTTCACACTTAGCTATAGGTACTATATATTATTAAATTGCTATACTCTATGAAATTAAGCAATACGCTGTGCTATAATACTTATAATAAATCGCGCGCCGCTTGCTCCACCACGCCCCGCAAGCAGACGGACGAAACGGCATATCTGGAATTCTGGACATGATCCTATGGATATGAGTTACGCCGATGGGAATTTTTTATTGTTTTTGTAGTATTGCTGAGCTTAATGAGCTTTCAATACTGTCCAGTATCAAATGCATTGTGTGCACACTCTCACAAATCTCGATCAACCGAGCTTACCATACCTATATATTAATTTTCCTACAATTATATCGCGTAATGTGAACCACTGAACGCAATGCTATATAGTATAGCTTTATGGCTTTTAATGCTGTAATATATATAGAAAAATAGTATAGCGTAGTCTGAAATGAAATTTTCAACGTAGGGATAGTTGGATATTGGAAGAAAATCTGTTGTAAATCAGCGAATCAGCTGTTTAGTGGCGTGGTGTATTAAGTTCCAACTATTCTCTTTAATAAATGAAATTGCCTTTGCGATAGCGCATGGTGTGATGATCCGGGACCCTCCAATTAAAGCGGCTGAAGGCTCACGCAGGGGTTTAGTACGGTATTGCCCTCCCAAAGTGCCGAGTCCGACATAGGTCTAGGACTGCCGACCCAGGCGTCCTGGATATCATCCGTATATAGATTACCCTGCGTAAAAAAAAAAGCGCATGGTGTGATGACATCTAGTAATGTAGCTTTCTAATTCTAAAATTATTGTGATTAAAATTATATAATAATTTGAGACTTCAACACTTCCACACAGACAGACAAATCTTTCTTCCCTATAATATTAATGTGTAAAATGATTATGATAATTTCCTTTAAATGTAAAAAACAGGTCTTAACAAAAATTACAAAAGAGAAAACCATTTATCGCATCGATTTATTAAATATTTGTCTATTTCCAAGTCTCTTTAGTAGCATGAGAAGGTATAAAAAAATCATATTTAATAATAATTAATTATTCTGTTTGATGCGAAAAAAAAAATCAATTACTATTATATCACGATATAGCGTGATCCTGACCTATATCTATCAACTTGCCAAAATCACAAAAACTCGCCAATTCTCCACATCACACCGGTAGCGGCGTCCCGCGGCGTCTCGCGACGTCACGCGGCGCTGGTCACTTGAAAGAAAAAGTGATTGATTAAAAAAAATATTCACTTTCGATACGTCTCGTATAAAAACGAATGAGAATTTGAGGAATTTGACGCATTAAATTATATCGTGTTGAAGCTTTTGAAGAACTTGCATTTTCTTGGAAAAGTAATTTTTTTAAAATATTATTGCTTCCAATACGAAGGTTTCACTGTTTTCACGGTTTCAAGAATATGTTTACGCTTTATAATGTTGTATATATATATCTAGCTAATTACCAAATTGTTCAATTTTATTCGTGATAGGATGAACATAGAAAAATATGCACAGGGCGTTTAAGTAAAGGTATTATGAAACGTAATCCAAGAGCGACATAATGTCTTATGCTGTAACGATTGTTGTAAACTTGTTTATAAGCGTTTAGAAACTTTTTAATAGTTCTTTGTAATCTTAAGATTCAACGTTTTCGTTATCGTCTATTTCATACAGTATTTCGTTTCCTTATTATTTTCTTAGTTTACATATAAATAATAAACATCGTTTAAGAGCACACAAATAATTCATTGTACCTAGAATGCTATATAAGCCTGTAGAGTCCAATCATACCGAATTGTACGTACAATTGTCCATGTATCGTTAAATAGCTACAGTTATATTATGACAAGTAAGTGTATCTTTCTAATAAGTTAATAACTGTTTTACGGTTGCTGATAAAGTTTATCTCGGTTATAAGTTAATGATAGGTTTTTTTAGCAGGAGATAAAACAGGTCCTTAGGGCTTGTTTCACTTATAACCACAATACTTATAAACTAGGAACAACTTTAAGATTCACAGGTTACGAATACACAGGATACGAATTCACAGTTTGATGTTGGAAAAGAACTCTATCATAAATTTATATCTGTTGGATACCGTTATAGCACAGATATCTTTATAGGTAACCAGCGAAACAAGCCCTAAATAGATTTTTGATACACTTCGTATGGAGCTTATTTCAAAATCTTATCCCTAATATGAAAAATCAGAGATATAAATGAATATATTAAGATAAAATATAATAGTAGACATAAACGCGAGTAAAACGAGAGTTAAATTAGGTACTGAATGTCACGGACGATTTTTAGTCTTATAATTTTATTCAGAGAATATAAGTTAATCCGCGTCTTATACCTATGTATACGTAGTTAATTAGATCGATCGATGTCCTTACAAAATCACCTGTACACTCTACACAAGTATGATTTTATTATAATCGCTGAAAATAAATATTTTTAATTGTAAGTCTAACTAATCAAATCATCCTTAAATCTTGTAACGCGCAATAAGCTAAATATTTGTAGTCACTAAATAATTATTGTAACTATTTTTTGCGCTTGTTTATTACATAAAATAAATAATTACGATAATATGTAGTATAATACGGCGTTACGATTATTTTTATTTTACTATTCCACCCTTCGCAAATTAATATCACAAGTAGCATCATTACTAAACGAACATCTCATCCTATCATCATAGATAAATATTTGACCGTAGGATAAAAAATAATCTTGCATATGGCTTTATAAATTCAAAGTCAACCCTTCATTCGCCGGCGGTATCGTTCGGACCCCATTATAATATTTAATGCTAAACAAACATGGAATTTTTGCCTCGAAATGACTTCATCATTAGATTAATCTTTTGGAATTTTGAAAAATGGTTTTTGATTTTTTTTTTCACAACGTATTAGATAATATGATGTAATTATAGATTTATGGATTATTTTTGGATACTTAACTCAAAAGTATTTTAGTATTTCAATCTTGTTGATATAAACGTTTGCATGTATCAGTCATGCACTATTTTTGTTTGAATTATAAGCAATAGTATGTTAAAAACTTCACATTAAAATTGTGATTTTTTTACAAGCAAAAAATATATAAAACAACTTATGTGCTTGTATATAATCGGGTGAATAAGTAATTATAAATAGATAAAAATAACTCTCGTCAACATGATTTTATTTATATTTTATTATAACTATTTCGAAGATCCCAAGTAGAATATATTTTTTTTACCCTAACGTAAACAAGTAATATGTCGAGTGGGTCGGCTCTAAAGGTTAACCGTCATTTAACCCACACTTAGTTCGCGCTTCGATTTATGGAAATTAACCATATTTAGTTAAACGGAGCCTTTGATGATGACCGTATTTTTTTTCCGACTTAACAGATCGAGGTAATGACATAAATGTTTGCTCAGGATGATTATTTAATCACAAAAGGGTTGAAAACTTAAAATATATGATTGTCTCTAACCTAATGTACTTAAATTTGATAATAATGTTACAATAACATTTAGGCTGATTAACCATCTATAAAAAACAAAATAACACTTAATATACCTACGACTATTACAAAAGCTATCTATTGGATTCTATTCTACTAGAATATTCTAATATAATAATGTTTATGAAATATTTTGTGTTAAATATTTTGCGTTAGTTAAACAATATTTCATGTTTATTTATTATTAAATATTAATATTTTTGGCAAAAACAGTAATAAACATTGTATAAACACGAGAATTAATGACGGAATTGTAACTTTGTCTTTCAATAACATACGTTTGACTTGATATTTATAATCATTAAATAGTACATTGAAAATTTTTATAACAGTACCTGTTGAGTTTTTTGCCTCTATATTTCGAATTAGTGGCAGCTTCATATTTATTATAATATGCCTTTATAAAATGATGATTAAAAGATCTTTTGAAGCCTACTTGAATAGCGTAGCTTGATTTAGATTTTTTACAGTCTATGTTTATGAACTATACAATATGACTAAGCTTTCAGATGTAATAATATTAATAAGGCTGTTAGGAGCTGTTAATATCAAATAACACAATAATATTAATAACTCCTAACAGCCCTAGATACTTTTCTTTTTATAAATATTTATTATTATTTAATTCCTTATACGTATATATATATAATAAATCTAAAATATAATGTCTTTGGCAATAAAATTGTTATATTATTATTGTTATTAAATTACTATTATTGAAATTTAAAATGAGGTGGTCGTTTTGTGTTTTTAAAAAAAGAAAATTATGAAAAAAATATACAGCCACACTTTATTTATAAACAAAGTTAACGTTTCACGATATGTCTATTAGGTACTTATGCAGTTTCTTAAATTCCTTCCTTCACCAATGATCACGAGATCAGTTTGAAGACTTTGAGTAAAATAAAAAATCAGCAGTGGTTGTTCAGAATTTTAATCATGAGATTTATTTATTCTTTTATGATATTCGAAAACATTTATAACTTTCTCTATTTAAAATAAGTTTTTAGTTATCTCAAACAAAAATATGTAAATACTAGGTATTATTTATATTTGTTTATATTTGTGGTAACATTTTTATTTTTATTGTCCTTTAAATTAGTGTTGTTTTCTTTTTAAAAATTTTTTGTCAATGGTATACAAGTTTTTTTTTTACTATGATTTTTTTTTGTTTTGATTGTATAAAATTTTTAGTCTTAAGCGTCTAAAATGTTTGTGATATCCCAAATAAATATATTCTTTCTTTCTAATAAAAACCAAAATGTTGTCATTATACATATATTCGGCATCTCCCGACGATTAAAGACAATTAGAATTTAGCTCTTGTTAGTAAAATGTTCATAAAATTCCTTAGAAAAAAGTAACCACAATACAGTGCAAGCGTAGTTAGGGTTAAAATAAGTTTTGTTTCAGAGGTTGAAACTTTACCAGTATGTATACACGAGTACATTTTATAAGTGATAAAAAAGATCAAATGCATACAAACTCGTGAAAATATTTAGTATTAGACTGATACTTAAATAATTTTGATAACCAATATTAAAAAAGAAAAAAGAAACGAGTTATATTTTTGATAATTTAAATAATAATATATAAATAGGCGATACGTGAAACATACAAATCGCCATGTTCCTTTCAACCGTAATTCTGGTAACCTCAACAACATATGGTAGTGGCAGACGCCAAACCAACTGTTGTATACTCTGTCCCATTCTCCCTAACACATAAACTTTTAAAATAGAAAGAGACGAAACATTCATTAGTTAGTACTATTATTTGTTGAATTGCAAAAAAGTATTGTTTGTGCGCGTGCGCGGGACACGTGGAGGGTAGGCTTCGACGGTAATTCGAAAATTCGTCAGTTCTACAGGATATTGAATCGATAGGATTTTTTGTTTAACATGTGGATATTGTTTGGAATATAACGAATTCCGTGTGACGGGTACTTTATTGCAGGAAACGATAATTAGTTTAAGTCATAGTAGTTTACCTTACGGTTTGAATTGACGGTTTTTTATTAACAAAAAATAGTTATAGATAAAGGATTGATCATTACAGATATGTCTTTCTTTGAAAGATAATAATCTATGTATGAACTGCAGTAGCCTGTGAAGGTCCCACATGCCTCCTCTCCCTATAGGAGAAATAAAAAGTGGAAGAAATAATATTGCCATACCCATGAATTACACAATTTTTTTAATATAGTAATACTAGCACCCCGGCTGCGCCTGGAGTATGTATAAGTACCTAAATCTTCCCATGAATAACTCTATTTATTGGTGAAAACCACATGAAAATTCGTGCAGTAGTTTTTGAGTTTATCGTGTAGTAGTTTTATTTACAGATAGACGCGATGGAGGACTTTGTTTTATAATATGTGTGTAACATTACAAACTTGAGTGATGTACCCAATATTATCCAGCTAACGTAAGTTAATTACTACTAGTTAACTTCTAGCAATTATTACAAGCTAATTTCTAGCGACTCGGTAAACATCACCTTACTATTGTATCATCGGCTTTATTAAATATTACAAGAAATAATGGAATCAAAAGTTCCAAAAAACAATAACATAAATATGGGTATACAATCTAAACCAATTGTATTAAAAATATATATATTTAGTATAGTGGTAATTCAGTTAGTTCATATTTGTTTATGTCACAATTTTGGTATGTTACTACTTTCAAAGAGTTATAATGTCGTCGTAATAACAATATTTTGTTAAACTTGAAATACCTACTTAATGAACTATAATACATAGCACTCGTCCAGGGGAAAACGATAAATTTAGTACACTAATCTACCTATTTGCCAGCCAATTTAGGAACTGATTATTAATATCAGTTATGTTATCCAAACAGTGAGGAAATAAATATTATGTTCTAGAAGGTTATAGACATATCGGTGGCAAGAAAATGTTAGTGTGCATAACAAAACACGAAGCCTCCCCCATCCCCAATATGGGCGACATATGGCGGACTCGTGCGCATCCCTTTGACATCCCGACGGCCCTTGCACCTGAGGGAGCGAGCTTTTTATATAAAAACGAAATACGTAAATGAGGTTAATTTATTGTATTTTCCATTGTAAGTGTTACTAGTTGTAATCTTGTGTTTTTTTTTTTGTGTAAAATGAACTAAGTGTCCTGTCTTGAAGATGTATGAATGCTTTTAGTAAATTTGATTTACCAATTTTATTTTAAACAAGCTGTACCCGCAACTTCTTTCGTGATAATATATTTTATTTATTTATTATATTATAATTTAGACGACGCGTTGACGCGGTGGTCACAGTGACTGGTTGATGTGCTAGCGATCGCGGGCTCGATCCCGGACATGACATATATTTGTATAGGCCACTCAGATGTTCTTCGTGGTCTGGACGCTTTTGCTTGTGTGTTGTGTGCCAGAAACGCAAACACCGACACAGGACATTATCCTACTGAGGCCATTGAGTGTGAGGAACTTGTTATTATTTATTTTGGCTTTGATCCCCTATAGGTACCTTTAGGTGGCCGTACTTAATTATGGTATAGAAAGTATTCAGTGGCCAAGCTCGTAGTATTGGCTTAAATCGTGCCAAGTTTCATTCATTTTCACTCAGTAGTTTGCGTCCGTGATGCGTGGCAAATATACTGACAGACAAACAGAAAAATATGAAAAAAAAACAGTCTTGGCTTCAGTATCGATTTTAAAATACCCTCCAAAATTACAATTCCAATGTAAAAAATCGGTCCTGTTACATTACAAGTATAAATTGTGTCAATTTGAGTTCCGCTTGCTTCCAAATTAAACTTCTCCTTTTTAGGTAAGCCGTGACCAGAATCCGTGCGATGGATAAAAAAATTGGCGAAAATCAACAACATAAATTGTGGTTTTCTAAATTATAATATAACGCTTAATGGCCATTAAATAAGTCATATATCCACCAGCGGCGTGCACAGGATTATGACACTGGGTATGCGGCGGAGTACTCGGTCACAAAAACTTATTCTTTTATAGATTTTTAGCATAGCCACAGCCACGCGACGGATCTCTGTTGGATCAGATGTTTTTCTGTATGATCATGCTTCTTTGCCGCGGAATAGAAATTTAAATCTGAATATCCCGAATCAGTCCACACTGTACTAGAATTACTAAACAATTTGCAAGGAAAACAATATAATTTAATCGTGTGTACACAACCACACAGCTAGTTGTACGTTTCATAACTTTTATTTTATTAACATTTTTATGAATATTATATTATAGTTATATAACATGAAACTTTCGAGTTACATTCCTTTTTTTGCTGGTTTAATTGTTGTACTACCTTTAGACACAATTTGAATCTTTTAACTGAATGACAATTTGTGAGAACTTGTTATTTTTAATTTTTAATAAACACACATTTTCAACACAAACCTTACAATCAAATAACATTTAAAAACAAACAAAAAACGCACTAGTAAAAGCAAATCACTACAATTATTATAGAAACTCAGTAATAAACTGTTAAATGTACACACTTTCAAATGTTAAAATGAAAAATCTTCTAAGAAAACTATAAATATATACTGGCGCAAATAAAATAGTAAACAATGCTTATCACATAAAAAAAGCAAAATGGCCCCCACGAAACAGAATTAAACATTACATTGGTTACTCGGATTATAGGTAACTAACATTTCCGAATACTCCCGACAGCGGCCGAACTTTCGTAGTAGTCTAAGATCCGAACCTAAGTCGACCTTCACCGGTGTGATAATAGATTGAGACCTATTTTATAATAAATTTAGTATATTAAAAAATGTATTAAAAATGGGTTTACTGGAATAATCCTGGACAGGATATTTTTGCCTGCCGCAGGAGTCGCGGCTGGTCCGGCTTTCGATATTTATAGGTGTGTGCGTTTGCGAATTGTGTACGGACACCAAAATTTCTACACACATGCGAATAAATCTCCTGCGACGGCATGACTTGGTTGATTAAGTACAATATTTTGCAGCGCCGCTTGCCTGTCGCCAAACGCATGGCAAAGATAATGTTTGTGTGCTTGCAAATAGGTGCTATTTATAAAATATTAGGCGTTTTTAAGTTATTATATTTTGTTTATTCATTTATTTACTATCAATTAAAGTCATCTAAAATGTACGAACGTTTTATTAAAATATCTGTGAATGGCAAGTAAAGCACTGCATTTCTGCCTACAAGGAGCGCACGCCCCTGATATCCACCACCACCACCGCCACATCAGCCACTGAATGTCCACTGCTGAACGTAGTTCTTCCGCATCATTTTCATTATTTCTGACGGGGTTTGACGGTCACCACACGGCTTTCTGCCGGTCACCGTTACCACATTAGCGTCATCATCTGTGTATGTATTATTAGTATAATATAAATATAATTCTTCTTTTCTCTACTTTCTTAGTATTCTTATTATCTGCTTTTTTAAGTTACTATTTTTAAGTTTTGAAGCTTTATTTATTACATTGTTTAAATATTTAATATTTATATTATAAGTTATCTAATCTATATATTAGGAGTAGACTTAATTTTTGTTTTATAATTTTAATGTGTCGTGCCCCCTTGATGATGGTTGAGACCGTTCCGACCGAGACGTTCAGCAGTGGATATCCAACGACTGGCGTGGTGGTGGATTTTTTCCAAAGATTTAAGTTTACATCAGCAGGCTGAAACAATAAAATAAAAAAAAAACTAAATTTTAATTGTAATTTTATCTAATTTTGTACTTATTATATATACAACATAATGATTTAAAAAAAGACACAATTTATTTAACTAAAACTATTTCGACATTAAAAAACGGGAATTACAGTTTTAAAAAAAAATCAGTGAGACATAAAAAATATAATACCAGCCCGGAGGCGACATCGAATCGTTTTAGCGACATTTTAAGTAAGCGGAACAGGAATTTTTTTTTGCTAAATTTTATGGCGTATTAAAACAAATTAGTGTTAATCTTTTCTATGTAAAAAACTTGTGAAATTTATTAGTTTCCTAAACAATAAAACTAACTATCTCCTCATCTTAACGACGCTTGCGAAGTATTGGAGCGATGTCGTTAAGATATTTCGGGTCGTTTGAACAATATCTAATGAATTGCTAATTTTTTAATGCACCTGTATATTTGAAAATCATAAAAAAAGAATAAAATAATAATTATACAATTAAAATATTCTTATTTATACATGACATATATTTGACAGGAACGATAAGTACTTAGGTACCTAATTGACGAATAAGTAAAAGTTATTCCAAAAACTTTCCAGTTTAGAGTCCTTTGAAAAATTTGATCAACACTTTGATAATTGAGGAAGATTTTAGGCTATAAAACATCACGATATGATTAGTTGAACCAGAATAACGATCATAAATAGGAAACAATCTAAGACTCATTTGGTAACAGTTATTCATTAGTGCGATTTCACATGTTTTAAAAGCAAATAATATGATTAATTGTCATTTGTAATATAAGTACGTAATTTTATTGCATTTTATATTAGCTTTCGACAGCGACTTCGCCCGCTTCGACATAATCTACATTGGGCGTTCATATCAAAGAATTACGAGTATGTCTCGTAAACAACAAAATGATATTTTTTAAATCCTTAATATTTTCGAATCAAAATTATTCATTATTAATTAACGTAGAATAAAGTCTTGTATATGCATGATCAGAGAGTGAACTAGAATTATGAGTCTCGCAATTGTCAGTAAATCCTATGCATTTCAAGAAGAAAAAGATTACTTATCCACCATTTACAGTCACATATAAAAGCGGAAATACATAAAATAATATCTAATCAACGTTCAGAAAAAAAAAAATTGCGAGAATTCTCAGTCGACGACATCTTCTTTCAAATATTTATCGATACTTGTTTTATGTGTACTCGTTAGATAGTCATAAATTACTTAAAATTTAAGACTTTTAAAAATCTTGTCTATCGAGAAAAAGCTATCAGTTAAAGATACAATAACTTTACAGTTTAAACTGTGGACAAACACTGATTTTGTTTTAGATTACTAACAAAAACTGTCACTCAAAAAACAACCCTAAAACCAATTCATACAGTTCATATTAAATTGAACAAGATAGCGTATTTCAAACAATAATAGTTAGTGAAAAATAAATTGTAATTTTAGGGATATATGGTTGAAAATTGTTTCTCATGTGATCAGTAATGGTATTTGACAGTAGCGTCAAATAAAATGACGCCAGTCGTTCCGTTAAACATTTATAGGCCCTCAGAGTCAATAAATCGTGTTTTATTGCGTTCCTGAGAGGCGGAGTATCAATGGTCAGCTTCTGACCACTTAATTTAACGATAAGTATGAGGTCCAGTGGAGAAAGTGTCGGAGTTTGCGAGCGAGTTGTTGGTCAAGCGGGAATTTGTCTCACATGGGTCGGGTTCTGTAACACCGTATTATATTAGAAGTAGAATATTTTTAAAGGTTTAAAAAACATTTTATAAACTCTGTTTCAATTTTATCTCTATGTAGCGTTTTAAAGCTATGACTCTCGGGGCTTATTTCGCATAATAGTAACTCCGAAGGTTAGAAATATCGACATATAGAAAAAAAATATCCTGGTATATCATGTACATACTATCGGGTATATTTGATCGGTCTGTGGATAATATCTCTATTTTATTTTTATTATTTGTCTTTATACTTGCTAAGTTGCTATAGAAATACATATTCTGTGAAAATTTGGAGGGTCTGCTAATTACAATTCAAAGATACAGGCCGTGTGATCAAAAAATAAAAGAAAGTAAAAAATATTCCGTTTGAAGACTTTGTGTAAAGATCCCTAAAAACCGACTTTAAAGTGACGTAGTTAAAACTTTTTTTTATCACGTGACATCCTAGTGGCTCTATAAAAGAGTATCCGTTTGTAGATTTGAGATTCATTCATTCATTCCATTGAATGGATTTCATCTTAATTACAATAAGATCGTATCATCCATACTCTTAACTTTCGCTGGACATTATTCTAGTACAGACTTTTTTGGCCTAGATGTGTAAATTTAACAATATCCCTTATTGAAATATATGTTTGTCCTCTTGTTGTGCGAAAATGAATTAGTGATTCAAATGAGTTTCACTGCTGTAATTTAAGACATACTTATAGAAAACTGAATGCTATAATAAATATTGTACAAAGTGGCGTAAACTTTTTTAGCTAGATTCTTAAAAGGGAGGTTTCAAAAAACTTTGACAAACGATTAAAAAAAAGGCAATTAAAATATAAAATCTTATATATGTATATATTAGAGATAATTTTGAATCATCGAAATTTAATGTAGGTACCTATTTCTTAGAACTAAAAACGCTATTGTGACGCTACCTACGCTACTTCAGTGTAGTGATGCGCAATCGACGTTCACGGTCGCGGGTTCACTCGTTAAGGATGTAGAACATAGACTCGGAGATCATGTAATTGGTAGATCCCGGTTGTTATCATAAGCACCTGATAACGATCGTTACTCTTGCAAGAAATTTTCACCGCAAAAATTTAACCCGCAGTGGTGCCACTTGTCAAATCAGGCTCGAACCTCACAAAGGCTATCTTAGTTCATAATTATTTTGTCAGATTGTTGCAACCGTAGTGCTTATAATATTGTTTCTTTAGTTCTGAAAAGTAAGTTAATTTTATTAAACTTTTTTTTTTTGTAATAATATTGCAATGTTAACGTCGTAATAATAATTAACTTTTTTTTGCTGCTAACTCTGACGACTGACATTAAATGTTGTATCATCGACAGAATCGTATTTTATATTTTGTGTTTTTCGAATATAATCTTGTTCGTGTTAGAATTTATCTATCAAATGTTTCCGTTATTAATAATATAATAATTATATTACAATAGACACAACGATTAGATAAATTATTGCACAATGGAAGCCGCAAGTCGCTACTTGATTGATTGACAGACTGACATAATATTGTCGATCGGAACTGAGCATTAAGAGTGATTGCTGAGCATTTACTGTAACTAGCAATCATCTCCTTCGATACGCGTTTTAAATGTAAAACGATTATTATTCACTGAAATTCTATCTATCATTAACATTTATATGAAAACAAGCTTTATATTTAAAGCAATAAAGAAGTATTTTGTATATATGTATTTTTGAGATGCGTCCTTTTTCTCGTTAAAATATTATAGTGGTAAAATTTAGTAATCGATGGAACTATTGATCTTTCTCGCTAAATATCATTTTAATTGCTAGTTCTCTCTGCAACCGTTTATTAAGCGCTTGCAAAACATATATTTTTTGTAATATTTTAAAAAGGGCGGGATTATTCGGCTAGAGATCTATGGATCTATTTCAATTTCAGTCCTCTTAATGGGTGGCGTTCTTCGTATTAAATCTCTTGTAATTAAGTATGAGAAAACTTTTTTTTTTAATAAAACGGAATACCTATAGTAGGAATAGTAGGTAGGAATACCTACCTACCTCTATTTTTTCTCAGATTCCATTTGAAATAATCTTTATTCTGTATATCAGCGTTATTTCTCATTAATTTTATCAACATATTTTTAACTTATTAGTACATTAAATTATTTTTATTACCCAGTACGTTTACCCAACTGCAGAAAACTTAGAATTTACTATTTTGTCTAAATCTAAAAAGGTATAAAACAAACATTTTTATAATAAATATAACAACATTGTATAATCAAATAAGTATAATTTCGCAAAGGAAATTCCATAACGAATTGGTTAAATCTTTTAGCACGTAGAACTAAAATGTATTAGTTATGTGACTGTGTATTTAACATACACTTGAATATAGTATATTTTCATAGCTATGGATATTTTATTGGGAATTCTATCTTCCGAATTCTTGTTCCGAAAAGTCATACACATCACTGAGCATAGTAACACGATAATTTTGAAACTAGAAGGACCATTTCGAATCACGCGGAAAAAAGTTCAAGGGTTTGACCTAATCGATTAAGTTTTTGCCACACGCGTTCACAAATGAAATCATAAATTTAAAGATGGCGTCCGGCAAAAAAATCACGCGTAATATTGTTGTGCCCCAGGCGTGGTCGATTTATGACTATATCTTATGGCCATTTTTGACCATAACCACCACAATGTTACACGTTGTAAATTTTAACGTGTTTTTTCGCGTTGTGTGTATATTTTTTTAACTGTACCTAATATCAAAATAGTATAATTGATTATGTCTAAACAGTTTCATAATGGAAAACAGTGCAAATTTGAAAAACAATACAAGATACAGTTTGATATTATGCTTTCAATAATCTACCAAAAAGATAAGTTCGATTATTTATTTATACTTTATTGGACAATACATTATTGAATTACACAAAAGGTGGACTTAATGCTAAAATAATTTTCAATCAGCCAAATAAAGCTTGCAAGAGCGGAGGTTTGTCGGTGGGCAAAATCGGAAACTGAATAAAATCATATCTAAAAAAAAGAAAAAGAACAGAATAAAATAAGTACCTTACAATAATAAATTAATACATATAAATACATACATACCAAAATACATACATATCTTATAGAGTTATCTCATAACACCAAATCTATATTTTACAGAAGCCTCAACAACTAAAATCTCACTGCTTAATTAAACTTAAATCTGGATAGGTTCCTTATCTTTGGTTAACGTCACCCTCCGAAGTGTAACAAAACGGATTTATGTCTATTATTGGTAACTAAATTATTAGCTTTGCTTTAGTTGCAGAGTATAATTATCTATTTGTTTATACTTTTACATGGCGGTATATAATACCTCAAGGTATTAGAGGACGAAGAAGAGTAATGACCTGTCATCAGAGCCGTGAGGGCCATTTGACGGATATTTTACTTCAAACTTAATCGGAACATATCTTCTTTACAATTTAATAAAAAAATTACAACTATCTCAAAAACTACGTGTTTTTATTGAACAATGAAAAAGGGAATTTTTATTGAGACACCCGTTAGGTAAGGGATACACAATTATTAAACTATATTAAGAATATCGCTACGGCCAAGTGCGTGTATTCACAAATAGGACCCTGTCAGCCCTCGATCGTGTCAAATGAAGCCTTGATGACATCTCGTTTATTTTTTGCAAAACCTCGAACCCACTAATAGAATCTAATAAGCATGTAATAAGGGATGTTGGACATTATCTAATAAAAATACTAGTAAGCCGTTTTATTTTAGAATTTAAGTATTTTAATTTGCCTCTTACTAGATGCTTCCCGTGGTTTTTAATCATGAGTTTTAATAAAAATTGTTAACAGTTACGTTGTTCAACTGTTATAAATAATAATAAATGAATAATATCTTTCGACCGTTCTGGTGTAGTGGTGCGAATAGTTGCCTCAACGCCGGCAGTCGCGGGTTCGATCCCGCTTGGGTCCGATATTTGTATTTGTATATATATTTGTTTGTGGTCTGGGTGTATGTCCTTGTGGGTCTCCCCACCGTACCTCGGAGAGCACGTAAAGCTGTCGGTCCCAGTTGTTGTCATAAACACCTGATAGCGATCGTTACTCATGACAGAGAAAATTATCTGCCAACCCGCAGTGGAGCAGCGTAGCGGATTATGCTCCAACCCTTCTGAAATATAGAGAAGAGACCTTTGCCCGGTAGTGGGTCGTTTACAGGTTAGTTCAGTTAACTTCAGTTAATACTTCAGAAAAAAAAGAAAAAATCAATACTATAAAATTTAATGAGCCTTTTATCGTACTATTTATTCACTACAAAATACTTATACATGTAACGAAAAGTCGAGAGTTCCATTACTTTGAGTCCGTTCCGCCCTGTCATCTAATTCAATTAATGTTTCGCAAGCATTAGGGTATTGGGAGTCACCGCAAATTTGAAGATTATACCTTGTTAGCGAACCGTAATGTCAAACTAATTTGTTATAATATCTGTCATTAACGTAATCGCCATGATCAGCAATATACCGACCATGTGATGAAAATATGGCTAATAGAATAAGAGATTTATATTATTTTTACATTAGTAAGTTCCATTTATATAATATATTAAATAACGAAGGTTGCTGATATTGGCCAATGGATTTGCAAGCTGAAGTGGCAGTGGGCGGTACATAGCTCATATAACTGACGGCCGATGTAGCAGAAAAGTTATCGAATGGAGACCACATACCGACAAGCGCAGCGTCAGACGGCCACCCGCAAAATGGACAGCCAACTTGAGGAGAGTCACCGGAAGCAGTTGAATGGAGGCTGCTTTGAACCGGTCGCTCTGGAGGTCGATGGGGGAGGCCTATCTTCAACAGTGGACATCTAATGGCTGATATGATGACGATGATGATGAAGTTCCATTTCATCTTATGGTATTACCGATTATACTCATTTTTATACTTGAACTATGAGTATATTTTTTGTACTAGATCGGCAACACAATAATAAATGTTCTTAGAGATTCTTGTGACCGAATTTATTATTATTAGACTAGCTGTACCTATAAGCATTAAAATTCATGAGACGCATGATGTCAAGGAAAAAATTATTGTTTAAAAAAAATATCGAAAGATATTAAGATGTGGCAATATTAATAGCGACAGTGGGGATATACTTACTGTGTTTTAAAAAAGATGGCATAATTTCTGAACTGTCAAATCAAAGAACTTATAATATTTACCGATTTTATTTTTTCAAAAACAAAAAAAAAAAAGAATAAATGAAATAGGAATTAATGAATTCCATTGGATATGAATTAGTGAATTATAACTAAGTACACATTTTATCTTTCATCACCTCTCCCAAGGAAACCTTTCTCAATTTCGGGATTTTTCGGGAAGTTTCCAGTGTCATTGTTCGTAGTATGGACTTAAATCTTCCCAAGTTGCATTCAAATCATTTTAGTATTTTAACCGTAATGTGTGGTCAAGACACAGACGGACAAAGAGATACAAAAATAAAAATAAAACTACATTTTTGCTACTGTATCGATTATACGTATATAGCCATGATAAGGCGACCAGTAGAAGTCTTTTTAAAAAGATTGATTTAATTTATTATTATTATATTATACTTAAACATTCTTTTTTTGTGTATAATAAAGAGTAAATAAATAAATAATACTTACGCATTTCACTCGATCGAATAAAAATATAACTATTTAGACAATTATTTAAAATCTCACCTGATGTTTCAAAAGAGCATCATGTGAGTCAAAAAACCAACCTAACACCATTTACAACCTGAAACAATTACGAAATCGATGACGATAAGATTTTAATAGGTGAATACGGAACCTGTATGTACTTATTATTTTACATATTAATATCTCTTTTCCATATCCGTAATAAAATTACCATACGAAGTTTATTTATAAAATATTTAGACATTTAGAAGTTTAATTTTAATTAATTTATATATTATAATTTTAACTTCAGTTTTTATGTTTCTCGCAAAGTGAATTACAGCAATTAACAAAAGTGAATTAATTTCTTGGGTTAAGCTAAAAATGACATTTGTAAATATTCCTCTAAATATTTAATTACCTACACAATTATTAACGCAATGTTGAATAAAGTAGTTTGGCCTGAAGGCTTTAGAGGATAGATAGATAAAGTCATAAACGTAGATTGAAAATAGCTACAAGGCGTCAGAGCGCCTAATTTAATTTTAATGTTCCAACCTTCCAACCTTCTGGCTGATCTTAATAGACCCATTGAATTTGTTCTGCAAAATAACGGGGACCCTTTTTTACCTGATACAATATTGAAAAAAGTCGATATGAAAAAAGTTAGCGTTACTTGTTCTCTTATCAACTTACACTAGCAGTTTCTTTATTACTCGTTTTATTTTTACGGAAGTATTAGGAAAGGAGCAGGTTTTAATAAATAAATATGTTTAACACACACACACTGTCGTCTGTTCATAAGGTAGGCAATTTAAGGCCTGTGTTTTGGTAGCTGGCTGATATACATATATTTTTTAATAAATGTATATAATATTACATAAATATTACACCCAGACTCGAAACGGAATTCGAACACAATCCTAGAGTTGATGAAATGTATGACAATCGGATGAAAGCAGGGCTAAAACTGCACCAACGGGTCAGTTACTTAACATCTCATGAACATTTGCATTATTAAAATTAAACACATAAAGAGAGGAGTAAGAGTATGTTAGTGAAATTAAATTGATTCATGTTTAGAGATTAGATTAGCATCGTCCAGTTTGGGAGCATCACGTTGTGCTGCATTGAAACTACATGTCGCTGCGTCGGCGCCTCGTTTTGGGTTATTTTCACGTGGCGCAATATCTAAGTAAACTCCGTTCAGTAACTCTTACGGCTCTACCATAATGTTGCGTGACAAAACAAGTGAATTTTCCCGTGATTACGATGAGTCTAATTTAATTAAAAGTCTAAATCGGATTTTATCGCGTTTATTTGTTTTAAAACTTTACAGTTTAACGATTTTTTTATTAGATTAAATTATTTCCCGACGTTTCGGACCCTTTACAGCGTCCATGATCTCGGGGGACTGAGGTGGTGGGTGTCCGAATAAAACTGTAAAGTTTTAAAACAAATAAACGCGATAAATCCGATTTAGACTTTTAATTAAATGAGTAAAATTCGCGTAAATATAAGAGAACAGTACGATGAGTCTGTTATCAGTCATTTACATTGGATAAGCGGAAGATTATGAAACAATATGATCGTTATCCTAGGTAAGCGACAAGTGCAGCAACGCACCAGAACAATAATCACGACAATATTTAGACATTATTCCAAAACAAAAGAATTTAAGAATCTATAATAAGTTGTCTACTTTACGTCGCTTGAAGTTTTCGTTGTACTCGTATTATAGTATGTCGCATTTCTTCGCGACTCGCGTCGTTTCTTATTAGTTTTTTCATCGCTCACCTAGGATAATAAGTATATTATTACAACTGACTTCCGCAAAACGTTAGTCCTATTTTTTTGTTGTTGTACCTACTATTAAGTTGGAAGGAAGATGAGCAGTTCGCTTTAAGCCTCTGCTAAGGGAACATTTTTAAGATAGTCATAATTTCTATAAACCTCATTATATATATTATGTCAACTGAAAATAATCGGAAGTGTAATGTCTCGTGTAAGTAATAATGTTAAATACGAACAAAACTATGAATAGATCTAATTGAGTGAACATATATTTCATAATTATAGGTAAACCCTGGACGTTGTTATATTCAATCGACTTTGAGTCTAATTTCAGTTAATTAAGATCTATTTTTGCTTATTTAAATAATATATTGGAGGAGGTGATTTTCATTAGATTTTAAATTTTATTCCAACGGTTTAACGATTACTTTACTTTTTTTTGTAATATGCGGTGTGCTTATTATGGTTTTGCAAAAGTATCCGGCTCATTGATGCGCGAAAAATGGAAGTACAGAGATGTGACTCTAGTTTACGCTTCCGAAGAATAATCTTGATATTTGATCGTGGTAGGAGAACAGTTTATATAGTATAACACATGTTTATTGATATAATAAAGTTCGAGATTTTCTTTAGCGCTAATTACAGGTATGAGGATGATTATAATTTTTTTTTTCGTTGGAAAGTCTGTTCATTGATAAAAGTTATAAAACTTCACGCCTCACCAAGCTTACGCATGAGTCTTCATGAGTCAAACTCACAGATCGGAGCTATGATCACGATACTTTAAGCCAACGAATTTTAACCTCGATCCCTATTCCCTTTAACAGATATTTCACAGTATCGTACATTTGTTATTTTGTTATTTGTTAGTTGCACAATTTAATGGCCGTATGAGCTATAAAATCTGTGGCACTATCACCACCGTTTACGTTTATAATATCTATTCCTTATCCATTATTCTGTTCATTTGTTGGTGAACCTTAAATAAATAAATTCCATTCGTATAAACCATAGCTTGATGAATTATAGCCTATAAATTAATAAAAATGATTACTAATGCAAAAAAAATCACATATTTTACGTAGATGCTAAGATTAACGTGTTGAAACAAACAAATGCAATCTGCAATTTAATTATAATCAGGTAGACTAAAAAAATGATTATTAATTTATTAATTTATCGTTAAAGTATCAAAACGATCCGTCTCGTCTATTCGATGACAATATTGGCTATTAAACGGAAGTGCGATATCTTACAAATTCCGCTTACTTCCGCCGTTGAAACCTTTTTGGGGAATTATGGGAAGTTTCAATTTTGTACGCCCTTCCGAAATTATCCCCTAAGCGATCCTTTCAAGGAAACGTTCATGGAAAACATAGAGCACCGTAATTAGAAGTTAATTTGATCCCAAGAGCTGACAATGAGTAACTTTTTTAAAGCATAAATAAAAAGTAGGTGTTATTCGAAGATGATACGATCTAGAATCGCTTGGTTTTGGCTCAGTTATCGCTTACTTATCGCTTAGTTTTAGTAATCTTATACTCGGTGGTAAAAGAATATATCGAAACAAACAAGTCTCTGTAGACATTTTGAGAAATGCCTGTACACCAATCTACAGTAGAGAAGCGTGTCCGATTAGGTTTTTTACTTTGCATAACAGTGAGACATTAAAGTCACAATAAATTTATGATTATTTTGTTTTTTCTTCTCCAAAAAAAAGAACGTGACAGTTTTTTTTTGTTCTAGAAATAATTGTAGAACTTCATACGCAATGTACGTAATAAAAACGTAAGTCTATAATATTTACAATGTAAAAAATATAATATAATATATAGTATAAATATACCTACTTGTAAATATATATATATATCTGTATAATTAAATAAATATACTAACACGTCTAAACTCTGCAAGTTTGCGTCTCTCTGTGTGTGTAGTAATATTTTGAGGTATGAGGTATATACGTCGCGTCAAATATATATTTTTTACTTTCTACCTTTTAGAAATATTTATATAATATTAGTTATTCTTGTAATAATTATGACTTTAATAGTCAACAAGTTACTAATTAACAAACTAACAAACAAGAAAATAATTTAGTAAAATAGTTTTGTCTCTAAATAAATTTATAACTAACCTACTTAATAATCCAATTTTATTGTTGCAAAACTGTAAATTATATAAAAACTGTAAATTATATGCAAAATTGTAAACCTCAGTGGTTTTTAATGCATATATAAATTAAGATTACTGTACCAACATTTCGCTGGTTTGCGAGAATATCGACGTAATTCAAAATTCTGTCAAATTGAATACTGTATGCCAAACGATCATAAATCTATGATATTTTATCGTGATCAAAGATGCAACGTCATTTCCGCGTCAACTTCCGTTAGAAAGAGGAAGAGTCATTATTCATTTGAAACAAAACAATCTAGCATAAATCACAAATAAAGGCTCATTTCAGTTGCGCCGAGTAAACGCACGGTCGATTCTCGTAAATACCGACGTATTTACAGTTCGGTTGCAATAGTTGCTGAACATTTTTCAAGAATAGTGATATATTTAGTGATTAGTCATTGTTTTTGATAAAAGTAAGTATATTTTTATGTTTTATTTTTATTTACGCCTGTATTATTGAATAATTATGGTTCATTGCTTATATAATGTATAAAAGAAAAAGAGCTTTCAAGAATAGAGAAGGTCAAGGACAAGAACGAAGCAGAAGATAAAGAATCAACTATAGTAACAGTGTATGACTTACAGGCTGTGATGCCATATCGTAGGGGAGATGTATCAAATTTTTACTATGTTTTAAAAGTACATTTATACCTTAAACTTTACTATCTATGAGATGAATAATAAAAATGCGCTCTGCTAAGTATGGCATGAAGGAGAAGCAAACAGAGGAGCTATAGAAATAGGCACCTGTATTTTAGAATATTTAAAAAGTGTTGACAAAAATCTAACAACTGAAGCCAAACTAGATATAATTTTTTATTTTGATAACTGCTGCGGACAGCAGAAGAACAAATTCATTATTAGTATGTACATGTACGCTGTTTCTACTTTTGATTATATTAATAGTATTACGCATAAATTTCTGATAAAATACATTTCGGTAAGTGTGCGCAGGAATTGCATCAATTAATTCCCCCAGCACCATTCCACCATCGGACAACTCGACGTGGGCAGGGGTTCCATCCATACGTGGTCGACATCCCTCCGGTTCGTACCTCGCGGTTCGCATCATCTTTCATTATTAGAACTGCAAAGGAATGGAATTCTCTTCCTGCGTCACTGTTTCCCGATGCGTATAACCTAGGGATTTTTAAGGCAAGAGTGAACAGGCATTATTTGAGTTTGCGTGCTTCACCTTAGACTTCATCGTTGACCTTAGACTTCATAGTTGTTCATCGTACCATCAGACAAGATTGAGGTCAAACGCACTCAAATTTCCAATAAAAAAAAATAATAATAAAAAGGCATACGCAAAACAAAGGTGACAGTGTGCATTCGGTCATTGAAAGAAGCATCAATAAGACTTTGAAATCGGGTCCTATCTATACACCGGATCAGTACATTTCCATAATTCGCACTGCAAAAAAGAAAGGATCTTACAAAGCCATGGAAATGGATCATACAAGTTTTTACGAATTAAAGGCGCAAACCTCTGATGTGGGTAGAAATTTTAATAAAAATACTGATAATGAGAGTGTTAAAATGGCAGATATAAAGATTTTAAAAGTAGACGCTGACCACAAAGGATTTTTTTTTTTTATATAAAACTTCTTAGAGTGAAAATTAATTTAAATGTGTGAGTTACTAGCCGGGCATGAAAATCATTGGACGAAAATTACAGATTGCAATCTGCCTTAAAAAAAGGAACGGAATCTCGGAAAATAAGAAGAGAGGACTATTAGATTTAGTTAACAAAATTATAATTCCAAACTATTATCGACAATTTTACGAGGGATTGTAATACATGATTTATTTTACTGACCTTTTAAGAATTCATGTTTATTTTGAAGAACAGGGGATTTTAATGCCTAAATGTAAACTTACTATTATATAATATAAAACTATTTTTATTTGTTATAATTACAAAAGTTTTAAACACTGTTGTTTATTTTTAATTTGTATTTTTAAGAGGCTTTTAATTTAAATAAAAACGACATAAGTTGATTTTTATAGTTTGTAGTCTCGTGAATAAAGACTGATATCTGAAACCCACTTTGGATGACGATTTTTTTAATAATTTTAATAAAAGTTTTAAAAATATTTTTATGTGTTTTAATAATAAGATAAATTTTCCTTTGATCAGTAAAGTCAAACCCTTAATAAATCATTTACATTGAACGGTATGAACTAAACCATTTATAAAGAAATTTAAAAATGCCATTCTCTAAAATCAATAATTTTTAGTTCCGTCGCTATTCTCGCAAACCAGCGATTTGTAAAGTATGTAAATAAATAAAATAAAATAAATTAAAAAAACCACATAGATGTAAGAAGCTTTATAAGCTTCTTTGCTTAAATCTTTTTAAAAAGACTTGCCAGAAATATTGCCTTATTTTTACGAATGCCTTGAGTTTTTTTAAATGAAGATTTTATTTTTAATATATCAAATATTACTTCCATCTTAATAAAAATGTTCAAAAATACTGAAATACAAAAACAGGTTTTAATAGAGATCGATGTAGCGCTACCAATAAATATGTTTGCCTACTGTTTACGAAAAAACTTGACCAATTGCAAACCATCTGCTTGTACGCATGCGCCGAGAAGATGGCGCGAAGCCTTCCAACGCCTCGCGGTCGATTCGTAACAACTGTCACTTTTCGCGGCTTTTTTATTTTGTTGTTTTTCTTTTTTCTGCAACAAAATGGGCAGATGTTTAATTTTTTAAGTATTTCAAATATTTATTTTTTATGAATAAATCTCAGTGCCTAATTAGGTGTACTTGTGTAATTAAGTGAATAATTTGCGAATCATGTCGTGTGAACATAGTGACAGATGTAGGTTACTGTGAGAATCTTTGACAGTTAGGTTCGCATCTTCTCGAGGCTGTGATTCTCATGACATTTGAGCCCTCAAGGAATTATGTGATCGAATTTTTGGACCCTAATGTACTTACACGTACATATGGTGTTAAGAAAATACTTTCAAAATTACCTATGTATTACAAAAATCGAATATTTATTAGTTCATATTGTTTTGTAGGTCAGTCTTTAAGTCCTATGATAAGATAATTATAAACTATGTAATGTACCTTATTTTATTCTTAATTCCTGTATAAGGAAATGTTGGTATTACTATTAAGTGTAAAAAAAAGTTGTAATTTAAAGGAAATGTAAGAACGAGAGAGAAGATAATTTATTTTTAGTTTTTTTTTCACTAACAATCGTATTATTCTAAAATAAAATTACGTTAATTATTTAATTAAAATATACATATTTTTTACTTTTTATTTATAGCTATAAGCTATTTCATAAATGCAACATTTCAATTAAATAATAAAAAAATGCATTATTTTTTAAAAGTCAAGTGTAAAGGCCTAAATCAGTGCCACCTACAGTGCAGTAATCAAAGGCGTGCACCTAACGAGCCGTGTAATTGCTCCGTGTGGCCGAAGCCTTACAAAGCGGCCCACTGGCCTACTGACGTTCATAGCGTTTTGCCTTCTGGTTTTACTCGCTCTACTATATTATGAAGATTAATAAATCTATAATTAGTAATATGTATATGTAAAAAAGTTTTATGTAATTTTATGTATTGAAATCATGGAAAGTATTATGTATTGATTAATACGTGAAGCAAAAACTTTTTACCCCTTTTTACGGAAATTACGTGGACGGAGAAGTATGAAATTTGGCACAGTTAAAGATTATATGGAGAAGAAGTGCAGAATGGTAATATTTTTTTTATAATAATGCTCAAAAAATACATTAAATTTATTAAAAAAAACACTACACACACTACGGCACACACACATGTACAATGACATATAATTATACACAAATTTTGTTTATTAGACTTTGACAGTCTGTTGTCAACACGGTCTTAAATACAGGTCTTGTAACGATTTTTTTATCGAAATTTACTATCACAGATCAGGTAAAATGACTGCTGCATATCCATATCACCATGTTATGTGCAATTATATTTGGATAAACTTCCGAAAAGCGGATACCGCATTTCGTCATGAAATTTGGCAAGAACATTCTATTTGACTATCTATGAGTCCCCTTAAAGGGATTTTTGTCGGCACGCAATATTTTTCGAAATATTGAATTTTTTAAGTACGCTGCTTAGCACACTCTATATAAGAAAGCGAGTCGATCAAAAGAAGAAGGAAAAAAACCTAACCTAACCTATCCTAGAATGCGTAAATGTATTTCACAGCGATTAAAAAAGAGACCTAACAACCTAACCTAACCTAATGATTTAAAAAAAAATCTTAATCTAACCCAACCTTAAAAAAACCCTAACTATTAAAAAAAAAGACCTAACAACCTAACCTAAGCTAACGATTTAAAAAAATCTTAATCTAACCTAACCTTAAAAAAAAACCCTAACTGCGTAATGAATTTCTCAGTCTTCAAAAAAAAAAAAAAGTGGCGGAGTACGTAGTGAAACAATGGCCGATCATCTATGCGAGTTTTCATGGAGTCGTCGCGTTAAAAAATTGAACAAAAATCCGTTCAATGAATTATGTATTACAAAATATAAATAGTGTGTATCCGGGAAAATAAAAAAGCGGATTGATTATATATATGTATAAATAACACCTGTAGTGTGTGTGTGTGTGTTACGTGGCGATAAATATATAGATATATTATAAGCGTGCTAAGCAGCATACTCAAAAAATTCAATATTTCGTAAAATATTGCGAGTCGCCAAAAACCCTTTTAAGGGGACTCTTAGATAGTCAAATGTAATGTCTGTGCCAAGTTTTATGAGAATATTCGGTATCTACTTTTTGCTTTCTTATATAGAGCGTACTAAACAGCGTACTCAAAAAATTCAATATTTCGTAAAATATTGCGATCCGCCAAAAATCCTTTTAAGGGGATGCTTAGATAGTCAAATGGAATGTCCGTGCCAAATTTCATGAGAAAATTCGGTATCTGCTTTTCGGAAGTACACCCTTATATTTTTATGATGTTGACAATGCTGTTAATTATAGATTTGATCCAATTTCGACCACTGGGCGACCACGAGTTTATATAAATATATGTACAAACATCGTAGGTACTTCTCGAGACTTAGTACTTGTATATAGTTAGTATGTTACTAAATAATTTTCTTAAGAAAATTATCTGACGAAAAATATTTCAATAGATGTATTTTTTCATATATCTTATTGTAGACATAATTTCCATATTAAGGCCTTAATAAGCCGGTTGCTGATAAAGATTTGATGCATGATGGTACCCAATAGACAAAAACTTATCAGACTCTACTTTATCTGTCAGATATTTCCATTCACAACCAGTGGTGGCAAAATTTGCAGTTTAATAGTTGACAAAGCCTATCAGGAACTTATGTGAGAAATAATCGATTAGTGCAGCGTCGGACGGCCGTCCGCGAGATGGACAGACGACTTGAGAAGAGTCGCCAGAAGCCGTTGGATGGAGGCTGCTTAGAACCGGTCGCTCTGGAGATCGACAGGGGAGACCTAAGTTCAGCAGTGGATATCCAATGGCTGATATGATGATGATGGTGATAATAAAGTAAAGTAAATAACCTAAAACTATACCGCTATCAACATGGACATCGTTCAATTGACGTATCCGGTAATACAGGTAAAACCGCAAGTTTCATATAGTATACAAAATACTTTTCAAATCGTAAGCGTGTTTTAAGGAAACACATCATCCCTTTGTATCCATCTCCCACGGGGTGTGGGAAACACGGCATTGACAAAAAACACACGTAATTATTATAATATATGTAGTGGAGGAAGACTTCCGTTCCAGCATCCGCTAGATACGTTTGTGATGCATCGAGAGATCAATGTTATATTATAATTTACATAATAAAATATAATATATTTAATTATGTGAGTTATGTAGATTTTAAGGTATTTGTACTAAATATGTGTTTCCGGTCTGAGTGTATGTCCTTGTGGGTCTCCCCACCGTGCCTTGCAGAGCACGTAAAGCCGTCGGTCCCGTTGTTATCATAGACACATGATAACAATCGTCATATAAGGTAATTTATCAGACAACCCGCAGTAGTGAAGCGTGGTGGATTAAGCTCCAGCCCTTCTCCTATCTGGAGAAGAGGCCTTTTCCCAACAATGGGAAATTTACAGGATGATTCAATCAGTCAGTATTGGTGTCTGATTTGGGTGTTATTTTTAATGAGTCTTCTCTCTGTTTATTTCCAAGGCACGTAAATCTGTCGGTCCCGATTATGATCATAAATACCACATAACGACATTTCTTCAACTCGCTGTGGAGCAGCGTGGTGGATGAAGATTTAAATAAAAACAAAAGTCTATTTTTTCCTTTTTTTTGGACACACTAATCTCAAATATTACTAGAACGTTTCAAAAAACTAATTTTACGATAAAATGATAAATATTAAAACTCAATGCGGTGTGATTAGTTTCCTAATATAATTGTTCAGTGCTTTGTGTGCCACGGTCTTATGGGCACATCCGTAACGAGTATCAAAATTTACTTTTTGAATATAAAGGTTTTGATATTTTATGGCTATCAATTAAGGATATCTTTTTATAATACTTAACGATTTACATTTTATTTTATATCAATGTTATCTTAAGTAATAAATCTTAATTTTTTTTAAGTTAAAATATCTAAGATAGACGCATAAAAAAAATTGACGACGCGTTAGCGCAGTGGTCACAGCAACTGACTGATGCGTTAGCGGTCTCGGGTTCGATCCCCGCTGATGAAAAATATTTGTATAGGCCATACAGATGTTAGTCGTGGGTGTTCTTGATTGTGTATATATTGTGTGTGTTTTTGGATCCCCGACACAGGATTCTCACCCTACTGGGCCGTTGAGTGTGGAGTATTGATTTATTTATGAATACTTTACGAATCTTTTAAAAATTATGTTTAAATAATTAAAAATTTCTTTAAATGTATGTGTAAAAAGTAAAATATTTATTTTTTTTATTATAATACGTTTTTACGTTTTTAATAGTACGTTTTTATTATAATACGTAAAATGTTTTAATAATTGTGGCATATATGTGTCTAATTTCTGCAACTATAAACTGGTAACCGAAAACAACATATTTAAATGATATTTTTCATATTATTTATAGGCAACAATTATTAGTTGTTTTAAAAACGGAACAACTAACATAAAACTAATTATAATATATGAAGTTGACAACAGCGCCTTAATTTAAAGCTAAACCTTTTAAAAAAGTTTAGTGACTTGTTAGACGAAAAAAAAAATGTCTTTATAAAATATTAAATATTATTTATTTACATTCATTTCAATTCAAATATTAAAAGAACTTAGATTCTATACGAACAAAATCTTTTTAATATTTTTAAACAAATATTTTTCGTTATTTAATTAGTTAGACTTAAAAGCTTTTTTTTTTTCAAATAAATAATTGTCACGCTCGTTCGCTTCAGTCTATTGCAATCCACTGGTGGACATAGGTCTCCACAAATTGGCACCAACTATCCCGGCTGTACAATATTTGTATACATCTAATATATTCCACCCTTACCCCTTTAGATAGTAACTTATTTGTTAACATTTGGGGAACCGCTAGCTCATTATTATTATTATTTTAATGTAAGTTATAAAAAAAATATTTTTTAAAGATACAGTTATAATGATAATTTAGTCAATTAACTTTAAAAATAAAACGTTTAAGTTTTTAAAATTAAATTGATAAGTTAATACAGTTATAAATCCGCAAAAAAAATTTCAAGTGACCACCATGAACACCAAAAAACGGTTCTATTAATCTAAATCAAAATAAAAGTCGATAACGGTGTTAAAAAAAAATTAAAAAGCGTCGTTTTTGGCGCCTAAATAGCCACTAGGCTTTGTCACGGTCGTTTTAAAAATTAAAAGAAAAAATCCTTTAACACTTTAACACCCGTACTCTAGATATAATTAAATATTATTAAGTTATGACTTAATTTCGGTATAGGATCGTAAATTTTTTTCGTCTCTCTCTAAAACCTTTGAAAGAAGGAAAATAGAATATTCGCGGTTTAAATTGAAATGTGCAAGTGTTGGCCACCCAAATCTAAAAAAAATTATAATGTTTGAAACTTGTTAACAATGGTTGGTTCTGTACATAAATAACATTATTTTTTTAATTAATTCTCTTACGCTTTTAATAGCATTCGAGAAATAATTATATATGCATAAAATAATAATAATAATTAATTGTTGAAACATAAAAAATAAATTAAATTATAAAATAATTAAATAATAACCAGTAGAATTAACATTTATAAACATAATTATCTGTTTATCGATATTTTTAATTATAATTAATTTGTATTCATTATTTTTTAAGCTGTGGTAAAATAAAGCAAATATAATTTTCATTAAATCGCATGGAATCCCAATTCAAGGGGAAGTAGGTTCTTTATCGAGTGCCGACGATGACTTGCTTTTCATCTCAATAAAAAAGTTCCCAGGAGTGTCGACGCTAAAAAACCAATGACTTGCCGATACAATTTAAAAATCTATGACATAACGAGACTACCTGATGTGTCAATTTCGATAAAGTTTTTTTTAGCACCTCACGAATATGAGTAAAATAAATACTGCATTAAATTTGGTTTAATTATTTATTGCTTTAGCTGATTCTTCAGCTAAATCGATAAATAATTCATCAGCTATTTTACGTTCAGCAGTGGGTTTACAGGCTGATACTGTTAGCTGATTACGGAGTATATTATATCTCAATATTTGTATTGTACTGTACTGTATCAGCCTGTACGAAGGCCTCTTCTCCATATAGAAGAAGGGTTGAAGATTAATCCACTATGCTGCTCCACTGCGGGTTGGCGGATAATTTCCTACCATGAGTAACGATCGTTATCAGGTGTCTGTGATAACAACCGGGACCGATGACTTTACGTGCTCTCCGAGGCACAGTGGGGAGACCTACAAGGACATACACCCAGACCGGAAACAAGTGTTTGTATAAATACAAATATCTGTCCCGAGCGAGAATCGAATCTACGTCAGAAAGCTCGTCAGTCGGTCTTAGTATCTATCAGTGACGTTTCTTATGTGCGAGATAAAGTTTATCAACAATCGGTAAAATTGACCCCTAACAACAATAATACAATTTATGCGTATTAACGAGATCGATAATCATGTTTTTAAAGTTATTCGATTTGTTCTTTAAGTCGAGGTTATCTTTTAAATTCTTAAGATTATATTTTACGGTTATTTACGGGTTTTTGATATAATACATATAAACTACCGGGTAAATGTGTATGTATGTGTATATGTAGAATAAGATTAGATAGAGTAAGATTAACGGTGTTTGAATAAACTATGTTTAAATTAATGTAAAATGTTGTGTAAGGTTAAACAACGTGTTATATTTTAAGCCCTCCGGTAAAATGAAAGCCTGTGTAACTAATTTCAAACAAACGTTTGTAATAAGTGGGTATCGAACTGAATACCGTTAGCTCAATAGACAGATGTGCTGTGAGTACTGTGTCAAATCATCGTCAAAAGTATTCGTCAAGTTCGGTATATTATATAAAAAAGAAAGAAGTAACCGACTACTGTAAAAGCGTACTTAAATTTTTTAATTTTATTTTGTTTATAATTGTTCTCTGTAGAATCATTTTGATATTCTTGCAGCTCGTTAATGATTAAGACTATCAAAAATATTAACACACCCATTAAATTAGACTAAAATAGTAATTGTTGCAGAAGCAGGGATGTGTGTCCATGAATTAGTACCTGCGCCTTAGCGTCGAATGAATCGATGTTTACTGTACATAAACATTTAATTTATTTTAACAATCATTTGCATGATAATTTCTTGAAGATAGCAATCGTGGTACTCAACTAAAGTTCGGTTTGATCCAGCGCGATTAAATTTTTCAAAGTTATAAGAGGACTTGACTAGCATGGACGGACAAATTATCATATATATGTAATATATTTTTTTAAATTAGGTATAGAAAGTGTTCTGATGATTTAATTGATTGAAAAAAAGAAGAGAAGAAAGAAAGAAGTCAACAAATCTTTATTCTTCTTTAAATTTCCATCTAGTTTTCTTTAAAAAAAAAATGGCGATAGATATGCGACTTAGTAAAATAAAAGTTCTTCCCATTTCTACTGAAAAAAAAAACAACAACATTTGTCATTAAATAGTGAACGCTCATGTACCTACTACAATTTTGTACGAGTTTTTTTTTTTATATAAAAAAAAAAGTTATTTATAAATGTTATTTTCTTAATCCAATTAATAATTTACCTTAAAAAACGTAGGATTTAACATAAAAAGTGTTTTTAACAAACACTTCAGTTCTTGCCGCGATCTTCGAAAAAATCGGTAGCAAGAATCAACACTTGAATTTTCAAGTGCTGGCTGACAGGGAGGTGAGGCAAAAACTAATCGATTATTAAAGTTTTGTTGAGTTTACTAAATAGTTTGAGCGAGGTGTTGCCTGTAACTTTATATGTATATTTGGAATTTGAAATTAAATATATAGATATATTATTGTATTAATAACTTCAAGTCTAGATTGGCAAGCTCTATGTATGAAAAAAAAAGAGATAAAATATGCTCCATGTAAGTTGTCTCATTCCAGAATTTAAATGAAGGTATAATGCATTATGTTATTTGTGCTTCAGACTTATACAAGAAATACATTTAACGTTTATTTTTAGAGATAAAAACGGGCAAACTATATAGTTTGTAACGATTTTGTCGATATTTCGGACCAACATAGTATCATGTTTCACGTCTCTCGTCGTGACCACGGACTATGGACTATATCGTGGTATGTAACCGTTTTTCCCTTTAAAAATAAACAATGTTTGAAAACCGCGAGTGGTTAAAAAGGTTAAATTCATTTAAAATATCAAAAAGACAGATTTAATTACGAATACCTTTTGTAATTCAGAATAATACCTTGTAAATAGCCTATTGTTTGTGAATTCATCGCTAATAGCGTGAAATCCATCCCTTTTCCAAGATAACGAGAAATTTAAATTCACAATAGCTTTAATTCATTTGGACAAAAGATTATCAAACTGTTAACTTTGCACAATAGTTTATCGATACGGAAATTATTTTTAGCGATGGTATATTGTTCGATATTAAGTCTTGGGTGGTAAGAAATAAGAGCTGCTTCCATTGAAAGGGTTGATTAAACGCGATCCCGCTGGGAGGTATGTGTGGGAATACATTGTTTTCATGGAGATGATGGGGTGTATTTTTTATAATTTTTTGATTTATAACGTTTCATACGTTTTGTTCTTCCGGTTTGACAGTTGAACGTTGTTTTTGCAGATTGAAAAAATTATTTCTTCTTGGGATGGAATCATAAGTATTTCGTTAAGGTCGTGTCTTTGTATAATTGTTCTACAACTGAGTTTTTTTAACAAATTATGTATGTGTAAATTTCATAACTTTTTATATATACTTATTTTCATACTCGATAAATTTTTTAATGTTTTAACATGTAATTAAAAATAAATATACTTAACAGACACACTCTGTCGTCTATTCCTAAAGTAGGCAACTTAATTACTGTTCCCGGTTGTTATCATAGACACCTGATAATGGTCGTTACTCATTGTTATACTATGCAATAGTGGTTATTTCTACAAGTATTTGTTTCCGGTCTATATCCTTGTGGGTCTCTTCACCGTGTCTCGGAGAGCACGTAAAGCCGTCGGTACCGGTTGTTATCATAGACGCCTGATAACGATCGTTACTTATTTTAGGGATATTATCCGCCAACCCGCAATGGAGCAGCGTGGTGGATTTAGCTCCAACCCTTCTTCTATATGGAGAAAAGGGCATCGCTCAGCAGTGGGTGGTTTACATGCTGATACAATAAACTATAACTATAGCATTCAAGCATAGCAAGGTTGCAAATAGAGATATCTGATAGGTAAAGTTGAGTTTGAGTGTGAAAAAAAAAATATATCATAAACTTTTATCTGTTGGATACCCTTATTCTTAAGATAGCTTTATCAGCAACCTGTGAAAAAGTCCCTAAAACAAAAATATTATCTACTACGTAACAGCGACTTAGATTGCATTTTTTAAAATATGTGTGTAACTGTGTACAAAACTTAAGACTTCGTTACAATTTTAATTAATTAGTTACATTATTTATTGCACACCACAAATAGATAACAAGTCATAATTACAAGATAGTTAAGGTAATATTTTTTAGTACAACAAGTGGTCTTATAGCTAATTAGCCATTTCTTCCAGTCAATACAAAATTAATGGAGAATCCAACAAGGAAACGGGGTAGGTTGTGCAGTTATATATACATACTAATATTTACCTACTAATACTTATACAAGACACTTATGTAAATAAAAATATAACAAATATCCCTATTATAAATTAATAAATATTAAATATTAATAATAAATAAAATTAATTAAAAAATAAATATAATTGTATATAGAGTACCTAACAACTCCACTTCTAGCCGTGTATCAAAATGAAACCTACACCAGAATTTAAGTTAGACTTTTAGGTTTACAACTGTGGAAACAACAACTAATTTTAAACAACAACAACAGAAACTAATATACAGACAGACAGACAGCAAAAATTCGTTGTTTTGCCTTTTTTGTTTGGTTTCTATTGCTCTCATAAAGTCCCGTATAATTAGTTTTTCTTGTAAATCTCTAGTGTGCAGACAACTATATATATTATATTATTTATAATTGTATTTATTTAATTTTTAATATTTTTCAGTGACAGTAATTTTTTTTTTGCAGATTGAAAATCGAGATCAAGTTCACAACTCTTCCCATGAGCATCAATCGTCTCCCGCTGCGGCGATCCCATTGTCGAACATTTTACAACTACAAAAACTTTATTGCGCCGTTTGCATGAATTCCTACAGTCTAAATTAATATGTTTTTGAAGAAATACTTCCACTTTATGATTTTAATGTAAATTATGATATCATTTCGTTTTGGGAGGTCCTGATTGCGGTATTTTTTTCATATATTTTGAGTATTTCTTTAATAATTTTGTATATTTTGTTATTATAAAAGAAACTACTTGATTTGTAGTAAATTTATGTTAGATACATATGTTCGTGGTGGGATTTCCAAATGTTTGTTCATTTATAATTAATACGCTGAACAGATTTTAATAATTCCTTTTCTGTTAGATAGCTATATCATTCAGAACTAGCATAGACTTTAAAAATTCATGCTAGGACTGTAAGTCGCAGAACGACACCAAAATTGTTAACTTTAATAAGTCTACGGTCGTAATCTAGATTAACCAGTTCACTGTTTTGACGAATATGTTCGTCATGACAAAAATGTAATATTTTATGCTACGACGAATATAACACCTCGTCCAGCACGTACAACAGCGCCGCCACCAGCGAGCGTTGCCCGCCCGACAGCTCACCCAGCGTCACCCTTTTACACATATTCCAACAAAGTCGAAACAGTTAACTGGTTAAAAGAAACACCTACGAACATTTTAATGCTTCTAGAATCACTGGTATAAGTATATGAGCTGATAGTAAAGATAATTAGCTGTTTAGCATTTTTTTTTAAAAATATGTACGTATCTTCAAAAAAAAAAAATACTTAATTGTGCTACGAATAAGTTACATATAAGTATTGTAATAATTATTTTTCAGATTATCAATAAAATTATAAAAATCGTATATCGTAACGGATGTAACCATCCGGAAACGTCCAAACATCGAGCTATCAAAACAAATTCGAAATTAAACGGAAACCATCCCAACAATGAGAACTAATCAGGACCGACCTATAAACATATGGTAAACATCCGAAAGGGTTTAACAATTACATAAATTAATACTAACATCCTTTTTATATAAAGAAAGCTTAAATATATACGCGTAAAATCACTTCCTCTATCATTTACAATGTTTTTTCCCGCCATCTGACGCCATTTTTTCTCAAAGATGGCTACCCCATATGTCGTCGGCGTAGCACGTGTTAAAATGAATACTTATATAGTCCTGTGAGTGGCTAGCGTCTCATCAAGGAACGAAAGTTCTGTAAAGAGGTTTTAATATAATTATTTCGTGTGCTATTATATAATTATGTTGTAATTATAAATGGAGAACACAAACACATGCACGCGCACACACATTTACAATTTGAATTGTTTGACAAATCCAATTGTTAATTAAATTTAAATGTTTATCTGTGTTCCATTTAATATATAATTAATTATTATTATTTAAAAAATAGGTTAAGAATACGCTTCAATATTACTAAATAAATAATAATAATAATAAACGATTTTGATTTAGGCTCTTTAGATTTCATAAAATAATGCATTTTATGAGTTATTTAAAAATAAAATTTAAAAAAAGGCAAATTTTCTGAGACAATATTTTAAGCAACAAAAATATATATATTAATTTATTTAAAAACCATTACTATTTGTTTACCTGAATTATTTCATGATCATAGACGATACAAAATTTTTTTCTTGATTCCTTTATCGTTCTCGGAATTTCCTCTTAAAGGCGTGTGTTTCTACGAATTTTCGGAAAACGTCACAAAACTGACATTATTCGGACACGCACGCCCGCAGCGCCCGCTCGCCATTTGTCTTTACTAAATTAAATTATATCTGTAACGTTTTACTTCTTATAATAACCCGAAACATAAGAATTACGAAATGTGTCGCCTTAAACAACGTTTAAGTAAATTAAAGCAATCGACACGTCGTCCACGGGAGTGTTAATCATTTTTAAATTTTAAATATTTTCAAACGCTACTTTTTTTTGCTTTCGAACGTTGTAGAAATTGTTTTTTTTTTTTTAATGTTTTACATACTGTACACGGTCGTCTGTTTTTGATGTAGGCAACTTAATGACTGTGTTTTAAATAATAACCAACTTCTATACTTTTTTTAAAACTAAATATATACATATATAATTATTACACCCAGACTCGGGGCAGTAATCGAACGCACAACCCTGGAGTAGAAAACAGGGTCACTGTCTATTAATCAATAAATTTTATTCAATTTTTATTGTTTAGTATTATTTTATGTTTATAATAGATAAATAATAATTACTGAGAATTGTAATAATATCTCCTTTACTATTTAAAAGCTGCAATATTCAAAATTAATTTTTATTTTTGTGTTCAAGCATCTGAATTGATATTTGATTTTTAATTTTAATTCGTTATATATGTTTTTTTTTCCAGCAACAGTATGTTTCTTGCAAATTTCCTGTCGATATTAAATAAACATACTCATATAGGGTATATGTATAACTGTGTTTAATTTTTAGGTGAGGAGGTATAATACCTATGCACACATTGAATAAAGTTCCAAAAAATATAGTTCCTATTATTTGTTTTAGAGCTAGATGAAATTTACTACAGGTTGTAAATGACTTGTTATTCCAGAAGAGTACCACGCTCTCACAGAAAATGGAAACGAATTATGTGCCAGAGTATTACAGTAGCTTCTAACTACTAATACCTGTTTTTCTTATTCTTTATTCCATGAATATATACGTATAATACCTTTCTTCAATGTTAGTGTTATTCTAGGTGAAAGAGTTTTTAACTAAATTACTATTACCGCACCCGCCGGCGACCGCACCGATCAACCTCCTTCGTCTCTTCTTCATACTAACAATAAGTGACATTTGCAAAATCATCTGTGCTGATAATTAGCATCATTGGGTATTGTAAGACATAAAATTTAACTTTAATGTAGCTTACATAGATATAGAGAGAATATTCCATATTTGTAATGATTAATAACTTTGCTGGATTATTAATATAAGCTTAATGGACAAATATATATCGAATTTTTAGCATTAAGAAATATTAAAATAAATTAAAGAACAAAATAAAACTGTATTACTTAATATACTGTATTTTATTAGTTTTTTTTTCTTTTTTTTAATTTGTCCCGAAAAACTCTCCAAGTACCTACTCGTATAAACTTTAAAGTAATTTTTCTTATTTGTTTTTAATGATTTTTTATAAGTATATATAACCTTATTGGCATGTTAGTTATTATGAATAACAATAAATATAATAAGAAAAGCAACAGAAACACACGACAAACATAAACATAACAGAACCCTGAAACTGTACCCTAAAATATTAAAAATAATAAACAATTAAGTTGAAAACGTCCGTGTTGGTGGCGGTGGTGATATTTCGCACCTTTTAATCTTAAACGGTGTAATACACACGACGCCGTCACCAGTACCGCCAGGACCGATGTGGAGCCTGTGGTTATGACAGCACGCGACTTCCGCGCATAATTATATCGGTGTATCGTCGAGATGCGTAAGTCGTTCGCACTTATTTGGCAGTGATTTGCTAATTTATATACAGACTGTTTGTCTTTGTAAAATATATTTTTGTAAGCGTACTAATTTGGTTTTCATTCAGCCAGGATTAGCACACGACTTTTTGACGTTTACTTTCTTTTTCGTTTAATACTGATTTATATATTTAATAGTTTGGAGGGCTCGAGTACAGATAATAGATATCATCGTGTGGGTAGACTTAAAATTAATATAATAAAATAAAAAAAAGTAGAATTTCCACGTGCAATTGGTGAAACCATATATATGTGCACGTTTGGCATCATTGAAATGCATTAAGAAGATAAAGTGAAAGCGAAAGATTTTTGTCTCGTTGTTTTTTGCGTAGTCTTCCATATAATATATTTTTTACTAAATTTACTATTATTTATTATAATTTTTATATACAAATGATTCGTAAACTAAAAGCTCTAAATAAATTTAAACAAAAACTCGCTAAAATAATTATGTTATGATAAAATATATTACACAATTTTCTCATTAAAAAACTTTATTTTCAAATATTTTTGTTAAATCGGAACACACTGTGTAGATCTCGTTAGCGTGTTGACTTTGCCGCGAATGCTGTATTACGAATATTGTTATAAGTGAAGGTAATAACAGCGGGTTCGATGCCGAGTCAAACGTGATTTGGCGTTTGTTCACTTTACTAAGAATTGCTGTGCCTGTATTAATTTATATATAAAGTTACCGAGGTGATTTTTACATTGATTTAAAGTATAATAATAATCAAATATATATTAGGCTCTAAGGTTTAAGGTGACTTTTTTTTCGGAAGGACTTTTGCTGTTGGCCTTAACGGCCTTTACAGCGACACCGGGCAGGAGGGCCGAACACTGAGGTCCAACCTAAAAATGACAGCCTCCTAAGGGGAGGCTCTGAAGGACGGTACCGCGTTGGTTGGCCGGCTTTAAGCGGCGCTATGCGGAGCGCTAAAAGGCAAGCGAACTACTGCTCTACGTGCCGACGCGCTTACGAGCCGTTGGAATAAGGTTGTAACAAGCAATTGCAATAATTGATATATTGTTACAAAATAATTGAAGACGTAACATAGATAATGATTTACTTGTACATTAATCTTGTCATTGGCTCTCACACATGTCAAAGTTAGCTTGGAGTCTTGGACACTGATATCTGGGGTAGACGCTTACGAAATGTCGTCGTATCTAGTATACGTATATATTAAATTGCAGTAATATTGTAATTTATGAAAATATATATTGTAGCCAACCTGCAATGGAGCAGCGTGGTGGATTAAGCTCCAACCCTTCTTCTATATGGAGGAGAGGCCTTCGCTCAGCAGTAGGTTGTTTACAGGCTGGTACAGTACAGTACAGTACATAGTATAGATTGTAGATTTAATGTAAAATCGTTTTGTGTCATTTTAAGGAGTGTTATAAATATTAATTATGTTTGAGTCTAGATTAACCAATTGATACAACAACTTTTCATCCCTCATAGAGCTTTAACCATCCCGATCCTGGTCAGCCCACATCCATCTATTGTCCGCCACCTTCATTAAGTCATCTGTCCATCGGGCTACAGTCTCACTACTATTGCCTAAACGCGGTTTTCCTTAAGCAGGAAACAACACCATCTTTCGTAATATGTCTAGAGACTTGACCGGCCTACATACATTTTAATATGTGATATTTAACCAAAAAAAAAAAAAGTAGAGCCTATTTAGACTAGAACTGCAGAGCTTTTGAGCGTTAATATTATTTGAAACATGAGCTCGTTTTTCGACGCTGATCGCAACATCGCAAGAAAACCTGCAACTGTTGAGTTACTTGCTGGCTCTTTTCAGCAAAATCCCAATCCGGTGGTAGCTTCACATTAACTATAATACATCATTAGTAAAGTCTCCTCGCAAGTCCCACCTACCTACCCTCCTAAAGGACCTACTTTCCTTGGACCAAAGAGTAATCACCCCAATTCTAAGGACTATTTTCTACGTGTAAAACCTTTTAAATCACCTATATATTAAAGTACACTACCACCACCACCAAATCAACCGTTAGCAGGTGGGTTGGCGAGCAAAGTGTGTTGAGGCAGGATATGGTGACGCTGTTTGCCCACCGTCCTCTGAAATAGCCTACAGCGAAGATGCGATGTCTAACTGTGCGGGGCGTCGCACAGGAGAGAGTGCCCGATGGGGCTGCGTCTGCGGGCCACGAAGCAACGTACGCGGTACCAATGGTCCGCCTTGTAAGGGTGGGTGCACTGCGGGTTATTATAGTGGGTGAGGGCCCCACACTACCCCAATGTCTCCCCGGACGACGAGGTGTTCGTTCAGGTACTTTTTTTCCCGCCAAAAAAAAAGATATAGTTACGCTGTTGCACATCACCATCTTGGTTGATGTATACTTGTTCGCACCGCTACGGACACCTTTTACGTCACCTCGGTAAGAAAGAGGTCGGGACTATTCTTCTCTGCCGATCACCGCACGGTAAAAGTACACTAAAGTCATGAAATATCACATCAACTCGCAGCTCCACTAATCAAACAACAAGAATAATTCCGATTTGGGTCAACATAAAAAAATATGTAAAAATCCACTCCGTCCTGACAATGGCTTGTTGGCTCAACTGATGACGCGTGTAACGATATCACGGTAACGCCATTTTGTCTGTTTGCACAAAATGTCCGCATCACGGTTTAAGGGTGGACGCTATTTTCATTAAAATAATCAGATGTGCGAAATAATATATTAAATATTTTACTATATATTCTATTAATGGCCTTGGAGTCTTAATTTATTATTATTATTTACCTATTAACACACAATGATGACACACAGTGATGTAGCATAGTTAAAACAAATTTAGAGATTCCTTTTATCTAGTTTTACTAAGGTTTAAAAAGCAGATTGCGAGAATAATTAACCATTGAGTGTAAAGTTAAGAAACGTAATTAACAAATAAAATCACATATGATAATGTATGTATGTTTGTACGTGCGAGAACGCTAGTGTTTATAGAAATATGAGTAATAGAGTTATATATGTATATATTCTAGTGTTGTGTGTGTTATTGTAAGGACCTTTTCGTTAAGAATGTAACTATATTAACTGTGTCCAGGTTCTTATTATTCAACCAGCCTTTTCTTATTCATATGATTAAACTTCCATAATTTATATCCAAATTAATTAAAGCCCGCGATATTTCAGTTAAGATCCACATATTATATCTACTGGGCTTAGTCGGCTAAATTCTATAATATAATTACAAAAAAATACAATAAATAGTTAAGGTTATTCGCCTTAAGCCATCTGTTTATATTTTCAGCGAGGTCCGAGCAGTGTTTGATGAGCGAAACTCTGTTTATCGCGACCAAAGGCATGTATTGTCAACCTTTCACAATAATTTTATTATCAACATGTAGCGTAAACGTCACTCAAAATTATTTAATAGTTTTTATTTTTATTTTTTATTTGTTAGTACTTATTTGTAACGGTTAAGTTATTTATAAAATAATAATGTCAAAGTTCAAAAAAGTATTGAATCTTAACGTAAGTAAATGCGCATGAAACATCTAGTATTCACTGAAGAAAATATCTTCGATTTTCTTCGCGTGAGAAAATATAGTATCGAGTTAATATTTGTACTGATATAAGTTTATTTTCTTTATTTTTTTTTTTCGTACGAGTAAAATACGTTTTAACAGAATGACGTAAATGTCACCGGCAGATGTTTAAGGTAGTAAAATACCAAATCTGCGAAAAACAAATATTACGAAGCCAATAATCTACCTTTGTTATACAAATGTAATAAATATTTCTTTAATTCAAATAGGCTTTAAAATCACTTTTGAATCGTCTATAATAATATATTGTGTTAAAATGAAGCTACCACCGATTCAGAAACGAGATCTACTGAGAAGAACCGGCCAGAAACTAACAGTTATTTTTTTTACACACACACGGTTGTCTGTTCCTAATGTAGGCAACTCAATGCCTTTGCCTGTAACAATCGACTGATATACTTTTTTGTAATATATACATATAAATATTATAAATAAATAAATAAATATTACATCCAGACTCGGGACGAGAATTGAACCCACAACCCTGGAACAGAAAGCAGGGTCACTGCCAACTGCACCAACGGGCCAGTCAAAATATTGTCAGTAATGAGCAGTCGTTATTTTTTTTTTAAATTATTTGTTACATTAATAAAAAATACCGAACGTTTACAATATATGGAAAGTGAGTATCCCCTGATTTCACCCGCTTTTGTATGCACTAATTGACTTCTGAATGAGACGCCATCCAAATCCTTTATTAACAACCTGATCGTATTAAATATTTACACTTAAATACTGATTAGTTCAGTATTAGTTGATTTCTAACATACTGACACGAAAAGGAAAATAAAGAAATGATAATCAAAAATATCGAAAGAAAAATTGCATTATTATACTTTGAACTCAAATCTTAACTACACAAATAAAGTAAATTGAAAGAGAATTTCCGTTTAAGCGCAAATTTTTTTTCCGTTTGATGCTATCCGCCAGCCGCAGTGCAGCAGCAGTGCAGTAGCAAAAGCTCTAACCCTTTTTCTAAACAGGAGAAGAGGCCTCTGTCCAACAGTCCTTGCTGTTACATATTTACTGACAGTATCAGTTTACTTCAGTAGATGATCTATTTAATCACAAATAAAATTAATGAAAAAATCTTGTCCGTATAGAATTTCGACAAGAACAAACACGAGCAGAATTTTATGGATAAATCGTAATTCCGATTATCGGATGGAAAATAATTCAGTTCCTCTCCAGAAGGATTATTTACAATTTGTAATTTGGAAAAACGATTTTTTTTTCATGATTTATAGCTAGTGGCTGATTCGATCGATGTAATGATGTGTAAATTATTACATCGATTTAAGCTTATTTAGAACTAAATTAATATACCTATATACTTTTTACATTTAACAGATCAATAATTATATTAAAAAAGCGTTTTTTTATCTGTTGCTCTATACTTATATCTATTGTCAATCATTATCTACATTTAGATTTTAATATCTGCGTTCAAACGGAATCTTTAGACAGGGATTTTATGAGTGAAATTATTTTTATTTGACTTTGTTTAGTACCTAATATATGTAACTCTAAAGTAACAAATACTCGTACATTAAAACAATTGTTAATGAATATTAAATGTTTATCTATGTAAATCGTTTTTGGTCTTATAATTAATAATTATTAATTATAATTTTTTTTTAATATAAGTTAATAAAATTACAATTACACAAAAGTTGATCGTAACTTTACAAGCATTTTTCCTCAGTAGTGGAAAATGTAAATATTAAAAGACCGTAAAAAAAGAGCGAGAAGAAAACCGTAATTATTGACTTAAATACACATATTTATGATTTTAAAAATTATTATGGTATTCGCTGGAGGACTATTTAATAAATAAATATGAAACACTCCAATACATCTATTATGAACATAGAGATGTATCTTTCATTATCGTTGTTTTATTTGAAAAATAATTTTTGTGTTGGGTAAGTACCTAAAAATTATCGAAATGCACGTGAAACTGTACATATTGTCCATCGAAACAGTAATTGATTTATTTTTTATCAAAAATTTAATCTAATTAAATAATAAAAGCACTTTGAATTGTTTAATTCTAGAGTTTTCAATTTAAAAGCGATTTCAATACGATTTATTTCGTATAAAAACAAAATATTAAGTACTTTAGTATATTTAAATATATATAAATGTAGGTGGTATTAAAATATAAGTATAAAAGTTGCACTTATTTTCAAAAAAGTAACTTTTTCCAGCATACCACAAAAATTAACGATAACACATAGAAATCGAAAGAGGTAGACGTACAATTACATAAATAAATCATACATCATCCTACTACACACATACCATGTTATATTCAAATTAATTACTTATAACCCCAACATTATAATATAATAATTATATTATATATATATATTATATTATATTAATTTAACTAAATTAATATATAACTTGGAAAAAGAGAAACAAAAAATGCAAAATGAGATTGGGTCTCTCAACAACCGTCTCTCATCTATAGAACGAATGACACGAAATCAAAACTTAGAAATTCACGCTGTTCCTGAAAGCCGTAACGAAAATCCGCTCGCAATTTTCCGAAATCTATGCAAGACGGTCAATATATCTATTGATGAATCTCACATACTATCCTGCCGCCGAGTTGCAAAGATGAATACTGCATCAAACCGTCCTCGGAACCTTCTTGTTTCACTCGCCAACACTAGAATAAGAGATCAAGTTCTGTCTGCCTGTCATCGCTTTAACAAATCCCACAACGATGATTCTCTTAACACTACTCATTTGGGGCTTACCACTGAAAAGCAAAGAATATATGTGTCAGAGCAATTGTCTTCCGAGTGTAAAGCTATTCACGCCGCAGCAAGAAAAATAGCCAAAGAAAAGATGTATAAGTACGTCTGGGTGAAATATGGTCGTATTTACGTTCGAAAAGATGACAGTGCTAATTGTATTAGAATTTATTATAAAAATTAAAATAAAAAATATAATAATAATTAATAATAAAAAATTAATTTAAAATAATTAAAAAATAAAAAAAAAAAAAAAATAAAAAAAAAAAATAAAAAAAAAAAATATTAAAAATAAATAAAAAATAAAAAAAAAAAATATTAAAAAATAAAAAAAAAAAATAAAATAAATAAAAAAAAAAAAAAAATAAATATAAAAAAAAAAAAAAAAATATACAATAAAAAAAAAAAATAATAAAAAAAAAATAAAAAAAAAAAAAAAAAATAAAAAAAAATAAAAAAAAAAAAAAAATAAAAAAAAAAATAAAAAAAAAAAAATAAAAAATAAAAAAAAATAAAAAAAAAATTAAATATTAAAAAATATTATTAAATTTAATTTTTAATTATATTAATATTATATATTAATTTAGTTAATTTATTTATTATTAATATATTATATTATATATATATATTATTATAATGTCCCTTAATATAAAAAAATGCTTTGTTATATCCTTTACTTCTAAATTAAATAAAATTATAGGTGACTACAATTTAGTTGGTCATAGTTTGGAAAGAAAATTTACCGTAAAAGACCTTGGCATTTTCTTTGATGACAAACTTACATTCCGTCCACATTATAATCACTTAATTTCCAAAACTAATAGAACTCTCGGTTTCATCGCCAGAATAACTAAAGACTTTAAAAATCCTCAAAGCTTAATCTATATTTTTAATTCCCTAATTCGTAGTTCTCTTGAATATTGTGCTCCAGTGTGGTCACCTTTTTATAAAGTACACGTTGAGAGAATAGAAAGAATTCAAAGAATATTTATGAATATTTTGTCCCATAGGCTCAAACTAAATAGAAAGCTCTCATCTTATTCTAAAAGGTTACGAAAATTTAATGTGATGTCTCTAGAGTTGCGGCGTAAATACCACGAACTAATTTACTTGTTCAAAATTCTACATGGCTTAATAAATTCACCGACTCTCCTGTCATTGATCAATTTTAACATTAGACCAAGATCCAGGAACCCATTCCATAAGACATTTATTTTAAATGTCTACATTAATAACACATCATTTTACAACCCTATTGTTAGAATGTGTCGCCTTTATAATGATATTGTTTCTGAAAATAATGTAAATATTGATATTTTTAATAAAAATAAGTCTAAATTTACTAAAGAGGTCAAAGCTATTCTTAACAAATCTGATTCAATAGCATAGAATAATAAATAAAGCAACAACGTTATATAATATTTAACACTAGATTTACCAGCTATTTACATATACCCATTTTTACCAAAACCAGTCAAAATGACTGGTCTCTAAGAAAAGTACTTAGAGGTCTTCAGTCTCTATTTGCTTTAAAAAAATAACAAAATAAGCTTTATTATATTCATTGTAATACATATATAGATTTATAGACATTATAAACTAATCAAACTTTTAGTTGTTTCCTGTACATCGGTCACAATTTTTACACACGCAGATTTTTCTCTTTGTACACTTTCCGCATATTTTTTTTCCATATATTGCAAATAGTTGTGGTCTTATTATTATTGCAATATCCTATTTGACACCATTTACATATCTACAGGAGAATCACCACTTCAACTCGGTATAATAGCTTCTTGTGATTTTTCCCTTGCAGTCGAATATTCTCCACAAGCAAATTCTTCAGCTAAACGAAACACAAAGTCTTTCCTTGATATAGTTTTACCCGTCGTATTTTTATACAATATCCAGGAATTTATCCCAGCTAAATTCAAGATATTAAAAAAAAGCTTGAAGTGGCCACCTGGAACCTGACTTTACACTATACTTTCGTGCCATTTGATCAGTAATGTCGACTCCAAATTTAGTGTTATAATAAAAGGATACAGTTTCGGGTAGTCTCTTGGTTATCTATTTTTAGATTAGGTATAGGTATATATTTAGATTAGGTATTTTTAGATTAGGTTAGTTTTATCTATTTTTACTTATTTGTATTTTACTCTGTACAAGTACTTTCTTATTTGGTTTACTCTTGTAAACTGTACATCTATTTGATTCGTACAGCAACTCGATTATAATACTGTTATTACTACTGTCATGTCGATCACTTTGGCTCTCTAAAAACACTCTTTCGCCACCATATATCTATAGTGTATCATTTTCATCATCTGAACATTCATTAGGTTAGGTATTTCCATAGGTTACATTTTTCAAATATACGAAGAAGGTTTTATTCGTTTTGCCATTTTCAGGGCCTGAGGATAACCATAAAAATAAGTTGAAACTAATAGTAGGATATATATCTCTCTGTATTTAGCCTTCTTACTGAAGAATCTATTTTTGAATACTTCAAATACACCTAAATGTTTCTTACCAGTATCAAAATAATCTTACAATCGATGCCTCAAAATTCAAGAAAATTATTTCTAATTTAGCGATAAAGTTGCAGGAACTCGCTAATTTTTGCTAACCGAATTTGTTACAATGAGATAATGATTTTACTACATGGAAAAATTAGAATCGTAACATTACTCGTAAATATAATTGATCGCAACTAAGCTGACATGACTCTGCTCTCTCTTTTTTTGTGAAAATTACGTTCCTCGTAAAACCCGCGACACTACTTATCAGAAGTATGATTTTATCGGAATCATATATTTTGTCTAGAGAAAATACTGCAGTTCTTACCAATTGTCGTAGCTGCCCCAAAGTCATTGCATCACATAAAAACTTGCACCAGTCATTTTGACTGGTGCTGGTATAATTGTCAATAACAAAAGATATATTTGTTACTAATATGTATAAAATAATATAAAGTTCGTAAAACTGATTCTTTAGCTATAGCTATAAAAGTCATGATATCGTTATAGAAAGAAAATGTTACATACAGTAGGAGTTTTAAATTAAAATTGTAAGACCAGTCAAAATGACTGGTCTGGTAGATCTAGTGTTAATAGTTTCATACTGTTTTGGTAATAATTTTTCATAATCATGAAGTGTGCACATAGTTTAGGGATATAATCCTGTTCTATAATTTATTTTAACATTTTATATTATGTATAAGTATAGATTATATTCTGTTTTGTGTACCATAGGTAATAAATAAATAAATAAATAAATTATTATCAAAATAACTCCAATATAAACTAGCAATATATAAAAGTCAAACAAAACGTCGGTCAGTCCGCCACGTGCGTCATTACGATCCTCACGCGATGCCAATATCTGTAACGAGCCTCATCTGGCGTGTGCCGATGGGGACTAATTTGAAAATGATCCGCCAATCATAATCGACTTAATACAGTGCATACACATACCCCCTCGTTGTTGTTAATTAACTACATTATAAAAAAATAAATCTTTCTAATTTTCCGATTGATAAAATTTGACTGTTAAATTTCTTATCGGTTCTTCTCAGTGGTATTTAAATTCTGAATCCGTATTATAATATAATAATTATGCAATAATAATACTTTTAAGTTAAATTCGAGTAGTTAAACTTGTGTTAAATTTTGTTTTGCGTTTTGTGAGCATATGCTATACAATTTTTGCTAATTTTAGCAAAGTTTTACAATTCTTTAGCTAGTTTTAATGACTTCGGTACACGTCAATGTTCTAAATATGTAAGTTTTGTGATAGAATTTCAATCCTTAATAATAAAAAAGGTATATTTTAAGGTTTTTTTTTTGTTTAATTTGACATTGGAACGATTTCAATAATTGGAAATATAACTAGTTATAGTTCTGTTTTTGATTATTTACAAAACCGTTACAGTTTTTTTGATAACGGTTATTATTTATAATAGAGGAACAGAAATGTAAACAATTTATTTATTTTTGTAACTTATACCTATTAACAAACTAAGTATTCAACCAAGGGGCATTTAAAGTTATGTAATTAGCTTATGCCAGAACAATGCAAGCATTGTTTATGCATCTTGGATGTAATACGTTTTCATAAATACTAGCGGCCTGCTCCAGCTGCGCCCAGGGTATGTATATGTACCTAAACCTTCCTCATGAACCACTCTGTCTATTGGTGATAACCGCATGAAAATCCGTGCAGTAGTTTTTGAGTTTATCGCGAACAGACAGACGCGACGTGACTCAGGATGGGAATCGAACCTATCCTATAGGGTCGTTTCAACGTATTCGATTCCTGACCCGAATCGGGATGTAATATTTATTTATATATATTTATGTTATAATTTAATTAAATAAATAAATAATATATACAAATGTATATAATTCAGCTGTTACCTATAACAAAGGCCTATGGAAGTAAACTTGTCTATCTTACGAACAGACGAACACGTTCGTTATACATAATTATGCGTATGTTATAATTAATATATTTATATTTATTTATATTGCTCTCCAGATAATTTACAGTATTATATTAGTGAAATTTTTATTACAAGTATAAATAGTGAAAACAGATTTTATGAAAATTAAGCTGTCTATTACAGGATCATAGATATTAACAAACGAACGGACGCACGGACAGAAGGAGAGCAGAATCTTAGTAAGAGGTTTCCGTTGACTCCGTTAGGTAGGGAGCCCTAAAAATAAAATCAATAAGCCACGTCACCACCTCATTGTGGATGGACATTAGTGATGGCTCATTGGTCGCGTATATACATAGCGTAACTTAACGTATGGGGTGTCATCCCCCTTATAAGAAATAAATTGACAATGACACAGCCCTATGTAAACACATCCGTAGTAAATGGTTAAATGATCCTAAACTAAATTTGAAGACTATTATCATAAAATATTATCATAAAATTTGTGTACAAAAGTGTACATTTTTATAACTTAAAAAAATAATATAAATTACGTATTTTGAGATATTTATTTTAAATTTAATTATATATTTTTTTGTCTGCGTGTTCTTTTTTTGTATTTTAGACAATTATCAACTGATTGGAATGGAATCTCCGTGAGTCTTGTTAAATATAATATTAATTTTTGATGAGATGTGAAAACAGTATAGTGCAATATAATTGGTATTTATAAAAGTAACTTAGATAGATAGAAAGCAAATAGAATGTCTCGTAAGATTTTATACGAGAAATAACTTTACAGATTATATTAATTTTTAGTTATAATTAAAAGTTTTACATTTTTAACACTACATTTTAGTGAATTTACATTCATGATCTTTCTCTCTAAACATGAATCAATAGAATTGTCATTAGTCACGTTAGTGAAGCTGTATTTACTACATATTAGTGAATTTCAATAACAAATTAGTGAATACTCACTAATATACTTACACATATTCAATTATCAAATCAGTGGACTTTGATATTTACATATTCATAAATTAATCATCATTAACTGGTGGTACGATTCACACATTGATAAAAAGTGAATAGTCACTTAAAATTTGTGAAATTCCACTGATTCATGTTTAGATAGTTCGGTTAAGTTGTACGTCTTCTATATACAATAACACAAGTTCGGTAATTATTTTGACACAAAGTGACAGTGTAGTGGTGAGAATAGATACCAGAGGATAACGCCAGCGGGCGTAGGTTCGGTTTGATTGTATTTTTACAAATATTTGTTTCAGATCTGGGTTCTTGTGGATCTCCCTACCGTGCTTCGTAGAGCACGTAAACCACTCGGTCTCGGTTGTAATCATAGACATCTGATACCATTCGTTACTCATGATAGGGATATTATTCGTCAACCCGCATTTAAGAAGCGTGGTGAATTAAGCTCACACCCTTCTCCAATATGGAGAAGAGGCTTTTACCCAGCATTAGGACGCTTAAAGGCTGATTTAGTTCAGTTCAGGTCAATGATATCGATACGTATATTGGTTTAAGCCCTTATAATGTGTTATCACATTATCTTGATCAACAAATAGTAATACTGTATCAATTAACACTTAATTTCCAAACAACGGCCCATCAGTTACAAATAAAAAAACTACTAAAATTCAATGTAAATTTCAACGCTTCGTCCGTTTAAAAACAACGGAATTCTTCAACAACCGTGAATTAGTTCTGAATAATTAACCTCTTACCGGCGCGTGCGCAAGTGAAAACGACCCTCGCCCCTAACGAAAATAATAAAAAAGAAAAAACACCCCAGTATTCAAATTAACAATGCAATACTGTGTATTCCGAAACAATTATTTTATTTGTGACTAAAAAAGACACCCTATTCTGTTTAAAATTACGTTTAAATTTCAGAGAATTATCGACTTTATTCAATTGTAATAGTTATTAAAATTGTATGTATGTTAAATGGATCAGTCTATTTAAAGTGGTGTACGTGTAATCGAAGAAAAAAAAATGTGGCACGCGCCCTGTCGTACGCGCAACTTCGGGGTATCTTCCCTAGTGATCGAAGGGTTACGTAGTGATGAGACGGTGAACATATGTCGATAAAATGTAACTACAACGAAAGAAATATTAGTTGAAAGGAATATAATAGATAATGTTTATAAAAAGTAATCCCTGAGTTTCATAGAACTATACTGTCTAAACATGAATCAGTTAAATTTTCATTAATTACGTTAGTGAAACTGTATTCAATACATATCAGTGAATTCCTCACTCACTAATAATTAGTAATAAATTCAATGATCAAATCAGTGGACTCAGATATTCACATATTCATACATTGAATGGTCACTAATTCTGCGTGGTAGGTACGATTCTTACATTGATGAAAATTTAATATTTACTTAAAATTAGTAAAATTCTACTGATTCACGTTCAGAGAGTATATTAATTATTCTAAGAAAATAAAGTATAGTTATAGAAATGATAAGACTGGAGAGTATATTTATTGTGTGTGTGTGAGTATGTGAAAAGCTAGTAATCCAATAAAATAAAATAAAAAATTTGGTTTAAAAACTTGGAAAGCTATATACTACATAATACCACATACGATTCATAAAATAGAAGCAATAACTATAATATTAGAAATTTGATACGTATCAACCAACTAATTCCAACGCAACGTGAAATGAAAACATTATAATGAAAAATTGGTAATAAATGAAAAACTTATAATGTCTTAATTTTATATCTAAAATAATAGGCATCTATGACGACATGACAAGGCATGTTAAACTCAGAGAGAGATTAACATAGCCCTTAACTTTTATTTAAATATTTTTTGAAGTATCGTTAGTCGATAAAACCGTCAAGAGTGTCCCGCCCTAGCGACGCATCCCTATCATCCGCGTGCCACGCGCGCAGGTGTCGGTTCCGCTCCGCTCGCTTATCGCCACACCTGGAAGATCGCAGATTAGCCTTTACACTAATCGACCTAGACTTGGATAGATTTATATATTACTATATCTTTATTTCAACTAACTATTACTTGCTTTCTTTGCTTTATAAGTAATTTTGTTTATATGTAGATTGTTTGAATAGACGAGTTGACGAGAGTCGCCGGAAATTGTTGGATGGAAGCTGCTTCGAACCGGTCACTTTGGAGAACGATGGCGGAGGTCTACGTTCAGCAATGGACATCCAGTGGCTGATATGATGATGATGACGATGATGATAAAATGTTGTATTGCACTGAAATAATTAGCGATGCGATCTCTTCCTGGAGACCTAGACATATACATAATTATATTGTAATGATAATTATAATATTGACTTAATCAATTTATTGGTGACATTGAGTTAATATTTTTATTTTATTTTTGGAAATTATTATGACATGAATTGTAAAAATTTATAACACATTATTGACTGTATTTGTAGGACATTATTATATTATTACTTTATTGCGATTTCATTAGTTGTATTAATTACATTTAAATTTCCCATTATTTGTATTAATCTAATTAATGGTTATTATTGTTAATTAATACTTATTATTGTTAATTGCTACACTCCACCCGCTCAAGACATACATATACACATATAAATAAATATAATACAATACTTACATAAGGAATATAATAAATTTACATAAACTTACTTAGATAAATATAAGCGGGTGGAGGATTACGCCCCGGCAGGGAGATCAAACGGCCGGGGGTTAGGGCTGTAGGCTGAGAAATCGGCGGACAATCCTAGCCGAGTCGAGTAATACCGCCTTCTGCATCCTGGCTGCGAGCGAACCGTCACGGATACCCAGCTGCCTCAGATGGTGAGCGAGGCTAACCGGGATCAAACCGTTGGCAGATATAACGATAGGGATGATTTCAGTGGAATCAACACCCCACATGTCGACAATCTCGTGCGCCAGATCCAGATATTTACGTTTTTTCTCTGTTTCGGCTTTCACGAGGTTCTCGTCATGCGGGATGGTAATGTCCACTAAAAGCACCCTCGACTGTGCCCTATCCATCACCACGATATCAGGCTTGTTCGCCAGTATCGTCCTGTCCGTGGCGATAGGCCGGTCCCAGTAGAGCCGGACTCCGTTGCGTTCGAGTACTGGCGCCGGTGTGTACTGGTAGTACGGCACCCTCTGTTCCAGAAGACAATACATTAGAGCAAGCTCTTGATGAAGAATTTTGGCCACTTGGTTATGTCTGTGCAAGTACTCAGTGTTGGCAAGCGCTGAACACCCCGAAAGCACATGTCTGAGTGACTCGCCGGGATGACGACAAGCTCGACAGAAGTCGGGAGTGCCATCCTTCAGAATGTGCTTCCGGTAGTTGTTCATCTTGACCACCTGATCCTGTATTGCACAGACAAAACCTTCGGTTTCCCCAAAGAGGTCCCCGAATCGCAGCCACTGCACGGAGGCCTTAACATCCACGTGAGGTGCGTGGAGCGCCTTGTAAAACCGTCCATGCAGCTCCTTCTCCATCCATACGGTCTCCCGGTTAGAGGTGCTAAGTACAACCGGTCTTCGCCATTCCTCTTTGGCCAGGGATAACGGGGTGAGACCTTTGTCACATACTATAACATCACCATGCATAGCGCTCTCCCTCCTCGTCTCAAAGTAGACCCTGAGGCTGCACATCTCCCGGTTATGCATGGACTTGGCGCTTAATAGGCCTCGGCCACCACACTTCCGTGGGATGTACAGCCTCATGACCGACGATTTCGGGTGATGCATGCGATGGTAAGTCATAGTCGTGCGGACTCTTCTGTCCAGGGCGTCGAGTTCGGTCTGAGTCCATCTGAGCACGCCAAATGTGTACAAAAGAGTGGGCATGACCCAGCCGTTATAAGCTCGGACCTTGTTGGCGCCCGACAAGTAGCTCCGAAGAACTTTTGTCAGCCGTCCAAAAAAGACCTCGCAAACCGCCTGTTTCATATCCACCTCCTGCACCCCTATGCATTGTGACATGCCCAGATACCGGTATGATTCAGCTTCGGAGAGGGTCTTGAAGTTAGAAAGCTCTAGGCTAATTTCAGCCGATTGCGTCACCTGTCCCTTGTCTACATGCACGACCGCACACTTATCCACTCCAAGCTGCATCCTGATGGAGCCGCTGAACTCAGTAGTGATTTTCAGCAACTCCATAAGGCGTGCAGAATTAGGTGCCAGCAGCTTGAGATCGTCCATGTAGAGAAGGTGGGAGACTTTAGTACCTCCTCTCCGAAACTGAAAGCCTGTCCCCGAACGCTCCAGCAGAGTGCTTAAAGGGTTCAAGGACAAGCAAAACCAAAGTGGGCTCAGACAATCACCCTGGAAAATACCTCTTCGTATCCGGATTCGGTCATCGGCACCCGCCGTCAGTCTCTCGCCCTGGAGACAAAGGATCGTACTCCATTGCCCCATGCATACTTCGAGGAAGTCTCGAACTGCACCGTCGATCTTGTACAGCTCGAGGACCCTCAGAAGCCATGAATGAGGCACCGAGTCGAATGCCTTCTTGTAGTCGATCCAGGCAGCAGAGAAGTTCCGACGGTTGCGTTTGACAAGCTGGCCCGCAACAGAGTCAATGATAAGGAGCTCCTTTGTGCCGCGGCCGCCTCCACGGCATCCGTTCTGAGCTGCAGACAAGATGTTAAATTCGTCAATATGACGAGAGATCTTGCAGCTCAGAACGGATGTCAGTGTCTTGTAGATGGAAGTCAGACACGTTATGGGGCGGTAGTTGGTAGGATCCGCGGTGTTGGTGGACTTAGGAGCTAGGTGAGTGATCCCAGTAGTGAAGAGGTTCGGAAGCGTCTTCCGCTCTATCGCCTCTTGGTATTGTCGAGCCAAGGTCGCATGGCATACCGAGAACCCTTTCAGCCAATAGTGATGCAGGCCGTCGGCCCCCGGACTCTTCCAGTTCGGTGCCCGCCGGACCGCATCAGCTACGTTCTCCGAAGAGATGGCGATTGGGTTCATCGGTTCGATTCTAGCACATGCTTCCTGAACCGCTGCAATCCAAGGGCCCTCCTCATGCTCTACCTCCCGTGACCATATATTTCGCCAAAAGGCGACGAGGTCAGCGGTATTCGGTTTTTGGGAAGTAGAGCATGGCGTTATTATTGTTATTATTATTACCTATTATTATTGAACATTTCTGAATGTTTAAATTAAGGACGCGTTTACAAAATTGATAGGTATAGAATCGAACTACTACATTGACACAACTCACACACACAAGCGTACGACGCAGTACGCACGGTTAGGTTCGAGAATTGTAGTCAAATGAACTAATTTGATACTTTACAATTTGTTTTTTTTTTTTTAATTTCTTTGTAATAAGTAGGTACCTACAAATATATATTTTATTGCTGTTTGTTTTTACTAAATTATACCTATTTATAAATATGCCAATAGTATAATATATAATACACACTTCAGTCATTGCTAATTTACTAGGCACTGTAAGCAAGCCTCCACTAGTAGAGACAGGGGGTTTGTGCTCGTTTTGATAGTTATGATAAGACCTTATCCCTGGACTTGATGGAGTAACCCCAATGTATAGTTGAGTGACTGCTACTGGAACTCCTTGACGAGTACAAATAGGTGTGCTGAGTTTGGGTTCGTTTTGATAATTATGATAAAACCTTACCACTTGACTTGACGGAGTAGGCCGAAGTTGTACTTTAGTGACTGCTACTGGAACTTCTTGACGTGTAGAACTAGGTGTCCCGAGTTTGTCTCGCTTTGATATTTATCATAAGATCTTACCTCAGGATTAGATGAAGTGAGCTAAAGGTAAACATCGATGATGAATAAAACCACAAATAAAACGAAATCAATTATTTATTTTTAAAATATTTGATTGAAATTGTGGTAGAGTACTGTGTGTAACAGTACTTAAATTACAATTGAACATCGAAGTATGATTCACAATTTCATGAAGTTGTATAATAAAATATGCCATTTCTATGATCCTTCGTCCTGAAACCTGTAGCGGTTTTATTTCTTCATATTTGGAGTTCTAAAAAAAAAACATTTTTACAAGTGTTATTTTTTATGCTAAATAAAGTTTGTGATAAAGTGAATATAAAACAATAGTATGTAATTTTAAATGTATTATTAACTTACGTTGGACGTCTCTAAAATATTTTCATGAAGTACTACAACCCGTTTGATTACATTTTTCTGGATACACCTTTGATGTATCACGAGGATTGTGAATACTTTCAGAAGCTCTGTAAAAAATAACTTAGACAATAATTGTTCTCAACTATAATCGTGACGTTTTCAATTCAATTATGTTTGAGTTATGAAAGTTACAAAAAATGCATTTTATTAAAATTTATAAACAAGATACATATTACATCAAGTTCGACGGTAAGGTCTCATCATAAGTAACAAAACGAGCCCAAACTTGGCACACCTAGTTCTACTCGTTGAGGAGTACCAATAGCAGTCTCCGAAGTATACTTTTAGGTCATTACATTAAGTCCGGTGGTAAATTCTCAGCATAACTAACAAAACGAGCCCAAACTTGGCACACCTAGTTCTACTCGTCGAGGAGTATCAGTAGCAGTCTCCGAAGTTCACCTTCAGGTCATTAGATCAAGTCCGGTGGTAAAGTCTCATCATAACGAACAAAACGAATTTAAACTTGGCACACCTAGTTCAAATCGTCGAGGAGTACCAGTAGCAGTCTCCGAAGTACACCTTCAGGTCATTACATCAAGTCCGGTGGTAAAGTCTCATCATAACCAACAAAACGAAACCAAACTTGGCACACGTAGTTCAAATCGTCGAGGAGTACCAGTAGCAGTCTCCGAAGTACACCTTCAGGTCATTACATCAAGTCCGGTGGTAAAGTCTCATCATAACTAACAAAACGAATCCAAACTTGGCACACGTAGTTCAAATCGTCGAGGAGTACCAGTAGCAGTCTCCGAAGTACACCTTCAGGTCATTACATCAAGTCCGGTCGTAAAGTCTCATCATAACCAACAAAACGAAACCAAACTTGGCACACGTAGTTCAAATCGTCGAGGAGTACCAGTAGCAGTCTCCGAAGTACACCTTCAGGTCATTACATCAAGTCCGGTGGTAAAGTCTCATCATAACTAACAAAACGAATCCAAACTTGGCACACGTAGTTCAAATCGTCGAGGAGTACCAGTAGCAGTCTCCGAAGTACACCTTCAGGTCATTACATCAAGTCCGGTGGTAAAGTCTCATCATAACTAACAAAACGAATCCAAACTTGGCACACCTAGTTCAAATCGTCGAGGAGTTCCATTAGCAGTCACAGAAGTACAACTTCAGGTTTACTCAAGTCCGAGAGGATAAGGCATATAGAAACTACTTACCTATGTACTTTTCGCGAAATAAAATAATAAAATAAAAATATGTGATTATAAAATTATCTTACTTTGTCAAGTATCAAATTTGGTTTATCGAATATTTTGTATTTGAGCAGCGATGTTTTTCAATTCGAATTGCTGCTAGCAGGCGACACAACGTCCACCCTCGACAGCGGCCGAGCGCGGACTGAGGTCTCATTCGAAAAATGAAAATGTTTGTGCAATAAATCAAAACAAAAACCAACGATAAAATAAACCTTATTGCAATGGGATAAAAGTCATGATCAATAGCAAAATGTGTAAAAAAAGCAGGTCCAGTTTTTATATTTTCTACGACTATTGATGGCACTTTTGTATTGTTTTGTTAATATGATTTAGAATTAAACATATCTCCTTGCTCATACTATTTTTAGAAATCTTTATATATGTAGATAATAGAACAAAAATGTACCTAAAGTCTACCCGATTTCGTTAATTTGTGAAAAATGGTAATAGGAGAACGTTTAATACGATATTAAAAAACTACTTTTTTTAAAAAAAAGTTAACATTGTTTAAAGATAAAGAACCAATCTATATGATGTAATAATTCGTTTTATATGATTTTGTTTAGTTTTGTCAAAATATGTACCGAAAAACAGCATAATTTTGTCCAAATCGCAAACGCGTCCTTAACTTAAGATTGAAAATTGATTGTAATTGACTTAAGTATTTAAATTTATATAAATTTAAAATAATTTAAATGAATAAGGTACACTAACGAATTAGGATTACCTGTAATGTTAGTGCTAAACCTATGATTAAATAAATAAATAAATAAATATTTATTATTTATTTGCATCTAGACTGACATTTCAAAATAATGTTATTATATATAAAAAGTTATTTTAATAGTTTGGTTAAGATTTTATTGCATAATATTAAGTATAATTTTTTTATAACTCTATCTTCAACATTAAAAAAAAAATCGAAAAACCACATAAATTAAGATAAGGGTATCGCGAAATAAAAACGGCAAACTAGGATTTTATTTTGTTTTTCCAAAAAGTAAATATCAATTAAAAACATACTTTTAGATAACAAAACTTAAAATTGACCTCAATCATTTTTCACTTTACGAGAAGACTTTTTTACTTTTAGGTAAATTGCGTCTGAAAACGTTATGATATTTCGTAAATCGCTCTCTTTGTTCAAGATTATTCTGATCTCGGTGCTACCAATTAGTTATTGTTCTGGCCGGATGCACATTATGCTAAATGTAATTTTAAGAAATATGATTTTAAGAAAATTTTAAACATTTACAATGATCTGTTACAGACATTACGGTCTGTGGTTTTTTATGTATTTTAAAGATACTCAAACTAGTTATTATAAATAATTTGATTGTAAAGTTAATGCAGAATAACGTTTTTATTTTAATAAACTTTTAACGTTCTAAATATACCATAATCTGCATTAATATTAAGAAGAGGAAGGACTTGTTTATTTGTAATTGTCTTTGATGAAATCGATTTCCATAATTCTTTCATCATTACAAGCTTCTGGACAATTTCACTTATTTTATATACTCTTTATTGTACACCAACATAGGTTAACATAATGATAATGAAGCGAGTAAAGATAAGAGATGTACAAGAGGTTGCCTTATCGCTAAAACAGCGATGTCTTCTAGGCAAATTTAGTCCTTAGGTAGACAATAGAGAAAAATATGGTAATATTGTCCAAAAATAACGTAAGGTATTAATCATACTTTGCAATCAAAAATATCAACGCAGATGCAACGTGAGTGTTATATTATTTTGATAAAATTTTAAAATATTATTAAAAAACATTCTTGTTTCTTTTATGATTGAAATGCATTAAACTAAAATACATTTTTACATCTATACTCCCTAAAGATTAATCAGGGAACTTTTCTAATTTTAAGTAACTATTCACTTTTATCCATGTGTAAAATGTTAAACTGTCCATGTGTCCATTGCAGTACAATCATACTGACTTTCACATCAGTATTATTATTAGGGATTAATATTATTTTTAAAAGCCTATCCAATGAGTGAATGGAGCAACATTGTTGCAAACTTGCGAGGGAAATTTGTGGTTTCTACTGTATGGCACTGGAATTTATTAATGTTTCAAAAGAAATGTACAATTATTTTTTGTTAATATGTATGTTATTTTAAACATATATAGCTCTGTAACATGACGAACAGATGAACAGAGAATAATATGCTATTTTTTGTTACTTTAAATGGTTTATTTATAATTTTAAATGTAATTACGGGTCAATTTTGCTGGTCACTGAGAAAATTTATCTCACATAAAAGTTACTGATAGGCTATCAGAGTCTTCATCTTCAGGATTTTACCTCAACCAATAAACTACAGGTTTTGGTTTCAAAAGTAAATAGAAATATCTGACAGATAAATTGATGTTTGCTGGTGAAACAGAAAAAACGTATAAGATACTATTTTTCTGATGCATTTTTTTTATATTAGAGGGGGCAAACAGACAGTCGATTCACCTGGTGGTAAGTAAAAACGACATCCATAGACACCCGCTACATCAGAGGATTAGCGGGTGCGTTGCCGGCCTTTAGGGAGGGGAGGGATGTTCCACTGGATCTGTGGAGGGAAGGGAAGGGATGGGCCACCGGATCTCTTACAAAACCGAACGAAACACAACGACAGTGCCGTCATTTCACGTCGATGTTAAGTGAGAGCGAAGTACTTCCCCGGGCGCGCCGGCCCATTCAGCGACAAGCAACATGGCGCTACATCGGTAACATGTCAGATACCGTATATAACCGTTATATTATGTCATATTACTATCTGAAACTTTATCAGCATTCGGTGCTATGGGCTCTTAATGTATAAACGCCGTGCTTATAATGTTAAGAACACGAACACGAACACATTATAAATAAAGGGGTTGTTTCAAATTTATATGGAGCCTGGGCCAAGTATTTGTACAGTATTTTAAAATGTTCAGGGTCATGAAATAATGAATATTTTTTCTATATTTCTCATGAAGAGGCCTTATTTACGAGGTAGTTTTAATTTTCAAAATAAAATCGCAACAACTTGTCATCCCTTTTGACAATGACATATTTATATACTATTATATATTATTATACATTATTATATATCATGTATAATAATATATATTATATATTATTATACATGATTATATAAATAACCACAAAAAATAGGTACGTATCCAACACTAAGTCGATCGAAAGACTTCGAAGACGAGAAGTCCAAAGAAATGCCTGGCTCGTTAAAAAATATTCAGTAACAAAAAGAAACAACGAAAAAACACTCCAACGCAGCAAGGCGCTAATGAATAACTTGACATTTGACAATTGAAATGACACTAAGATAACGTAATGTCATCAAATATAGACAACAAAAGTAGGTTGATGTACTTCGAGAGTTGCTATTCTACGAATGTATCCAATTATAAATTTTATAACTACCTCTTAATCACTGTAAAACTACTAAAAAGCATATTTTATTTTAATTTCTATGATTTTATACTATTTTTTGGTATACCGTACAAATACCTGGCCCAAGATGAAACAACCCCTTTAAGATGTATATTAAAAAAAATTAAAAAAACTCGTCTGCGTTTCCCTATAATTTGGAAATGAAATTAATTTGGCGCCAAAAATCCGCCATTTTGTTTTTATTTTTATTTTGATAATATACCCAGTGTCAATCTCACAGTAAATAGAATCTAACCTCAATATCATAAATAATCACCTCTCAAGCTTAAATCTATCGAGCCGTCCAAGACGCAGAGCATGTCAAACAATTATACATACATTCTCTTGAAAAACATAACCCGCCTCCTGGCGCAGTCGGGTAAAAAGTTCTTAGTAACCAAAGCATGGATATGATATACAAGATTATATAAATTACAAAGATGTGTGGGTTTAGTAACGTTGGTTTTCATGAAGGACATGATTGATTTTATATTGTTTAAGTGATCTATTGACGGTTTTTAAAAGAGTAACTGTTGAGTTTCTTGTTGATTCTTTTCAGATGATTTCACCGGTTCGGAATAAAGATTCTGCTGAGAAGAAACTCACAGATATATGGTGGGATATGTGGAGTTGGTGGGTTAATGAAATTTACCTTAGATAACATTGTACTCCTTTGTGTCAAATCACTTTCAGCATCGTTAATTATTTGTCAAGTGTCGATAACACGAGTACTGTTCTCTTATATTTACGCGAATTTTACTCATTTAATTAAAAGTCTATATCGAATTTTATCGCGTTTATATGAAAGATTAATTATTCGGACACTCACCACCTCAGTCCCCCGAGACCATGGACGCTGTAAAGGGTCCGAAACGTGGGGAAATAATTTAAAAATCTTTAAACTGTAAAGTTTTTTAAACTAATAAAGGCGATTAAATCCGTTCTAGACTTTTAAATAAATAAGTGTCGATAATTTTCATCAAAACTGTTGAAATGATCCTCACATAATATTTAATTAATCTGAATACTAAACCCGCTTATGGCCAAGGTCCTTTAAATTATTGTAAGGGATTTAAATAGACAGCGTAGTGTATCAGCGTGTTAAGTTTGAAGGATTCGCCTTTTTCCTTCACAGGATACTCGAAGTTCTGCCTTTTGTCTAATAATTAATCGGACGATGTGTAGGTTGTTACAAAACAGTACGAGAGACAAAAATACTATTTACCCGACTGCGACAGAAGGAGGGTTATGTTTTTCGAGTGTATGTATGTATGTATGTATGTATGTATGTATGTATGTCCATTTCTTTGGCACGCCCTATAGCCCAAACGGCTGGACGGTTTTTGACATATAAGGTGTCGTTGAATTTGTCTAAATTGTAGTAGTGACATAGGCTATATAAATTTTCAAAATGGCGCGCGCAAATGGCGGAATGAGGGGGGGAGTTGAATTTTTTTTTCTTACTGTAGCAATATGGGTATCAAATAAAGCTAGTAAATTGTTTTATTCTTTTTAGTTTATAATAAGAGTATTTTAAGCAGTCGGGTTTTTTGATTTTTTTATTTAGGCATACTTGTTTGACAATGCGTTGTAGTCGTTGAGTGTAAAGTGTTTATTTATTTGTATTGAAATGTAAATCAGGATATTTAAAATGTTTATCATATGTTTACCATTGTAGGTATCGTCATTTTGAGTTCTCGATGTTTCGTTACTACCGCAAGCACTATAGTCACAATTCTCTCTTCAATACCACCAACCACAGGTTGCAACTTATGACATGATATTCTATATTTAACTGACTGAATTGAATCAGTCTGTAACCTTCCCACTGCTGGAAGCAACAGAAAAGGACAATGGCGAAAAAGTTGTTGATAGAATTCCCACGCGTCTATAAATGTCTTAATGACTAATGTAAATAAAATAATTTCTTACGTTTTTTCAATATATTTTTAAGATCTGTGTAAGTGTAGGAAAAATATCATTTTTAATGAAAAAACATTTGATTATTGTAAAAATGATTTGACATTTCATAGGAAATGAAGTACCTAACGATAGTTCCGTTGAATGTTCCCAAGCGTCTATAAATGTCTTAATGACTAATGTAAATAAAATAATTTCTTACGTTTTTTCAATATATTTTTAAGATCTGTGTAAGTGTAGGAAAAATATCATTTTTAATGAAAAAACATTTGATTATTGTAAAAATGATTTGACATTTCATTGGAATATGAAGTACTAACGATGGTTCCGATGAATGTTGCCACATGGTAATAAATCTTCTCTCATTAACATACATGAACTTTTTGCCTTTAAATAAGTATTACACGTTACACGTATTATATTGCATCACGTTACACGATTTATATTGTATCAATCCGAAATCTTGTTTTATTACAAAGAATAACGCGTTATTTATTTATTTACTAAGCCCAATTATTTCATGAATACAATAATAATTCGTAATAAGAAAATAATGTTTTATTTTATAAACATGCCTATTTTCTATTAGGAAAAATGAGCAGATACTCTAACTGACTATATATGAGATCCACTGTCTTTATACCACGTATCTGTGGATAAGTGGTTTTTAGAGTCTGCTTTTTAACATAGAGGCCGCACTTTGATTTTTTGTAGGGAACAACCATTTTGTGTGCCATTGTAAACTGTTTCTTATTTGGTTAAGACCTTGCGGGCGGCTCATCTGATTATCTGATAAAAAGATGATCCCATGCTGCAAAGGGCACGATAAGTGGATGGTCCTCGTAATTAACTATCTATGGTGATTATCATTACAGAAAAATCTAAACAGATGCTGACTGACTGAATCTAGACAGACCACCTTTAGGTCTAGAAATTCTAAGAGCAGGGTTATTAGATCTGTTGACCTACAGCGCTCATGATTTAAGAAGATGAACGTCTTTGTCGATCGTCAATTTTATGTCATCTACAGCTAACGCCGATGTACCTAAGTAGAAAATACCTAAGGACAGATAACAAAGAAAATCCCGGAATATGAAATATTTTAGGCCTGAGGGTTAAAAAAAAGCGTCTAATAATATTTTTTTTATTTTTCTGTGGCTGCGTCAAAAGTCTAGATATACCTACTACAATGTTTTGTAATCAATCTATCTAGTTATTTAAAATATAATTTCGGACTATATTTAACATGTATTTGACTAAGTTTTTGATTAGTTACCTACAAGTTGTCGAAACATAACCTCTAAATGTTCAACCTGGAATATTTCAATTCATTACTTCTTTCGGTGGTGCTTCTTTAGGCAAAAGTGATCAGGAATTTAAGTACTATATTATCACATATTTTTCATTAGTAGACGCTAGAAATTTTTGCCAACAAAAATTTGTTAGGGGATCTGCCATTGTCCTTTGGAGTTTAATTAATTGTCTAATTAACCAACCGGTACTGACGGTTTTACGTGCTCACCGAGGCCCGGTGGGGATATCGAATAGAAAATAAACTCAAGCCCAAAAAAATTTACAAATATACAAATATCTACCCCGAGCGGGTTTCAAACACCCGACCGCAGGGGTTAAGGCGACTCTCACAACTACACCAGAACGATTCTATATTACACATACTTATATCTTACAAATATCAAATTTAAAACGCGATAAGCTAACAAGATCAGCATCTGGTAGCCCTGATTGACACTAATGCGAGCACTGGCGTGATAACGGGCGGCGCCGCGGGCGACGCACGTACCGCGCGTGTCGATTGACTACTTAGTGCGCACAGACTAACTTACCGTGGTATACTGTATATTTTATTTGATAGAATATACTTGTGACAGCATGATTTTTGGAGGGCTTTAGGGAAGAATCTGAATTGATAACGTTATTGGAACGTATTTGTAAGACTGAAAATATTTTGTTGGTCGCATCCAAAGTTTTACTGAACAAAACTATATTTTGATGGTTTTTTTTTTTAAAGTGAAACTACTTTAGAATCGTTGTGATTTGTAACGGGATGCGACGGAAAAAACGACAGGTAAGAGACGCAAATACAAAAATGTGTACGAGAGAATGAGGTAGTATGATCTCGCGTATCCTAGCAACGCGTAAACAACGCGTAAATAAGTAATAGAATATTTTTTTGTATGATATTATAATTTCCATATCATTTATTCGCCAATGTCATGAAGGAATAAAACTCTCATGTGAGAATAAGATGTGATTGATTGATTTGGCCTGCTGATATAAAGGTGATGTAATTTAAGCCTTTGAGAGTAGAAGGGAAAAATCCACCACCACATCACCAGTGGGATGTCCACTGTTGAACGTAGTAGTAAAGTTTAAGTGTCTACCCATTTCGGGCTTAAAGGTATATAGTTCAAAGACAAACAGACGAATGAGCTCTAGTTACTCTTTCTCCAAGAAACTTTAAAAATCTGACAAAATGCACGAAACGTGTTTCAAAATAAATAAGCGTCTGCATCTGATAATAAATTACTCTGTGTTTTCATTAAAGCCTTCACACCCGCCAAAATAACGTAGACCGTTACATTTCCAAGAAAAACAATATTAAGTATACATTTAAAATTATTCGGCTAATATACTATATTAGAAGCCTGAATGATATCGGCGCCTTTTGTGGCGGTCGGGAGTGAATTCGATTGATTTCGTTTTGTAGTTAATTTGACCAATTTATAGTAAATTTATTTTATATACATATAATAAAATTGATCTGAGTGTGATTTGGCAATAATGTTTTTATTTTTTATATTTCAACTAAATATAGAAAAAAAGCATTACATAATCAGAGTTTGCACGTGAATCTTGATAAAGAACATTTTAAGACATTTCTGTTTTGTGTTTGGATAGAAAATGGGTTAGAAAAATGTTAGGCATAATTTTAAAAGGAGTTCGTAGTTGATCGATTGATTGACCCGTTGTAGCAGTTGGCTGTGACCCTGCTTTCTGCTTCAGAGTTGTGGGTTCGATTCCCATCCTGAGTCTGAGTGTAATATCTATTTATTTATAAATTGTGCTATTTGTATGTCTGTTACCTAAGATAGGCATTATGTTGTCTATCTTAGGAACAGACGACCATGTGTATGTTAAACATATATTTTTTTATTTATATCAAAGACTTACATGTACAAGCTACAAAATATTAATTTAAATTGTGAGATCAGTACTAAAATACACAGACAAATACTTATAAATATATACTTAAAATAAATTATAACATCGCTTCCATATTTATTTATTTATTTATAGGACAACTTACAAAACATACACTAATACACTAATATTGACTTAACAAAAGCACTTACAATCACCTGCTAAGTGTTGTTTTATTTAAAAGCCGTCACGGCATGGTAAAGGACAGTTTTATTCAAAAAAAAAAATCATCTCATAATAAAAAACTAATAAAACAAAAATAAAAAACAATAAATACTCAACGTCACACATTATTTAAAACAAAGCTTACACCAAATATACAATATATACTCATACGATGTATGTGTCATGAAAAAACATACAGAAAAAAAAAACATACAGAAAAAAAAAAACATACAGAACATGATCAAGATGGAGAAGAAATAAAGCTTGCAATAACTTTTCTCTTAAATTTTGGAAGGCTGTCTGAAAAGATATCCACATCGATTTCATTGGTTTTTGTTATTCTGTTATACTGTTTAAATAATCTGTTCATAGTACCATTCTGACCTAATTTTGTTTTTGAACGTTGTATCGAAAATGGAGCATATTTACTCGCACGGGGTAATCTTGAGGGAGCATTTATATATATTTTTTCTACAAGATTAGAGCTGTCCAACATACCGTTAACCAATTTATACAGTAAAATTTGATCCAATAACTGTCTCCGATCGAACAAACTATCAAGCTTAAAATGCTGCAAACGACTATGATATGTCGGTAACAGTTTTGCTTTATTATATTGGTAAGAAAGATGCCATAGAAAACGCTTTTGGACCCTCTCAATACGTTTAATATGTACTTCATAGTGTGGTGACCAGACTTGAGCACAGTATTCCAGACCAGATCGAACCAGGGCCGTATAAAGGTCAATTTTAGTCTGCGGTTTTTTAAAATCTTTAGTGTTCCTTATAATGAAGCCCAGGTTTTGAAACGCCTTAGTTGTTATTCTGTCGATGTGTGTATGGAATCTAATCTTACTATCAAAACTAACTCCCAAGTCTCTGATAGCAACGACCTTTTCCAACGTCTCATTATTGATAGTATAAGTCTGCGAGTTCGGGTGAGTTCCACGTGAGAATCGTATGTATTTGCATTTATCAATATTCAGCGCCAAACCGTTTTTCTCACACCAGTCGACCAAGCAGTTTAAGTCCTCTTGTAGCAGAATAGTGTCATGTTTGTTTTTTATTTGTTTCGCAATTTTAAGATCGTCAGCATAAAGAAAACATTTGCTGTGTTTAAATATTCCTACAATATCGTTTACAAATATATTAAACAAAATTGGCCCCAGGACTGATCCTTGGGGGACACCTGATTGGGTTAAAAATGGTTGAGACGAGTATCCACTAACAACTACCCTGGAAGTCCGATTGCTTAGATACGAGTTAAACCATTCCAACAAGTTACCTGCTATACCAAAGTTTGTAAGTTTATGAAGAAGAATAACATGGTCCACGGTATCGAACGCTTTGCTTATGTCTGTATAAATTGTGTCAACAGGGATATTAGAATCAACTGAATCGGTTAAAAAGGTCACAAATGAAACAAGGTTGGTTGTTGTGGATCGAGCCCCAAAGAAACCCGACTGTTGTGGCGATATCTTTTGCTTTATATGCCAGGTAAGTGTAGGTCTTATTAATCTTTCAAACAATTTACCGAATACAGGTAAAATAGAAATAGGTCTATAGTTTTTTATGGACGCAGTATCCCCAGACTTTGGAATTGGTACAACTCTAGACTCTTTCCAAGCAGTAGGAAAGTATCCGGACTTTATTGATCTGTTGTATATTATCGAGAGTGGTAAGGAGAGCGCATCACAACATTCCGCTGCAAAGAGACATGGTATACCATCAGATCCAGCTCCTTTACTTCGATCCAAGTGTTTTAATTCAAGTAGTACGTCATGTTGTGAAAAGGATAAACATGTTAAACAATTGACAGGTGAAGAGGTTGGGAATGCAACGTCACTATAGGATGTTGAAGTAGAAGAGGGTGTTCTATAAACAGATGCGAAAAATGACGCAAAGAGATCGCAAATGTCAGATCCATTAGAGGCTCGTCTATCGTCTAGATACATTAATGATGGATACGTACTTTTATTCTGGCGCTTATTTTTTACGTAAGTCCAAAATATTTTAGGATTTTTGGATAAAGAGTCCTCTATGTTATTAATGTAGTTTTTGTAACATTTTTCGATTAATAACGAACAACGTTTTTTTAGTAATAAGAAAGAAAGCTCATCTAAGGGATTTTTATATTTGCGATACCTATTACGTATCTTATATTTTTCCCTGAGTAAGTTTACAAGTTCTTTAGTATACCAACAGGGATATTTTTGATGTATGGCCTTACTTAGTGGTACGTGCTTTGTGATTGCCTCTTTAATTATCTTATACAACATGTCCACCATATCATCAACATTCGTCAAGTTTGAGAATTCATTGACCCAAGAAATAGAGTTGAGTTCGTCCACAATTTTGCCAAAATCTGCCTTGTGAAAATTAAACTTGTCACTGGGAATCACGGGATTTAATGTCTAAAACTTCTTTTAATGGAAAGGAGTTCGCGAACATTCAATAAAATATATTCTATCATACTTTATTACTCACTCTGATTATAACCTGACAGTAATTTGACAGGTAAATATTGCATATGATATAGGAGAATATATCATCATTACGTCTTGAAGTCGCATAACAATGATGAAGCACGACCGGATACGCGCTCACGGTTAATCTCGCGAGGCTGTTTCAGAACGGAAGTCGTCAGATCGATGGGCGTAATCCGACAAATTGGGCTTCCGGGCAAATTTCCCACACTATAAATGAAAAATTAAAATTTCACTGATATATTTTATATGCGTTTAATTGACTAGACCTATCTTGTGGCATCGTTCGCTTTAAATTTTAATAAATGTAGAAATTATTGAAATATACGGGTAAGTAATAATTGTTGATATTCATTAATATTAGCCTCTTGTACAACACAATTTGTTATTATCTTAAGTTGTCTGTATTACTATATTATATTTTTATTTTGTAGTGTACAATAAAGCGTAAATAAAAAAAAAATTAATACAGATTGTTACAGTGACACACATGAATGAATGACAACAATGAATTAGTTCACAGAGAAGAACTGTAAACATTTTCCCGTGTGTCAACTATAACACAGCACGGCGGCGCATGCGTAATGTAACTTACTATGGTGTACCGTAAATTATAAAAAATACTAACATTTCACACTCAAAGCTCCCAGTAGGGTGTGAATCCTGTGTCAGGAGCCCCGAAATACTCAAAAAAAGCAAAATCGCTCAGACCACTTTAAAAAAGTAATGCCAATGAGGAGTAATTAAAAAAAAATATGTTCCTATGTTGTTAAAGACGACTACTTAAATACTTTAATGTTTATATGTACACATAATAATGTTTGTAATCAACGTCTAACGCATTGGGTTTACCTGTAATGTTGGATGTAAGTTTATGGCTTAAATAAATAAATAAATAAATAAATACTTTAGGTGTCAATTTACAATGTTATTCGCACTGGTCACTGTGTTAATAATAAATTAAAAAATATTATTAATGTCTTTACTTGGTTATGCACACGTTTCTATCTATAGAGAAACATATGACGCTAAAATATTTTAAAAAATGTAGACCAAAAATGTTAATAGTATAAAACGTAAGTATGCTTAAAATAACAATTAATAGTAATAAGAAATACGATATTTTTTTAATCAGTTTAATCAGATATACTAATACATACATACAGGAACAAATACCTACTTGAAATTATGAATGTGAATCAAACCTATAATTAAAAAAGAGTAAAAAATGAAACAGAGAAGACATACAAAAAAAAAATGATAGCGACATTAAAAAATCTAAATTAACTTTAAAGTAAAGAACCTTCAATCTTTTATTTCCAAACGAGATCTCAATATATGTTAAATACCACTAAAATAACTTAAATACGTTATTTATAGCATTTAAAGTATAGAAATGACAATTTTATGAATAGCCGAGAAATTCGGGAGTTAAAAAGGGTTTGGCGTATTTCTTACTAAGCGACTTTCATTTGTCAGCCGTATCGGAATTGTTATGGACGACATAATTATGCTAATATTGTATAATAAAATAAAATATACAAAAGTATTTGTTATCGATTAGGAGATTTTTTATTAGTTTTTTTTTTATTACTTTTTTATACAAGGATCCCTACCAAAGTATACGATCAAACAATTTAACAACACTTAGCACTAATCGTTGCTCTAATTATAAGCAATACTGCATTCATTGTGACAACGCCTACGATTAGTATATTTACAATTTAAACATAAACCATATTTACAAAAAGTTAGAGAACTAAAGATAAATATTGAAGTAAGTTGAACAATATATACCAAGACAAAAAAAAATTGTTTCATAGATACTCAACAAACGGTTTTATTATTTTAAACGCAGTAATTTCTGGGTTTAACTTGCCGTTCTGTGAATGACATTTTTGTGTTAAAAGTCTGCTTATCGAGGAAAGTCAGTAGATTAGACATTACGCTGCGGCTGAAGGCAATGTTAAGTGACACCGCGCGGATCATCTAAAGTGAAACAATAAAATTAACTATTTTTTTCTCCGTTTGTTTGAACACACTATCTCAAAATCTTTGGGAAAGATTTAGTTTTGTTTCTATGTAATGTAGTCTATTTATGACATTTCTGGTGTAGTGGTGCGAGTAGTCGTCTTAACGCTGGCGGTCGCAGATTCGATTACCGCTCGGTGCAGATATTTATATTTTTACGAATGCTTGTTTCTAGTCTGAGTGTATGTCCCTGTTTGTCTTTCCACCGTGCTTTGGAGAGCATATAAAGCTGTGGGTTCCAGGTCGGGTTTACAGGCTGATTCAGTTCAGGTATATTATTATATATTTTTAATAATAATAACGTCTCACACAAAACGCCCCCCAGTAGGATGATTATCCTGTGTCGGGGGTCCGGAAACAAACACAATAAACAAACACAAACGCCCAGACCACGACAAATATCCGTATGGCCTATACAGATATTTGTCATGTGCGGGGATCGAACCCGCGACCGCTAGCGCATAAGCCAGTTGCTGTGACCGCTGCGCCAACGAGTCGTTATTAAAAGTTATTAAGCATTAAGTTACGTTCCATGAATCAAATAACCTGTAGTAAATAGTACTCTCTAAACATAAATCATTCATCATGAATTTTCATGAATTATGTTAGTGAAGCTGTATTTACTACATATCAGTGAATTTTAATAACAAATTAGTGAATATTCACTAATCCACACACAAATATTCAATGATCAAATCAGTGCACTCTGATATTGACATATTCATACATCGAATAGTCACTTATTCTGTGTGGTACGACTCTCACATTGATAAAAAGTGAATAGTCACTTGAAATTAGTGAAATACCACTGATTCATGTTTAGAGAGTATAGTGTCTTAGTATAGTATAGTATCGTGTTTGTACTATTCTATCTGTTTATATCTTTATGTTCTTGATATAGTTTCGATTAAAAAAAATAAAAAAAAAATTAAAAGAAAACAAAACAAAAAAAGTTTAAAAACAAAAGTGCAAACATAAATTCCGTGTGAAATAAACGAGATAAGATCAGTTCGAATTAGATTTACGAGAGAGAGATGAAGCGCGTTGCGTCTCATTGATATTAAGACTATGTTGCAGATGTGATACTGTGAGCTTTGAAAATAATACAATTATTAAATATTATGTATTTTACTATAATGTAACGATAAGAAGAAAGTTTATAGCGTAACAAGTTGTTTTTCTCGTAGTTTTTTTTTCTTTTGACGTGATAATGTCTTGTAAATCCATGAATGCCGGCTGCACTCACGAAGTCTCACGTGCCGCGAGCGAGAGCGCGGAACAAGCGATAGAGGCACGATGGGCCTAAGCGTTCGGCTTGTGAATGAAAAACAATAACGCAGATTGGAGGATCTTAAATATCACACATGTATATAAGTTGTAAATAAATTGTTAATTGCACATTGTTGCTTGTAATTAATCTGTATAATTTAAGAAATAAAATATTTGCAATAACGAGTGCAAACAAATATTAATTTATCAAAAAAAAAAATGTTATTAGTTGAATTAACTCATTATTTGTATTATACAAAAAAAAAAATGAAAACTCAGTAATAATAATTCAATTCAATTCATAAAAGTATGCAATTTTCTTTTCAATGTTTTCTTATGACGTTATCACGTAAAATTATCGTCCGTAAACCGACTTTTATTTCTTAATCTTTGGTGACTCGACATTGACTGATCTTGTTATAGGACAAATATATATTCATGAATTTTTGATAATTTTTACACAAATAAAATGTTAAAATTAAACGTACCTAAATAAGACTTCTCTGTTGTCAAGGTTGGTGCATGCCGACTGCCGACATGCGTGCACTTGCCGAGGGAATCGGAATTGTTATAGAAGACATTATTTATAACATAATTATCTGTAAATAATTAATTGTTATAAACTAAACGATGCTAAAAATCAATTAGACGTATTTAGATTGCTTTTTTTAGCCTTTTTGTCTGTTTTCAAAATAAGGTCGAATTTTTGATAATTAGAACAATCATTTGGTTTACATGATACGCAGGTTGCATGAGTGTAGTCTAATGATGATTATTTTTTAATGTTGTCTCAAGTCCTAGAATAGTATTGTAATAATTGTTCATTAAAAATTTTCGCACAGTAAAGTAGTCTGCATAATTTTCTAAAATAAAAACTTTGATTCAAAAGGACGAGATACATATAGCACAATAAATGTTGGTTTGGTTGGGTTACCTACCACATGCCGACCGTTCTTGGTGTGGCGCCAGCGGTCGTTCGATTCCCGCTCGGAATAAGTATTTGTAATTCATACAAATATTTGTTGCCGGTCTGGGTGTATGTCCTTATTAATCTCCCCACCATATTTCGGAGAGCACGTAAAGCCGTCAGTCTCGCTTATTATCATAGACACAAGATAGCGATCGTTACTCATGGTAGGGAAATTATCCGCTAACCCGCAGTGGAGCAGCATTGTGGATTAAGTTCCAACTCTTCTTTTATATGGAGAAGAGGCCTTCGCTCAGCAGTGGGTTGTTTACAGACTGATACAGCACCTACCACAAGAGCCGTTAGATGTCAAATGCTGAATGTAGACCGCCCCTTTCATCTGGTGGTTTCAGATGATAGAGACGCTGCTGTCCATTACATTAGTGTATAGGTGTTCGCACCACTATGGCCTTGGTCTCCTTTTACAACATCAACAATAAAGAGGTCGGGAGTATTCTTCGCGGTCAGTCACGTGCGGTGTGCCAATCAATTTGTCTATTTGTCAAAATTATGTACAGAATTAATTGTCTATTTGTTTGCCATTGCTATGCATAGGTTTCATCTCATAGCCATGAGAATGTTTATAATCTTTATCCGCTATTATGCTCCACTACCGTTTGACTGAAAATGGTATTACTAAGAATTAAGATCGTGATCATGTGTTTATTATAATAACCGGGATCGCATGATTAACGTACTCTCTGAGGCACGGTAGGCAGACCCGCAAGGACAAACACGTAGAAACAAATATTAGGAAAATACATATATCTGGGGACTATTACTTCACTAGAACGCACGTCCGATGTTAAATTATATTCACAATTCTAAAATCAATATACTTTATTGTATACTATGTTAAAATTAATTGCCCCATTAACTATATTCTCTCAGCTCTACGTTACGACTCTATGACCGTCCCGCGGCTATCATCACCGTATTATTTTCGTATAAATCAAAAGTTTTTGTCCGCGGCCTTACCGACGACAAATATAAAACTGTCAACCGTAACCGCAGAATAAAAGATGTCCATATTTAAAAAGCCGTTTGAATCATTTCGAATAAAATATACCTCGGTTTTCAAATTCGGAATAAATTTCGTGTCACCTGCGCCGGCGCAACCGGAAGAAGTGCGCTGTTCCGACTCGTTCGCTCGTATTGCTCCGTCCCTCTCGCACGGGGAGCTTCTTTACGTTTTATTGTTTGTTTCGCTGGCTCCCGATGAAGATTTTTATGGAGATAACTTTTATGTTTCTTTTAAATGCGATAAATTACTGTTGGTTAAGTTTTCATAGATTCCTGCTTTGATATCGGCTGGCAATTTGTACACGGAACATTGACAGGTGATCTAGGAGCAGTCGCTGACTGTTGGGTGAAGACTTTATATATTACGTGAAAATTGAGTACCAGTTATGTCGATGGGACTGTGTCGGACATACGGATATCAACCGAAGATCGATAAGTTCTAAGTTTTTTTTTTAGTTTGTAATAAGACTGACAATGACTTTGAATATGTCATGTAAATTCCTTTTTTTTTTTACTTCCGTTTGGCTTAAAGATTAACTAGGAGAAATTGCCACTAGGCATTAAATCCGCCTTTTGTTCCAACTATTTTTTTACATTTTTGTTTAATAAAGTGTTTAAAAAAATCTTTATTAATTGCATGTAACATTCAACAGTTTAATCTGACTTCAATAAAACATTGATGTTATTATGAACGATTAGAACTGAAAATTAAACTCTGAATAGGCAAGTTACATCAAAATCGCTTTGTTCATTAAACACCTATAAGATTTCCAACACATAAAAAACAAAATCAACTGTGTTGTTGTGTTTTAATAAATAATTAATTACATCCATTCACTAAGTTTCCACAAGAATGTTACCCGACTTTTTTTAATATATTAATTTCATAATATATTAATTAGTAAATAAATTATTGCAACTATATAAAACTATCAGAAAACGGAAACAATAATTCCAATATAATTAAGTGGTTTCAATCTTAATCTACTTTTGTTTTAAGCTCTTTGGTTTTTTATTTCAGAATTGTTTTTTAAAGTTGCAAGGCTTAATGCTACGAGCCACGCCTCAGTGGATGTGTTTTTATTAATTTTATTATCATAAGTCATTTCTACTACCGTAAGGGTGTGTTTTGACGTCATTATTTATTTTTTTAATTGACCCGCGAATACCGCCACCGTGGTTGATGAATCTATTTGTATTGGGAACGAGTTTTTTTATTTTATTTTTTATAAATGAAACGGTGTTTGTCAGATTCAAATCTATCCTGTAGTTTCGGCGAAATGCGACGACAGTATATAAACAGAGAGATAGATAAATAAAAATGAAAAAAATACAGTTTCGGATTCAGTATTGATTATAGAGCGTCCCCAAAAAAGAATTTACAAAATATCTATATAATATACAAAATTGGACCTGTTAAGAGTTTTATTATAATTATAAATGTATTCATGTACGAGCTTGAAGCTCTGATATGTAACCACAATGAAATAACGCTGAGTGTAGCAGCGCTACGCGATATAACTGTCACTTATTATACACATAAAAAGCTGTCCTACGTTGTCGCGTTAATTCACGTTACGTAAACAATTGGTCACGTCATGTTGCATCAAGCAATAGGTTGTTGTGATTTCGATTGAGGTGACAATGATTTATTTATTTAACTATTTAGTACATGTTCAGAAATATACAAAGATAAAAGTGGTTGTATGTGTAAAGAGTTCGCTTTACTCTAGAAGTCTAGAAGATATTTCTTCCAGTAGATCAGAAAAGTAATCATTATAAACAGAAATCAAGGAAGGTAGACATACAATTATAGAAAAAACAAAAAAAAAAAACAGTGCATATTATTGTTATTACAACCATTCTAGTGTAGTGGTGTGAGTTGTCACCTTAATACACACGGTCGCTAATTCGATTCCTGCTCGAGCATATATTGGTATTTGTAAAAATATTTGTTTCCGGTCTGGGTGTACGTCCTTGTTAGTCACCCTATTGTGACTCGCAGATCACGAAATCTGTCGATCCCGGTCGTTATCATGGACACGTGATAGCGATCGTTACTCATATAGAGCACCGTGGTGGATTAAGCTTCAACCCTTCTCCTATATTGAGAAGAGGCCTTTCCCCAGCTGTGGGACGTTTAGAGGCTGATTCCGTTCAGTTCATTGTTATTATTTACTATTTACTGATATTACCTTTAATAGAGATAAAACTGTGACTTTCATCTAAATGAAAGTCGTGAAAGAAGATCCTAATAGAGATAATGTGATAGAACGAAGTTCAGCATTACTTCCGAAGTATATTATATAGCATTATTAGATCTATATCATCAATATAACATTTCTGCCCGAAGGTTGCCTGGAAGAGATCGCTCTTTAGCGATACGACCGTCTTTTGTACTTATTTCCTTCTTTTCTTTTGTAATATTGCTTATTCTTGGTCTGCCATATATAGTTATTATTATTAATAATCACTAAAGTCCTCAACATTGCTCCATTTTGATCACGAGATCGTTTTGGCTTTAACTTTTGTTACAAATTCTTAGCAGACAAGGTTTATGCTTAAAATACCCATTACAGATTATAACTTAAAACAAAATCTGTAACAGGACCAATTCTGTAGATTGAAGATATTTTGATTTTTTTTTGGAGTAAACTTTATAATTGATATGGAAGTCAAGACAGTATTTTTTTTTCTGTCCGTCTGTATTTTGGCCACTAATCATTAAGAAATTAATGAATGTTTTTTTTAATGTTATTTTCTTTGCAATCCCGAAATCTAGTACAGTTTTTTTGGGACAGGGGATGAAAGTCAAAATAACTATATGATCGCGACCGATGACACGGGACCAGCTTGTGACTAATATTTTTGTGACGCGTAATCTTGGTGTTTTTCGCTCACCAACGGAACTAGAATTTGGCAATTGCATTAAATTTTCTGGCATTAAAAGTCTATTATATATTAAGGGCCAGTTTCACCACTTGCTATTAAATTCCGGATAACCTAACTGGCACTTATTTTGACAGATAACCCATACAATTACCTGTCAAAAAAGTGCCAGTTAAGTTAGCCGGAACTTAATAGCCAGTGGTGAAACTGGGTCTTAATGTATTAAATATAGCTCTAAATAAGAGATATACTAAAGGATTACACCTATTTCAATCCCCGTGCAATCAGTCAAAATAACTCCCAAACAATTTCGATCTAATTTCAACTTTTACTTGCTTTAGCTTAGCCGACAGCGTAATTGCGACACATCCTGTCCGTCTGTCCGTCGTTGCGTCTGTAACTCGTGAACTCAGAGATTAACTTTAATTTCGACCGACCTTCGAAACGTAATTGTATTGCAATCGACCCCTTGTAAATTATTTCGTCCCTGTAATTACATCGGTATTCAAATACTTTTAATCACGATTTTTAACGAATAAATCGACGTACTATCTAAACATGAATCAGTATAATTTCACTAATTTTAAGTAACTATTCACTTCTTATCTATGTGAGAATCGTAGCACGCAGAATTAGTGTATGAATATGTGAATATTAGAGTCCACTGATTTGATCTTTGAATATTTGTATGTATATTAGTGAGTATTCACTAACTTGTAATCGAAATTTACTGATATGTAGTAAATACAGATTCACTAACGTTATTAATGAACAATTCACTGATTCATGTTTAGAGAGTATAGAATAATAATTTTCTGCACTCGTGTTGCTTTATAAATATTTATATATTTTTCGTAAAGATATCCTATGATTGGATTGATATGAAAATTGTGAGTTTTATTTTATTATAATTATCGAAATAATTAAATGTTTATGATATCCTATTAATATTATAAATGCGAAAGTTTGTTTGGATGGAGGTTTGTTACCGTTTCACGCAAAAACCACTGAACGGATTTAGATGAAACTTTACAGTGATATAGCTTATACATCAAAATAACACATAGGCTACAAATTTTATACAGATTTTGAGTAATTTGGCCATCAACATAGCCATAGAACATAGTTTAAAAATTATCACGTAAAAACGCGTGACGACTATATCACGGCCCTTATAACCTTCTTCTTCGCGAAAATTCACTAGTGTCAACTGAGAGTATTTATTAGGTGTGCACTACGCGAGCGTTGAGAAACGTTTTTTGTATGAGACTCTTTGTTACCCAGTTGTTGTAAGAATTTGATACGGATAGTCTGCAGCCTGGTTCCCCAGGCTAAGGCTACTTTTCGGTCAATACATACAAGCGGGCGAAGCCGCGGGCGGAAGCTAGTATTATATAAATATAATAATATGAGGCCAAAGTTCAGCAGTGGTTACCCAAAGGCTGATGTAGTGGTGGTGTCGTATACCTAAATAAAGAACATGAATCAAGTGCAACCTGAAAAGCATTAGAAAATATTTTATATAAGAACAGCCATTTACGTAGTGTAGTAGTCGACTCAACGCCGGCGGTCGCTGGTTTGATTCCCGCTCGAGGCAAATATTTGTATTTGTGCAAATATTTATTCCTGGTCTGGGTATGTCCTAGTGGGTCTCCTCACCGCGCCTGGAGGCGCACGTAAAGACGTCGGTTTCCATTGTTGTCAAAGACATCTGATAACGATTGTTACTCATAGTAGAGAAATTTTCCGCCAACCCACATTGGAGGAGCTTGTTGGATTAATCTTCAACTCTTCTCCTATATGAAGAAGAGACCTCTGCCCAGCAGTAGGATTTGTACAGGCTGATTCAGTACCCACCACCTCAATCCCCCGAGATCATGGACGCTGTAAAGGGTCCGAAACGTCGGGAAATAATTTAAATTAAATTGTTAAACAGTAACTTTAAATAAACGCGATAAAATCCGTTTTTAGACTTTTAATTAAATGAAAACGAGGGTGTCTATATGTCTCGGGTAATATTACGAAACATGTATAAGAATATGCGCCAATTATCTGCAACATCATTACGATCCTGTTTATACTATTTAAACATGAATTAGTGTTTTTTTACTAATTTCAAATGAATATTCACTTTTTATCAATGTGAGAATCGTACCACGCAGAATTAGTGACTGATTTGATCATTGAATTTATTAGTGATTATTAATTAGTATTCACTAACTTGCTATTGAAATTCATTCATAAATAGTGAGTATTCACTGACACTCAAAACAGTATAGTTTCACTAACCTAATTAATGAAAATTTCACTGATTTATGTTTAGAGAGTAGGCAGTTACACTCCAACTCTGTACCATACATTGAAATCAGCCTATAAAGCTTGATATTTTTATTTTCATTTTATATATAGTGCATACAGAAAGGCAACTTACGTCAAAATCGTCCGAGTGACAGTACAATCAGTCAGAGCTATGCTAATTCCGCAGATGTCCTCTCCCCGCCATTTACCCACCCTTCAACAAAATATCTGCCAAACGAAACTCAACCTTATTTCTAATTATCAAAGACTATTGTACACTTGTAAGGTTGTAAAGTTTTAAAGCTGAAATCATCTATTTCCTGTCCGTTACACATTTTTTGTTTTACTGATTTTTATTGAAAAAAAAAAAGTCTATCGAATATTTAAGCACTTAGTATTTGATAAGAAGTGCATAGATCGAGAAAACTGTAAGGCGACGAATTTTGTTGTAATGCTGACCTTGTCCTAGGTGATTAGTTGTCCTAGGTGAGGGACAAGCAACGGGATACGACAGTCCAGAAAAATCAAATAGCCATTACATAAATAAAACTGTCGCCATAATTCTCGTCATATTTTGATCGTGTTTTCTCGCATCGCGTCATTTCTTGTAGTTTTTCGTCGATCACATAGTACATTAATACTGACTAAATTTAATATAAATAAAAATAATAATTAAAGTGAGTGTCTACTGCCACAGATTACATTGAATGAGTGTGTAAGCTCAATATATAATATTAATGTATAATATATATAATAAAATTATAATCGGCCAATGTCTGTACGTAAAAGATGTATAGGGGAAACGTAAAAATATTATGAATTTTTGTTAATCTGCCTTTCGGTATGTTTGTTCCCGTAAAACGCAAAATATGCTATCAGCAATCGGATGTGGTTTTTAAGATTTTGTTTCCTGGAGGTCTTACTTAAAACCTAGGTAAGTTTTATTGGTTTCATCTAAATACATCGTCTAGAAGTGTAGTTATTACTCTATGAGCAATTGTAGTGAAAACGTAATTAAGTAATTTTGTACACAATATTTTTTGTTAAAATACCGTTGTCCGTAGAGACTTTTTTTTTTTGTTAGAGGAGTAATCATTAATTTAAATAGGACTAAAACCGCACTGTTCGGCTTGTATCTGATATATATCAATAATATTTACATGATTAATTATTAGGCTAACTACAACGAATTATTACTTCCCTTAACTCTAATATAATGCGGTGAAAACACCGGATCCGGTGTTGTCGTCGGAACCGGATAAATGTGAACAGCTTCATATAAAATGTATCGTATATAAATTCACCAGTCCGGCGTAGTGGGAACGAGGCCATACTCTGTCATATTTACACGACTGCTCTCGCCTCGTGTTCGTTGTCTTCATAATAATATCTTTTATTACTGATATTGTAATTAATTACCTGAGAATTAGATCGTTTAAAAGGTTTTTTTTTTTTCGTAAAGATTAACATTTTAAATAGAGATCGTTTCCTTATGGGATCCCGAATTAAGTGGTTAGCAAAACTAGATATTATAATCCTTCTCAATTATATCCTTTATCAGCTAAAAAAATAAGAAATTAAAATATTTTACATTTCCCAAACTTTCAGTCAAAAATTTAGATATCATAATCTACTCTTATATTAAAATATGGTTATTAACACCAAATTCACTTCAAACTCTATAATTAAACCTCGATACGCGCGAACTTAATAAACGGTTCTGTATCTCACTCGACGTTTCCTCGCCGTCACTCTGAAAGCTGTCAAAAGGGCGATCTGTCAGAAGTGACAGCTGTCAAAATCGACGAGTCATACGCGATACTTGCTGCGTTTGATACGTTGTTATTAGGATTGTCTTTTGCATTGTGATCGCGGGCGTTTTGTTGATTTTTTGCACGATCATCGTTTTTAAAGTGTTGAATCGTTGAAGCATCTTGTTAGTGCATTAACTATTCTTTCGCTGAACTCGAGAGGAGGAAGTAATTTACTATAAATACACACTGTTACATACTTTTTAAGTTATAAGATTATCTATTAAAAAATTGAAACATAAGTATGCTGCTTTGAACCGGTCGCTCTAGAGGTCGATGGAGGAGGCCTACGTTCAACAGTTGACATCCAATGGCTGATATAATGATGATAATGACGATGTATTCATTTTGCGATTAAATTTAGGTATAAAGTAATCTGGTAGCTGCTTATTGTAATTTTTAAGATAACTTACAATTTTCGAATATATGCATAATATATTGCTTCGTAAAAGTTTGGTAACGTTGAGTGTTGTGCATATCTGCAATTAGTTAATACCTATATCAGATGGATGTTGATTTATTGTTTGGAATATAATTTATGTATTTAAAATATGTACGAGTATCTACTGCAAATGTTCCTGTTTAAATAAATAATAACATAAAATAAAAAATAATTTGTTTTCATAACCAAAACAAAAAAATAGACAAGCAGAGGTGCTTTTAATAATAATAAAAAATAGAGGACGAAAATCGAGAGCGTCCAATGCGAATATTTAACTACAATATTTTTGTCTCGTATCGAATTAATCAGAATCACTACATATTATAAAACAAAGTCCTTCGCCGCGTTTGTCTGTCTGTCTGTCTGTCTGTGTGTTAGCTCACAAACTAATACACGGAATTTTGTGCGATTTTCACTAATAGATAGAGTTGTTCATGAGGAAGCTTTAGGTACATATACATACCCAGGGTGCGGCCGGGGCGGGCCGCTAGTGATTTCATATGACTAAGGACCTGTTTTATTGTTTGCTGATAAAGCTATCTAACGTATAACGGTATCCGACAGATAATAAATATTTTTCTATTCTCTATCAAACATCTCTTTTTTTTTCAAATTTTTCTATTCGCAACCTGCAAATATTACCTACTCTGCAAAAGTTGTCGTTTATTTATTTATTATTTTAAATTAAACAAGTCCTAAGTATAAAAAGAATGTCTTTCAAATAAATTAGACACATTCAAATCTGTAATAAATTACCTAGATCTGACACGTATACCCTTTCATCTTCAAAAAAAAAAAAAAAAACACAGATTACATATTCAATGACTGTTTGCGCATGCGTAACTAGCTCGTTTATGATTGGTGCACGGGAAGCCAATGAGGAGCGAGGCATAGTGCACGTAAATAGTGAATAATAGATCCAGAGTACTATAGATACGGGAATTGTCCTTTGTGTGTGTGTATAAACTTTTTGGAGATCTCTATTTACAGATACATATTTTTTAAATTATGTATTCAGTAAGGTTGTACTGTGAAACTACTTAACCGATTTTAATGATTCTTTTACAATTCTTTTTAAAATTATTAACTGACCCGTCAGCGCAGTTGACAGTTTCCTGCTTTCCGCTCCAGGGTTGTGAGTTCGATTCCCGCCCCGATTCTTGGTATAATATATATTACTAATATGTACGTACTTATTATTTATTTTAAGACAAGTTTTTTTTTTAATAAAAATAAAAAGAAAATTAAAAATTTCTTTATTCAAATAGGCTTCGATAGTAGCTTTGAATTGTCATTTTACAAAATATATAGGTACCTACCTAACATTTTTGATTACAGTTTATGTGAAGCTATCAGCAATAGCTTTGTTGGTACTAAAATTTAAAGGTGAACAATTTTGTTTGATCATTTGAACGCTGACTTAGGGATTTATTGGCTTTAAAAAAAAAGTTAAAAAAATTAGTATATTTAACAAACACACACGGTCATCTGTTCCTAAGGTAGGCAACATAATGCCCGTGTTTTACGTAACAGCCGACTGATATAAATACATACCTAATACATATATAAACACCTAGGCTCGGGACGGGAATCAAACCAATCCTATATAATATGGGTAAACGGTGATACACAAATCGGTATTAGAACAACATTGCGTATTCAATAGAAAGTTTTTTTTTTTTTTAATACGAACAGACGTCGTTGACCAGCAATGAGATAAATATATGCTTGTTATACAGTACACATTAATGTTCCTTTTTAATTTATATCAAGAGGTATTTTTATAGAGTCGCCGGAAGCCGATGGACGGAGGCTGTATCGAACTGGTCGCTCTGGAGGTCGATTGTGGAGGCCTACGTTCACCAGTGGATATCCAATGGCTGACGAAATGATGATGATGAATTTCTATCAATAGACTTTTCTGTTTGTAGAGAGGCTCGTGTTTAATTACAAGTCATTTTAATTATCAAATTTTCATTTTTAATAATCGTATATTAGTTAGAACTAAAACAATTAATTTGTAATTTTGTTTATATTACTTAGATATTAAGATTTCTTAATACGACAGAAATTTTAAGATTAGTAAGACGCTAAGTAATTAAGAATAGAGATGGACTTCTTTTTAAAAATCTTTTTTTTTCACGTTTATAGTAACATGAAACGCATTACAAAAATTTATGGAAATTATTTTTATTTTTAAGTGGTCCATTTCTTAACCCTTAAAATTAATTTATTCGTTAATTGTATTGTTTTATATTAATTTATATTTGTTTTTTTTAACTTTATATTCAATTTTTTTTTATACTTCACATTGTTTCAGATATTTTCACTTTTGCATTACTTTTTTATTTATTTGACTTCTATGAAATAAATTATTCTATTTATTACAAGACATCATAATTTTATAACTGAATGATTTTTTTAAATAAATTTGTTTAATTAATTGAAAATAAGTAGGTAGGTGGTGTTGTAAATGAAATTTTAAAACTTTTACTAAAACATTCTTTTATTTACAAAACATTGTAATACATAAACTATGTACTATCTAATAGCGTATTCATTTACATTATATACTAAAACTATATTAAAAAATTAATTTCAATCTATCGGAGTTTACACACGTAATACTTATACGGCAAGATGTTTTAATATCGTAAAAAAAACACAATTTTTCTCATGCTTAAATTAATTAGATCTTAACACTTGAATATTAATAAAACTAAATAAATAAATCGGCAGGACGGATTACATTAACTAAATTAATATTAACCGATTACACCTGATATAAGCGTAATTTTTTTTTTAAACACATTCAAGAAATGTTTGAAGTTAATCGGGAAAATATTATACCTACGTGGTAACGAGAAATTCTTATATATAGACAATAAATATCCCTGTACGACACTAAAATCTAGAACAGATAAAATTTAGCTCTGATCTTCGTGAATCTCTTTTGGCTAAGACTATTTTTAATAAATAACTTTACTAGATCACTGAACGGTGATTACTGCAGGAGTTCGTATAGTGCTGCGATGTACGTCTGCGCCATTTGAAGGGTTTCGTACTTGGAGAGCTGGCGGTCAGCTCCGAGGGAGGGCAGGTGACCACGCAGTCTGTCAAACGCCTTGTTTAGATTCTGCATCCGCCTCCGTTCCCGAGCATTCGCTGCTAAGCGACGTCTCCTCAATACAGCCGCACTGGTAGCGCGACCACGTCTCTTTCCAGAAGCTTCTAGTTCCAAATCCTCCGAACTGTCTTCTAAGCCCAAATCGTTCGGTAATCCTCTGTAAGCGATGTGAGTTGGAGACTCCTGGTTGCTTCCATCCATTGAAGGTGTAGGTTCCAGGCTCGATCGGCCCGAGTCGGGGGACCGAGGCCAAGATAAGTAGCACTCCTCTGTAGAATATTCCAACATAACGTCAGTCGGAAACATGTCCTTCTCGGAGTACAGCAAGCGATGTCCGTAAGTCTCGGCTGCCATGTCGCTAACGGTACAGGTACGTTCACTACAATATCCCGGAGGGTTCTGAGCTTCCCGCTTACCTGGCCCCCTTATATATTTTCCCGGTAAGCTAGAGGGAGTCGGGTGCGGTTTTTTGTTAGGGTGCGAGAGGGATGGATGTACGCTCAAGAGGGTAATTTAAGGCCAATCATCATTAATTATTTCTTCCCGGTGTGCGTGCGTATACGGTATTGTTGCTATTCGAATTCGTCCTATTTTTATAGTTTTTGTAATACTATTATAATATTGGCGTCATTTATCGACACTGTATTCCAAGGGATGTGGTGCAAGGTCGGATATTAAATGCATTCGTAACAATACTTTTAAAAATATTTTATTCATGTTAAACCTTTTTTTTTTTCTTGTAAAAAAAAAGGTAATTTCAATGTTTTTAGTTGGCAATTATAAAAAGTTTATTACAAAAAAGGAAAAACGTAAAAAATAAAAATTATAAAAGATAAACCATTTATTAGCATCTATACGAATGTTCGAATGTAAATATTACTAACTTTTATATTTTACTTTGTAATTTTTAATATATAACAAAAAAAAATATGATATTTAAATGACATAATGAAATAATTGGTATAATAACCCGTTATTAAAAGCCTGTAACAAAAGCCTGATTTTTATTTCACTTGATTTATAATAAATTAGCTTAACAAGTGGTGTGGGTATAACTTAAGTTTCTAATTTAACTCCATGCTTTTATCGTTCAATTAAATTTAATTTCATTAAGGATTGCTAAGCTATATCTAAAGGTTTTTTGTAACTTTTTAGAAGTTATCTATTCTATGATTCTAGTAATTCTAGGTCTTATCTTATGAATTAGAAGTCCGATTTTAAAAGAACAATTTATAATATAAATTTTTGATTACAATTAAACTGTTGCCCAGTAGCAAAAAGTATTTAGGTATACCCTTTTTCGTACTCGATTAAAAACTTCATTGTATTTTTATTTTTCGTTTATAAAGTTGTTTAAAGGGTAAATATTTTTAGAATATTGTCATAACTGACACTTCAATGAAAAAATAGCGGACGTTAAAAAACAATTAAAAGTTAAAACACAGGTAGATTAAAGTTAAGTTTTTCCCTCGCAAACCAGTCCGCATACGACACCGATTGACCCGGGAATCGAACCCAGTGATATAGTTTTCACTAGTCCGAGGTGGGTGAAACCCAAAACGCGACTGTAGGTGGCCCGGAGGTACGGTGATGTGAGAAATAATGGATGCGTTAATTAAGAGGTTAATTTAAAAAAAAAAATTAAAAAATATTTTTATAAAACTATTATACAGGATGACTGGTGAATTACCATCAATATTCAAGGAGAATACCCGGCACATGATCCTCATTCGAATTATGTAAAAAAAATAGGAACTTAATTTTGGACCAAATTTTCATAAATTTCAATTCAAATAAAAGACGCGTTGTCACTTTTCCAGTCATGCCGGCGGCGCGTGCGACGCGGTGTTGTACTATGCTGCCAGTACCCGCACCCCCGCCCCGCGGCTAATCGCTTATTCGATCGACGAATCACGTTACTAGGTCACTAGGTCAGTAGGCTAGCGCCAACGTATGGTTTGGACGTCTGTTTTGTGTTTTCCCGCGCGTGCGCCTAGCGTTCGATATTCCGAGTATACCTAATCTGTCGTGTGTGAGTGTGACCCTTAATTAGGTATGGCTTATCAGTACACAAATGAAGAGTACTTGAATATGGTTCGTGTTAATGTAATGATAGCTTACCGGGTACTATCAATTTGTACCGGGAGATGTTCCCCAATCGCAGAGTACCTACTGTCAGCGTAATATTAAGCACTAATACAAGACTACGAGTATGATTCCATTTTTAAATACGCCGGGAATACCAAGATAGGTGAACAGTTAATATTATTTTATTTTTGTTCCAAGTTTACATCATTTACCTAGTCAATAAATCTGTTGCTCATCACATCAAAATCAAATGGAATAAACATATCTTTCAACTCGTAAGTAATATTTAAATTAAATTATTTATTTTGTCTAGAAAGTTCGGTGATTAGTATGCCTCTATCGGCAAGTAGCAAAACTACTGGTCCGCAAGGACCGTAGTTCCTTGCTTTTATTTAATAAACAACAGTTGGCTGTTCAACAATTCACAAAGTTTATTTTTGTTGTGTTTTTTTTTTAATATTTTCAAAAGTAACTTTATAATTTTTCAACATATTAAAAAAATTATTCTATCAAATCTGATCTTTATCTAGCGACACCTAGTGAAAAAACCATTACACTGTCTGCTAATATTATAATCAATCAATTGTTTTGGCTACTGGTCGCTAGATGGCTTATTCTTGCTATTACTTTTTGCTTTTATTTACTACAATATTTTTTTCGAGAATAAATAAGTGGCCTAACACTGTTTGAGTTAAAAAAAATATAATACGTAACGAGCTATTCACGGTCTTACTTATAAAAATCTCGTTAATCCTCTCATAATCTACAAATCAATGATTAACTTTTGTTTACTTATAAACATTGACTAGCTGTTACTTAGTTAAGAAACGAACAAAGAACGATACATAGATGGTTGGCACAGATTATACCAAAAATAATCGATTAGATAGAGAAATTGAATGAACAAAGTTGTTAAAAATTACATTAATTAGCGACATCTATGAACATTATAGAAAACTCTAGTTCGATATTGTAGTGAGTCAATACTAGTGACCTCTATTGACAGTTAGGAACTTTGAGATGTTTTCTTATCCTGACAGGGTCGCCATGAGATGTGCGACGTATGAGAGATAAAATAATACGACCAACGTTGATTCTCAAATGATCATCGTTTCATTTATTATGTAAAAATATAAGGTTTTTATATTCGTACACGAGTTATTAACATACATTTTACTTATTTATTGTCAGAGAAATAGAATGTTCAATGTTTATAAAATAATTAATTCCTATTTAACAGAATCATATTTAGAAATTTAATATAATTTTAAATACAAGTTTATTTTCTTGGTTTACTTGTCATTTACGTCGTACATTACAAACTTGTACTTTTATTTACAGCTAGATGGCTCTGTTTAAGAGATCGTGTCTAAAATTGATTTTATTACTTTAATTCATCTTGAATACTAGTTTTATTTACTAGAATATTTTTTTCGAGAATAAATAAGTGGCTTAGCACTGTTTTAGTTAAAAAAATATGACAAGTCCTTATTTATGAACGACATCATTGTCCACTTTATCTGTGTGTTCTTATTAAATTAAAGCGATATCTCAATTGAAATTCTTCATCCGTAATTTTTCCTACGCCTTAAGTTTCTGGGTAGGGATATATTAAAAATAAAATCCATTGCTTCCAAATCAGACTCTGAGGAGCTGCTCGTATTCATTATGCTAACACTGATTCTTTTTTACCCGACTGCGACAGAAGGAGGGTTATGTTTTTCGAATGTATGTATGTAATATGTATGTATGTATGTCCATTTCTTTGGCACGCCCTACAGCCCTAACGGCTGGACGGTTTTTGACATATGAGGTGTCGTTGGATTTGTCTAAATTGTAGTAGTGACATAGGCTATATAAATTTTCAAAATGGCGCCCGCAAATGGCGGAATGAAGGGGGGGGGGGTTGATTTTTTTCTTACTGTAGCAATATGGGTTTCAAATGAAAGCTAGTAAATTGTTTTATTCTTTTTTGTTTATAATAAGAGTATTTTACGCAGTTGGGTTTTTTGTTTGTGTGTTTTTTGCGTGTGTCTTCCCGGCTCCTGCGCGCCTAGCGATCGATCATACGCGTGTACCTAATCTGTCGTGTGTTAGTGTAATCTGTCATTAGTAATTAGGTATGGCTTATCAATACACAAATGCAGAATCACCATTGCTTTCGAAACTGTTAAAAGTGACTGTGTGTGTGTTAGTGTAGTTATGTAGGTAAATAGGTAGTTTAATGATTGAAAATCGTTGTAAATAATTCGTTAATATCATTAAATGAAAACACGACACGCGACGTTCTGGTGTAGTGGTGCGAGTAGTTGCCTCAACTGCAACGCCACGCGCTGGTGGTCGCGGGTTCGATTCCCGCTTGGGACAGATATTTGTACAAATATTTTTTTCCGGTCTGGGTGTATGTCCTTGTGGATCCCTACCGTGCCTCGGAGAGCACGTACAGCCGTCGATCACTGTTGTTATCATAGACAAGATAACGATCGTTACTTATGTTAGGGAATTAACCGCCAACCCTCTTAACACTTGGCGGTGTTTGGACGTAATTAACTACCGCGTGGAAACTAGGGTGTCCAGACGACGCGTAAATAATTAGATAACTGTTGGGCAACTTTACTTAGAAGCTTATCAATATTTATGTTATATTTTTACATAATTCGAATGAGAACCATGCACCGAGCACTCTCCTTAAACACCGATAGTATCTCGCCAGTCACCCTGTATATTACACTTATTAGACTTATACAAGAGTGTTTGACATTGGTGAAAGTATTTCAAAACAACATTGTAAAATATTAACTACTCCATTTTTCATTTTTTTTTTTTATTAGCTTCCCTTCACCCTATCGCAGTTCGCAAAAATATCTCATGTTTTAAAATTACATTTGTACATAAACAAATATTATTTAAATACACAAACAAATATTATATAAAACAATTAAATCGTTTTAATTAACAATTTTACCACATCCATTATTGTAGCGATTCTCAACTTCTTGCAGTCGCATCTCCCTTACGCCGGTGGTCCAGTAATTTTTCAGAAATTCGTTCAAATTTACACCAAAATCACGGATTTACGTTAAGTATTATTAATTACATTTAGTTTGTAGCTTATCAGACATGAAAAATCTAACGGAAATTGCGATAACCATCCAGTTGGTTTTCTTTAGTTGTCGCAAAAAGTAAATTTATGTATATTTAAATATCCCATCTTATACTATTAAACAAGCAATGAACTGAGCTGATTGGAGTCAGCCTGTAAAAGTCCCACTGTTGGGCAAAGATTTCTTCTCCATTTAGAAAAAAATTTTGGAGCTCAATCCACAACGCTGCCCCACTGCGGGTTGGTGGGAAAAATTATTTTCTCCATATTTTCATATCAATTTTGACCCGTATTTGGGCGTTGATTCTGCTCCAGGGTCGTAGGTTCGATTTCCGCCCAAGGCCTAGGTGTAATATGTATTTATTATTTATATGCATATTTATTAAAAAAAATTGTGTATCAGTCGACAGTTACCTACCTTAAATACAGACATTAAATTTTTTTTTTGGTGTTTTTTTTTAAATGGTTAACGTCGCCCATGAATATAAATTAGTTTACCTGGAACTAGCCCAGGCAACTCATTTATGTGTTGCCTATCCGCAGACATAAGGTGTTAAAGTCTCGGTGCCAGTAATTACACTGCCTGCATTGCCCTTCTCTCCGAAACAGAGCAAAGCTGTTTCACGGGAGAAACAAGCAAGATGGTACCCATGCAGCCGGGAGCGCGGCACAGAGCATCCCTCCCACCGGTATATCGACCTTAGGAACAGACGACCATGTGTATGATGAAAATATTTATATACTTTATTGTCCCGAGCAGAGCTCGATCTGTATTTGATATTGTCGAATATAATGCTTTTATTTATTTACATACTCTTTATTGAAAACTTATTTACATAATTATATTAAATGAAAATGAGATATGTGCTAGAGTCAGTTTTATCGCTAAAACAACGATCTCTTCCAAGTATTAATTAAATTTCTAATTAAAAGAAAACATACTTGAATGAACGAATCAGCTTGTAAACGTCCTAATGCTGGCCAAATGTCTCTTCTCCATATGTAAGAATTGGAGCATAATCCGTAATAAAGCAGCGTCGTGCTCCACTGCGGGTTGGCGGATAATTTTCTCTATCATGAGTAACGATCGCTATCATGGATCTATGATAACAACCGGGACCGACGGCTTTATGTGCTCTCCGAGGCACGGTGGACAGATTTACAAGTCCATAAAACCAGACCAGAAACAAATATTAGTCCAAATGTGTCACGAGCAGGATTCGATCCCGGAACCGTCGGTCTTTAAGTCGACTTTCTCGCACAACTACACCAACACGGTTGTCAAAATCATACTTATTATTTTAATAAGCAATAATCCTTTCTCCAATTTAGCTTACTAGAGATATAAATTTGACATTAACTGCTTACGATTTGTATCAGAAAACTATCATTAGTAACTAAAATCAGAGATAAATTCATTATAGAGACAGGCTGTGAGTAATTAGATAAATAAAGCTACTTAGTGGGTTATTAAGTAAAGATTGCTCTATATATCTATTGTTTATGAATTACTCCATTTAGATCTACGCTCAAACGGCGTTTTTCGGGTCTGTGGACATGGAGGGAAAAGCGCTCTCTCTGGTTCCGGCTAGCGTCTTGAGATCCATGTTTATCGAGTGTCTCCTTATAAATATACAAATTAAATAGTAAATAGTACAAAGATCATAGTGCAAATTTTTATCATAAAGTTTATCATCTAATATTTGATAGAAATTATTTCTATGATCTCGTACCGAAAGAGTTCCAATTTTACTATGATTCCGCTGACTTTAAGTCTGTTACAATTCTGCATTCTCAAAACTGTCACAAGAATGTCGTGTTCACAGAAATGTTAATATATATGAAAACGTCTATTTATTCAACTGAGGATTAAGATGTTGAGAATTTACCTCGACTCTTGCATTTCCTTGATACAATTATACTCGTAAAGTTTTTTAAATAAATTTTTGCCTTAATTACGTAGAATTCAATGCTTCATGATCTTTAGAATTACATGCTTTGAGGTATTAAAATGAGGATGAAAGTTTGAATAGAAAAATTGTCAGTTCATAAGTTTAAATAATAACAAAAATATTTTTTTTATTAAATCTATTCAGTTCATAAGCCCGATGTATCGATTCTAAAATCTAAGTTTATTGTGACAAGATAGTCGGCATCGTGTAAATATTCCGTCTTCGTTTTTTTATCATTGTTTCACGCGCCATTAACCTTTTAACAACGCTCGGATTTCGCGCTCGGGAAAAAATAATCTCGGTACAGTTAGGCGGGACGTCTTTTTTGTTTATGTTTTATGGTATAACCTTATTTTAATTATCAGAGGTTTATGTTATATTAATTTTTAATATTTGGTTATTATACGTATTTATAAATGGTGATGCAGCCTAGGGTGAAACGTGAATGTTTACAACATGCCTATTCGCTCTACTTCTGAAGGTCCGAATAGACACTGTAAATTTTTGTATATAATTAATTTAATAATTTAAAATTAATTAGAAAATTAAATTAATAAATAACATGTGAAATAAAATAGAACGAAGAGTTTTGTTATACAAACAATAATTTTATTTAAAATTGTTAATAATTGAAATGTCAAATTCATCATTTATTCGAACACACACACATATATTTTATATTATTTAATTATAAAGGAAATCAACATCCCACATACATTTATAGATATACAGTTTAAAAAGTATATAATATAATTATGTAAAAGAGTTACACAACATTAACAAACATTATTCTGTGCTATAAAAAAATTGTTAATTGAAATAATACAACCTTGATAAAAAAATATATAAAAAAAAACAATCAACACAAAAACTCTACTATTGTTGTGATTGTCTCAAAAACGCATTAATTATAATAAAACAAAATCAGCTCAAATTCTCGAACCTCAAAAGTAAAACCGCAATCAAAACGTTTTGAATAGCAACGGGATACAAGAGCAAGTCGTGTGTAATAATCTGCTAGACCACAAAAAGCATGGAACCGATTGTAACCATATCCGCGGTGCAAGGGTTGACCCGTTATATGTGAATCCGTTCCGGATCGACTTCCGACTGTCAAACTGAATTAGTTAAGGAAATTTGAAATCGGTTATTTTGACTAACTTGGAAGAGTTCTTGTGCTCTATGGGCGTTTCATTACTAAGTACGCCACAAAATTTCTTTATTAATATAGGCTTCAAAAATACTTTTTAATAGTTTTTTACAAAGTAATAATAATAATCTTTACTGTAAAAAGGCGATTTTATAGCAAAAAGAGTGATTTCTTCCAGACAACCTTTGGGCAAAGGACACGCTAAAGAAAAAAGGAAATAATGATAGTTTTTAACAAATGCAATAAATTAAATTATAATATAGGTACAGTAGAATCCCGATTGTAGATCCCGCGTAACTGTGTACATTATACGTATATAGTTATGTACAAAGTATGTATTAGTTTTTAATTAATTATACTTAATGTAGTTGAGAAGCGGGAAAGAAACTAAGCAGAAACGCTACCATCGCTGCTCTTTTAAAAATCTTCAATACATTAGGTAGGTATTTAAGTATTTCTGAACTCAGCCATGTATATGTATGTCCTAAAAGCCACAAATACTACACCCACACATCCTTGTCTTTTATGTAATCTTGTAAGGAATAATATGCTTTGGCTATTAAGGACTTTAATATAAAGAAGTTCCGTCATGATTATATTTTATTGTTTATTTAATTTCGTACCTAAGTAGACTAGATCTAGAAGCCTAACGAAGATATATATATTTTTTTTAAACCGTCACTATCTCAAAATCCGACCATTTTTATTAATTTTTATATTTACTCGAAAAAAAAAAATCAACTAAAATTCTGCAATGATTACCGCTAATTTCAAGTTTTGCCGACAAGCGCGTATACAAATTTTTTTTGGGTATTTTATTTTTTTAATTTGGTTTATTTTATATAACTTATGTTGAAAAATAAAATTTTAATTGAGAATTTTAAGTGTTCACCTTCCGAAACTTTTTTCAAGAGTTGGTAGCGGAAGGTCTACTTGTGGTGTGGATAAAGAATCAAATTTATCAACATCATAGTGTAATTTAGTAAATATAACAGAGCCATTCAGTTGGGCTTTACTCAACTTATTTCATTTTAGAAATTTTAACACACGATTTCTATTCAGATCCGTGCTCTACCCACGACAGGATCGATGTTATTCACTATTCTTTTATTATTTTATACCTAAAAAACGAACCTACATCCTTAGGATCATTAAGTTAATACCTAAAATTAAATTAACCTATTTATCAAATTGTCTAAATGAAAAATTGCTATCGATTATATTACGAGTTTATCAATAATATCCAACATAATCACTCAATTTGTCTAAACTATACCGTTTGAAAACAATAGCCAGTGTTATAAATATTCATAGCGGCTGAGACTCCCAGATTTACCTTATAATGTTATCAAAATTTATATGATTATGTTAATTTAATGGGGGCCACACACGGGGGTTATGTTGGCGGAAATTAAGGCTTTGTAATCGATTATGGTAACGGAGGTGGTACAGTAGCAGAACTTGTAGGTTTGAAACGATGATCGCAGGTTTAAATAGGTGTTAGCTTAACTATAGATAGTTCATTTATAAGCTTTTATTGTTACTAAAACTATGAATAAGACGTAAAACGGGATTTTTACCATGTTTATTGTTAATCCTTCTAAGTTTTCGATGTTTCAGCTCTGTTGTACGCACCATGGTGTCGGGTACACTCGAGTGAGTGTAATAGTGTATACTCACTGTACAATATTATAGATAGTTCAACTTGTCTTAATAATACTAGTTGATGCTTGATGCTTTATTTTGTAAATAATTAAATTTAACTACGCGTGACAACACGTATTCGTATCGATTTGTTGTTCAAGAATGAGTAAAAATTATTTGTCATTTTTGTAGAAATTTTGTATTGATACAATATTATGATTATGATATGATATCATGTACCTACCTATATATTTTTTAATTATTGCGTTCTTGCCGATTCTTAGGAAAATATACATCCGTCGTTCCGTATTTAGTTGTAGCTTCATATTAACATAATTCAGTTTTGTTCAATTCGCCCATGACTATTAAACATGTCGGATATGAAAAAAAAAATAACTTTACAGGAGAGCGATGCAAAGTGTATTATATTGCATGCGTCTTTTTACATATTTATTTAAAATACCGACATTTATAAATTAAGTGATTAAAGAACTGTGCATAAAATATATTTTTTTTCAGCTGATATTAGACTTGGTTATTTAGGAACGTTTTATGAAATCAATCAAAAAAAAAATCGATTTTGCAGTTCCGACGATGTTAATAGTCATGGGCGAATTACTTGTTAATTATTTTCTGTATTTGTTTCTGTATTTGTTTTTAATTTTTGTAAATTTTTATTTTCTGTTAATTTGTAACAACAAATTTATTATGTTAATAATAAAAAACCGTTGGGAGGGCGCTGACAGCTGAAGCACAGGTTATCCTAGTTGATATTTAGTAGATGCTTCAATTACTTGGTCATTTATGCATGTTTACCATTTTTTCAAAACAAGTTTTTTGTACTAATTTTTATTATGAGAATAAAGAGTTATTACAATCCAAAAGTGAAAATAGCGATTAGTATTAGTGTAATAAAATAGTGATTTTAAGCAAAAACATAGCTTGAATATTTTGATTTTAATCAAATGTGTAAGAAAAAAGGTTAGATCATATTGTCAAATTAGCGTCTTTTTAAGCTAAGTAGGTACTTTAACATTAACGTATTTGGTACGGAGATTTATATTTGGTCATATATTATTTCATTGTCACAAATACTGTCCCGTTCGCTGTAAGTCTTGAGAGAGTTGGCTCCAATCTTTTTTTATTGATTAATTAGGATTAATGGCTTTCACCAAAGCCAAGATTGCAATCCTTTTTATAGTAGAGACTCCTGTGGTACTGTGGCTCTACTATCAGATTGTGACAAATGTTAACAGATTATAAATATTTTAAAGGTATTTTCCATTTCACGTGACATTGGTGAAATAATCTGTGCTCTTTTGGCTCCATTAAACCAAAAGAAGAAAAAGAAGATTTTTAATGTAACTTTTTTACGTCTTACGTTTTCAGGTAAATTGTCTGGTTATATTTAATTGACGACCGTTCTGGTGTAGTGGTGCGAGTAGTCGCCTCAACGCCGCGCGCCGGGCGGTCGCGGGTTTGATTCCCGTTTGGGACAGATAATTGTGTTTGTACAAATATTTGTTTCCGGGTGTATGTCCTTGTGAGTCATCCCACCGTACCTCGAAGAGCACGTAAAGCTGTCGGTACCGGTTGTTATCATAGACACCTGATAACAATCGCTACTCATAGTAGAGAAATTATCCGCCAACCCGCAGTGGAGCAGTGTGGTGGATTAAGCTCTAAACCTTCTTCTATATGGAGAAGAGGCCTTCGCTCAGCAGTGGCTTGTTTACAGGCTAATACAGTATATTTAATTTATATCATTCTATATTATCGACATAACATTGAGGCACAGATAAAATTAACGGTTATCTGGTATGAAAGATAAACAACCGTAGGCTGGTGTTCGCGAAATATTAAAAAAATTGAATTAAGTGAAATCATTGTCAAATACACAATAGAGCGATTTCTGTAATGACAGGGCGGTCTCGGAAGCCGTTACATTTGACGCGTTCCGTATCGTCTTGTGAGGTTTATGATGCTGTAATTATAGTTATTTAACTCGTTCCGGTTCCATAGACTATTTTCTAAACATATACTTTGATAAAGAATCGCGTATTTAAAATAATTTACGAAATTTAAAAAAAAATCCCGTGTCTATCTTTAGAGGGCGACGAATGAGAAGTTATCGCCAATATACTCCACTAAGGATTGAAGGATGTTTTGTGTTGTAGTAGTATATTTTTCTCATTATATTTTTTTATAAAGAGTGGATGTGGAATTTGATAAAAAAATAATAACTGCAGAAAAGGAAAATTCTATCCCGTATTTACTGCTCGGAGCATATTGCTTAGATGATCATACGCAATTTTTTTTTTTTTTTGGTTAAATCCTGACTCCGCTTTCCGCTCCATGTTTGAGTAGTGTTGTGTAACATTTATAAATGACAACCGTTTTGGTGTAGTGGTGCGAGTAGTCGCTTTAACATTGAATGTCGCGAGTTCGGTTCTCGCTCGTTGTAGATATTTCTCCAAGTAGATCAGTCTCCCTACCGTGCCTTGGAGAGCATGTAAAAAATACGCAACGTAAACCGTCTGTCCCAGTTGTTATCATAGACACCCGCAGTGGAGCAGCATGGTTGATTAAGCCCGACTTCTTCTTTTATATGGTGATGAGGCCTTTGTCTAGCAGTGGGATATTTAGAGGGTGATTCAGTTGAGTTCTATATTATTAATTATTTTTAAAGGAGTTGGGGACTTTTGGGCCAAAATGTAATAAGTAGAGATATGGTTTAAAAAATTGGTTATATTTTTTTATCTTACAATATAAAAAATCAACTTAATTCTGAATCTGGGAGCGAAGAAAAATGAAAAAGATTGTTTTCGGGTATCGATTCAACAAAAATCGATTACAGAATTAAAAAAGAAAGGTTTCTACTAGTTAATTAACTCAAAGTATTTAGATGCACAATATTGAAGTTGTAAACGATAAAGTTCATTTAAATTAAGTTACATTCATAGCGAAAATATCATTTAATATTGGAAAATAATATCGATTTCGTATTGATTTAAAATAAATCATATTTTTAGTGACAGCCACGAAGAATGGATATACAGGAGAGCGAACGGTAGACGTAGTTCTATACAAATTTCACGGTACTTATGTACACAAAAATAAACAAAGATCATAGTTCTCTTTTTTGCCACTGGGTGCGCGAGTATTCGTGAGGTACCGATACTATTATTATATTACTTATATTATAATATGTGTAATTAAATATAGGTAATAGTTCTCTAGAACAGTTTTATTTTAGTTGCATATTTAATAAATATAATTTTATGTATTGAATGCTAATATTTTGGAAGATGAAATAAAACAAAACGAATTCAGAAATTTTATTAAAATACATTGTTTTTTATTTTTGTACTAATAGTAATTTTATCTAGAATTCTCTGAATCATCTGATTTCTTGGACAGAAGTATTGATATTTCTTCTCTATAAAAGATAGTAGAGCATGATAATTGATGCTATGCTAATTATGTGAATTGTCTGCGAGGCTTCTTATGATATTTTATAGCTGAAAAATATATGAAAATAACAATAAATTTTATTATTCTAAATAATGTTATTTTGAAAAAAATTAAAATTTTCACTGACTACTTTTATCATAATTTATCAAATATTTAATTAAAATAACTTTATACAATATGAAATAATTTTTTTTTAAACAAATATACTTAATCTTATAACATTACATTATATTTTTAATATTTATTTAATAATTTAAAAATTACGTACCTGTTATTAAACTAAAAGTTTAATCTCCAAGAGTATTTTATGTTGGTGATGACTCAAAGTTATTAATAACAAGTTACTACAAAGTTTAAAGATAAAAACAATATAAATAATTGAAAAAATCTTATGACATATTATCATGTTGACTACACGTCAAATATCTTTAAAATGGTGGCCTGGCGGAATGTTTTTGTCTCACTTTTTTTTTCTCATAATTATGTTAGAAAGACAAAAATTATAAATTACATTATTTTACTATTTAAATCAATAATCGCACACCTATAGCAACCAATAGAAAGGTTAAAAATGAACTAATAACTCAATTTTCAAAATTCAGAGCTGTCAATAGCAACAAGCCTTCCCGCGTAAATTTCAACTTCGATCCTAGCGGACTCTAGCGGCAAAATAATTATCTACTACCTAAATTGATGCCATTCTTTTAACATTACGTTCGCACTCCTTATATATCCATTCTTCGTGGTGACAGCTAACAACTGACTGACATTGATACTAGCCGTTTATTTTTTACCTACATTTCCTAGATGACATTTTAATAATAATAGAAGAAGAATTAACTATGAAATACATTCAAAGGATTTTTTTTATATTCTGAACAATATTTATTAGTGTTTCAAGTTATTGATATTTGTAATGAGTTTTCAAACATTCTTCACTAATGTAATCATACTGTTCTCTTATATTTACGCGAATTTTATTCATTTAATTAAAAGTCTAAAAACGGATTTTATCGCGTTTATTTAAATTTACTGTTTAACAATATTTAATTTAAATTATTTCCCGACGTTTCGGACCCTTTACAGCGTCCATGATCTCGGGGGACTGAGGTGGTGGGTGTCCGAATAATCCGAATCATGGACGCTGTAAAGGGTCCGAAACGTCGGGAAATAATTTAAATTAAATATTGTTAAACAGTAAATTTAAATAAACGCGATAAAATCCGTTTTTAGACTTTTAATTAAATAATGTAATCATTTTTACAAAACGTCTAATAACTCCACTCTCAGATAGCCAAAATATAGAGAATGTTCAGCGAGGGATCTATAAGCCTGAATGCATTAATTGATACCATTTTCATGTCATTACATTTTGGCCCAAGAATGTATGGAATCGTATCTATCTCCTTTATTTAAAAAAAATGTATATCAGTCGGCTGTAACCTAAAACAAAGGTTTTACACAGCCATACAGATATTTGTTATGGTCGTTTGTTTTTGTGTTATGTGTATGTATATTAATGTTAATATTTATATATTCATTTTATAACAATGCACAATTGCAATTATAATAATACATACATTAGGAACTAGAATTTTATCGCGAGCTTACTTCTAAAAGCGATTTTTTTTTGTGATTTGTCGACTCGACACGCCGAGTTCCACGATTAGTTAGCTCCAACGACGTACGAGCATTTTGTGAAGAATGTCATTGAGTTCAGGTAATTGTGTTAACGGAATCATATAACACGGAACGCGGAAGATTTTGAAATTATTTTAGTTGGTTTGTAATACTATTGTTGTGTTATCACAAACTGACTAAAGTAGTTTTTAAATAAAATATTGGATTTTTTTAAATAATATAATGTAGATATTACTTTTACTTAAGCATCTTTAAAATTTTACTAAAATACTGTTTACAAAGTTGTATAAAAGTTTCTTTTTTCAATTAAAATTTTATCTTTTAGGGTACCTACTGTTTTTACAAATTTATTACTCATAACATAAAATTGATCTAAAATTTTGTTATTTATGAAATTTCTTTATGTTACTGGACATTTTTGAAATGATAAGTTCTTTATCCGCGTTAAGCGATTGTTGGTAAGGAAAAAACGTGGTTCATGTCCCGATGACCTCGACATGCTCGTGAAGTATTGCGATTGCGCCAGACTAGCGACACTCATTAGGGTGCCTGTCCATTGATGCGGAGCGAGGCTGCGGAGCGGAGATATGGAAAAAAATTAACCAATAGGATTGCAAAAATTCTCCCCTTCGTCATAGGACAAGGGCTATTGGTTTATATTTCTCCGTGTTTATATATTATTATATATGTTTGTGTAGAAAAATAAATGATAAAAACAAAGCATTTGTTATCTAATATTTAAAACATTCTTATTGATATTTACTTAGTTTTTGTTGTTAAATTTAATATTATTTTTCTATTGTTTTAAGTATTCACTTCTATCGGAAGTCATTAAAACTGTCTGTGTTTTATTTTATATTCATCATACCCTTAAATATAATTATTTCAATTGTTTAAGAATCGATTCATATCAATTTAATCACGATCAAAGTAAGTATATTTAAATCAATTATTATAATTTCATAAAATTGATCAAATTATTTCAAATTTGTTTTTATAATCGAGAACGAAGGTGTTGATTTTAGCCGCGAGCTATCAATATATTTACAAATACATGTAAAGCCATTTACAGACTACGCGTTCAAACACACGATTAGTACGTAGTGAACGTACGCTTGTTATACATCGCTACTCTCTAAACATAAATCAGTGGAAATTCACTCATTTTAAGTGACTATTCACTTTTTATCAATGTGAGAATCGTACCGCGCAGAATTAGTGACTATTCAATGTATGAATATGTGAATATTAGAGTCAACTGATTTGATCATTGAATATTTGTATGTGTATTAGTGAATTCATGAACTTGTTATTGAAATTCACTGACATGTAGTCCACTTCACTAATGTAATTAATGTAAATTCCACTGATTCATGTTTAGAGAGATTACGCGTACAACTGTATCGCGCTGTACACACATAAATTTGTGATTAAGATTGTTAAACTATATGTTCTTTAAAACGAGTATTTTGAACTTGCAGTAGACATAGACCATCAGTAAAAAGTATTTGTAAGCTTATAAAACATTGCTAAACTATGCGTTTTGTTTTATTAGTGAAATGCTTCAAATAAGTTATAGTGTCAAACATGACTATCTGATAATAAGATATCTCTATCTCTATTCTGATAAAGATCTCCGAAGATCTTTATCAGAACAACACCAAACTAGAAAGGGACCACGGGATGCTCTTCCAAGCCATCCTATACAGGTTTTTTTTTTGTTCGTTTTACATCCACAAGTAATAAAATGAGAACATCATCACCGTAATCCAAGTAGATTAAATACGCATTTCATCAGAGATTACTCTAAAACTACTCATCAGTTCTCGATCAAATTTAATTGAAACTACATGACTAGTATCAGCTTTCGAATATAAAAGTATCATCAAAATCGGTACGACCAGTAAAAAGTTATGAGGTTCTACACATAAAAAATACAGACGATACAACCTCCTCCTTTTTTGAAGTCGTTTAAAAAGCGTTAAACTACGCGCGTGATAGTACGCTCAGTTCGTATACAGCTTTACGCGTTATAGTTAAAAAGCTTCGTAGCGTATTCCTAAGAAATCAAAACAAAACTAATAATGTTAATGTTTTGGTGAAGTAACATTTGAAAAACAGTTGCTTAACAGACTTGGCACGTGATCATTATGGATAATTCTGTATAATTTAATTTTCTTTTATTTCATTGGTTGAGATCGAACAGCTCGTCTTTAGATAAAGTCAGACTTCGACACCGTCTAGTATACTATACATTTAGTATTAAAAAACGAGTATTTGAATTGTTTTCATTTGTTCTAACACACAAATCAATGTCACATTTCCATTAAAATATGATTTTCTGTAGTAATATTAACATAATATTCTGTTGCCTGCAGATCCGAGACCCTCCAATTAAAGCGGTTGAAGGCTTCCGCAGGGATTTAGTACGGTATTGCACCCCCAAGTGCTGGTCAAAGATTAGTTATAAGAAAAAACCCCCAAGTGCTGAGTCCGACATAGGGTCTAGGATTGCTCACCCGGGCGTCCTGGATATCACCCGTAAATGGGTGTCCCTGCGATACAATATTGTAATATTGAATGGTTTGTATGACGTATCTTGTTAAAAAGATTTTAGTATTTATTTTAGAGTTTAATATCGCTGAAAAGTTGTTGTTATCAGTTTAAATACTTCGTAAATAAAAAAAAAACCAGCCAAGTACGTGTCGGAATCGCGCACGAAGGGTTCTGTACACTTATCTATAAAAACGGCAAAAAAATCACGTCTACCTGTTGCCGTTGTCAATATCGAGCAGAAACGAGCAACAAAAATCATGTTGGAGCCCCTTAAAATAAGTGCGACTATATAAGATCGCCTTGCATATCTTTTCTGTGTTTTTTACTGTTGTATAATGGTCTACAATAAAGAATATTTATAATTATTATATTTCATCTTTTATTTTTACAATTATTGTAACAAAATTCATAAACTTGCTATTGCGCTGACGGTTGCGGGATCAACCCGCACTTATGAGTCAAGGTCTGGGTGCTAATTATATAAATAAAAAGAAAATATGTAGGTACCTTTGAGTTTATTAATATCAACAAGTATGTTATGGAGGAGCGGAACCGTCTTGCTTGATAGTGATAAGCTTTGATATGGAATTTTTTTTTTTGTGCTTTACAGAAACTTTTGTCGTTAAGAATCGTGTCGTTCGAATCGAAAATCCGTTATTACACATACGTAACTATAATTTCAGTTTTGTAATTTAACGGTGTACAAATTCAATAATGACGAACTTTTGTCATTTCATCTTAAAACTGGGTCATAGCATTCATATGTATTCCTACTGAAGTTTTTTAATGCAGTGAACGGTAACTCGCCCTTGCCACGGGTGAAAAGAACTTCGATGAAAAGGTCCAATTGTGTTTTACACAAAGATCACGCGATGTACCACAAAGGAGGTTGCATCTCAAAATTATTATTTTTTTTTTAAATTTTAAATACGTTTAAAAAGTAGCTGTATCTTGCGGCGTCGTTATTAATTTAATATTGTTGATCCATGATTGTTAACAACCTTGGTTTTGTTAGTAAGTAGGGCGTTTTACGTAAGCCACAACAACATTGTTATATACATATGAATTTCGGTGGTAACTTCATATTAACTAGAAGAAAACAATAAAAAATGTTATAAAAACTTAGTAAGAATATTTTCATTTTGAAAATGAAATTATATAAATCTGCCCTTTCAAAAAAACTACTTAATAGCTATCACTTATGTTCTCAGTTTTATTTCTTTGATGCATATCTTCATTTGAACTGAATCTATCTGCCTCTAAGCGTCCCACAGCTGGACAAAGCTGCTCCATTGCGGGTTGTCGGATAATTTCCCTGCTGTGAGTAACAAATACTATCAAGCGTCTATGATAAAAACCGGGATTACGTGCAATCTGAGGCACGGTGGGGAGTTCCATAAGAATATACACCCAGATCGAAAAAAATATTTGTACAAATAAAAATATCTGCCCCTATCGGACATCGAATCCGCGACCACCAGCGTTGAGGCGACTTCACTAAAACGGTTGTCACAACAGAAATTGTCGTCATATCTTCATTTAATATATCTATCTATTGTCATTAAAGTTTTACAAAACAACAATTTTTTTAAAAGCATTACATGTTCAGGTTGTGTTTTCTTGTTGTGGATTCTTTTTGATGTTCTTTCTCTTAACATAAATAAAATACCTTGTTATTGTAAGCAACGCAGTCGCAGGTATAAGCTAGTTCGTTATTAAACAGCGTATTTTTTTCATATTTCATCGCTTACAATAAAATAAATCATTCCGACTGTTGACAAAATTATATACGCGTAAAATGATCGCAAAATTTGTCTAAATATATAATTAATTTTTTGCTCAACCAAGTTATAAGGAACCTAAACATATTTTTGTATTAAAAAAAAAAAATAAACCCACACACGAGAGTCGGTTTCAACAAACAACTGTCAAAACGATCATTCAAAAATCATTCCATTACGATAGTAATTAGTTCTAGAAATAATATTTGCATTCTTTTTTCAAAAGACATCACCGCATAATTTGACAATCGGAACCACGGATACGCAAGTCAGTGCGCAGGCGCCGGACAAGAAAAAGCGTAGAAAAACTGTCTTTGTCGCAAACCGCAAGAGGACCGACGGTCAGCATACCTTTTTACGATCTAACCATTTTAAACTGAAATGGGTTTTAAGTCATATAAATAAAGTTGACATTTGAATGTTAATATTATTCTAACGTCGTAAGATATCGAAAAAAAAAATAACGCAAAATTGCTCATGTAAAATATGTTTTATAATTAATGTCATAGAAGCTTTTATGGTGAATATTTTTGGCAATCATTCGCTACGATGCGGCTTATTAGCAAACACTATATTAGACAAATACTTAAACGTATAATAACTGGCGGGTTTCTGTGATATTGGCCTTGTGTTAAATATTTTATAGTATCTTTATGTTATTATTAACTGTAATAGATAGCTATCTATAGATTACCTTTAGATTAAAAAAAGTAATTTTTTAAAGATAATTATTTAAGTACCTAATTAATATGAGAATAAATCTGGAATTCACATACCTAGATCTGGATAAATCTAATCTGGAAAATCTCGCGACAAGCTTTTATATTATATAAAATTGTCCAACGTAACAAAATGATGGGTTTGACTACTACAAAGTTTATCTTATTATTTTAAGTGCATTGAAATAATTTTTTTTTTATTTTTTTTTATCTTAATTTATTTTATTGTCATACTGATTAATATGTTTTTATACTTATAGTTAAGTCGTAATTTGATGTTACTGACTATCTTTCCTAGATAAATAGGTGTTTTAACACACAGACAATTTTCAAAATAGAACCTTTATCCTACGAATAAAAACTAACAAGAAGGAAAAAAAGTATCTTAGAGGGTTCACATTTATGAAACACATTAATATTAGGCGTTATAAAGTATTAAAATATCTCTCATTTAGAAACTGCTCCGAAAAATTATTCTCTATTTATAACTAGACGAATCGCGTTGTTTCATCTGCTTTTACGTTTATATATTCATGTTCATATTTTACCACCATGTTTTATGGTCTAAAAACCTTCGTTAATAAAAATGCTTGGAGGCAAAAAGTAGTAATTAATACATAAATATATCTTTTAAAATACACACAAGGTCGTCTGTTCCCAAGTAGACAAATTAATGCCTGTATTTAAAGCAACAGCCGATTGATTATATGCATATTTATTGAATAGATATATTTTACACCCAAAATCGGGGCGGGAATCGAAGCCATATGTCACGCAGCGGAAAGCAGGGTCACTGCCAACTACTCCAACGGCCAGTCCCATCATCATAAATGCGCTGTAATCAGCATGTTTAAACTAACTAATAATGTTTAGGTTAATAATATTAACATTGATAACTAGATATATACTTTATAGTATTATTTTAGATATAACAGTACCTATAATTTGAGTGGAATAAACTTCCCACTGTTGGGCCCAGATTTCTACTCATATGAAGCGAAAAATTTGAAGTTTAATCCGCTGATATTCCACCACATTACTAAGATATTATTATGTAGGTGCACATAATTATTAGTAAGAATCCTTAAACCGAATACGGGCTCATCAAAACTATCGAAAAATTAATCTTATACTAACAAAATCAAAACAGGACCGAAATAGGCGGCGATCGATCATTATTTTTAATAATTTGTCCAAAAAATTTTTCGGAACGATGCTATTACGTGATTATTGGGTGCATAGTGAGTTCGATTCCCGATTATAGACATTTCGTAAAACTTGGCGCCTGGCGCGGCGTGTAAACAATGAATTACCTTTGTTTGTTTTTCGGTTTTCATTCCTCGTTAGCGTTGAAATATCAACAGCTATTTTTATATTTTATTACTTTTAAAGAGAAAATTGTTATTCAGACAATTTTCATTTCGATTATTATTATTTTAGTTTAAGCAAAATAACATGGTGACAAAAATACGAATTTAAGGTAATTTTAAGTTTTTAAAAAGTGTTTTATAATCAAAAAGTCAGCTGTAGATTTCGCGTTACTTTTTTGAATACGTAATCCTTGCTTCAACTATAATAGAAATGAGAACTTTTTTTTAACAGCGTAAAATTTAACATTCGAGGACGTGTTTCACTGGTTACTGGTAAAGCTATCTGACGTATAACGATATCCAAAAGATAACATTTTATGTTATATATGTTTATGTATATATATTTTCTATTTCACTGTCAAACTTCTCTTTATCAAAATGTTAATGCAAAAGTTGTAGTTAAGGCCCTAAGGCTTGTTTTACCTCCTGCCGATAAAACCTATCACTTAGTTATGTGCGAGATAAATTTATCAGCAACTGGTGAACAAGAAAGACCCTAAGTCTAGTTTATTTGTTTAATATTTTAAACATGGGGCGTGATCATCGGAAGCTTTGCTCTGACCGAGAGGTCGATTAATTTGATCGTACCTTTTTATAGCTATAAAAAGCGGAATTCGTCCGTCCTTAACAAGTTATTGTTTTAATGAGAGATTTTGCCACGACGACCTAGTAAGAAAAATATTTTGAACCAAACAAAAAGTTGAAGTCGTAAACGAAAATTTCGTGAAGAAATCTTTATGTCTTGAGAATTTGAGACACATTGTTATTTACAGAATCAGTTTTGTGAATTGAACTTTGTATTCTGGTTCTGTAATCGTTATTTAAAAATCTATAACTATACATAGATAAAGCGTATTATTCTGTGCAGGATTACTTAGTCGATAAAGATGTGTGGACTTAGTGGCGCTGTATTTCATGCAAGATATTACTAATTTTGTACTAAAACACAGTTTATATATTATTTTCAAAAGAGTAACTGCGGAGTTTCTTGCCGATTCTTCTCTGCAGAATCTACATTCCGAATCGGTGTTAGCTTTACTTTTACAATAATAATAATCACTTCAAAATTTTAATTTGTAGAATGATGATTCAAAGTTGCTCGTTATTGAATTATTTATTATTATATATTGAATTATGTTATATATGCCTATTTGAATAAAGTTGTTTTTGATTTTGACATATAATGAAATCTTATCTGATCGATGTCTGTATATGAGAGATATTAAAGAAAAATTAATTGTATGGGTCATTATGATATAAATAGAAGTCAAAACAATTGTTTTATTTGTCTATCTTTCTCTCTCTCTCTGTCTGTCATCTGCTGCATAAAGATGCGGTTTTCACAGTTGTTGGAAGTCTAACTTAAAGTCTATTGTAGGTTTCATCTCCCTTTTCTTCTGTCGACGTCTATAAGTGACGTTATTACTCTATAAGCAATTGTAATAAATAATGATCAATTCGTTTTGTACACAATTTTTATAATATCGTTTACCGTTGTCTTCACTATGAATACAAATACCAAAACTAAAGTTTAAATTAGAACTTTATCTGTCAGATATCTCTATTCGCAGCCTGTTAATCTAAAAATTGTAGTTTATTAGTTGAGGAAAAATAGGTCCTAACGGATTATTTTATAATATGATAAAGCCTATCAGTAACTTTTTTTTTATAGAATCAGTCTACTGATGTAAAATTATTTAAATCTTTGAAGGTAGAATGGAAAAATTGACCACCATATCAGCCGATGGATGTCCACTGCTGAACGTAGGCCTCCCCCCATTATTTCTAGCGGGGTCAATAGGTACTCGTCACGCTTAGTAGGCTACAAATTTTATTTATAGTATATATACAACGTAGTCATGCTTTATATAAATACACCAAAACATAACCTCTTTTTATCGTAATCAGGTACAGATAATAAAAGCAATCTTTCTAATTCTCGTGTTTATATAATTATATACATTATATGATTCTGTTGTTCAAATAAAACCATTATCTGTAATAAAATAAAAAATAGGTTAGAAGCCAATAAGCCACGTTGAGCTCAACTTGATTGGCGAAACGCGTCGATGCGCGGGCGCAGCTCGGCCATAGATTAAGAGACGGAAAGACGCATCAAATGCATCAGCTTAAATTTTTTAGATATTCGAAATTTAAAAGGATTTTTCTAAGAAAGGAGGAGTTAAGTTGTTTTTCATTAGTAAGATTATTATGAAGTTTTTAACCTACAACCGATTTTTATTTTTTCTTAAAGTTCTTTTTGTTAACAAAACAACAATTTTATCACATAAGAGTAAAAATAAAAATCTAATACTAATACTTATGTAAGAATTTCAATATTTTACAGGATCCTTAGCACTTGCGCAACCGACCACCTTACATGGCACTTAAGGCTATTTATTTCGGAAGCTCCAAACAATTTTTGATACAAAATAACGCCATATTTCTCATAAATGTTCAAGGCAGTTCTGTCGCACTCATCTCTGGCTCTCGATCCAATCACCTACCGATGATTTATTGGCAGCGTTCCGCCGGATGTTTGTTTAGAACCCAATTACGACGGTAGCCATCACGCCTCGAGTGTGGCTGTGTGTTCATCACCGGCACTTTGTTCTTGATCACCGCCATTGTTAACATATAATGACTTATTTCTGACCCGGTGTCTGTGGAACGTTTTACACTGAATCGAGATCATTGATGGTTTGTTTTTACCAAAACAATACCATTTTGTTACCAGTTATATTTACTAGTTATCGAGATTTAAAGATTAGGTATAGATTTGTGTTAAGTGAAATTATTGTTTTTTGGTTTTATTTTAACTCTTAAAGGGTACAATGGTGTTTTTATATCATACCGGTTTCACTCGATTTAATGATTACTGATCTAATTAAACGGTCAATGTTTTATAAGCCAGAATGAAATTTTTTAATAAATTAACGTTTGAACTTTAAGAAAACTGACGCCGTTTACTTTTTTAATAATAATAAAAAACTGCCTTGATTATTACAAAGTATTCTTTGAACTTAATTAATTAAGCTCTCTGAAGCTCAAATTTCGGAATACAAATCTACCCGGCTTCAAAATATTAACTTGAATGTGAATTTTTAATTGAAATTTGAATACAACAATTATGAAAATTTACATTTCAATTTGGATGTCAACTGCTGAACGTATGCCTCCTCTCTGGGTGTGATTGCAAATACTCGCCATGATTAGCAGGTGAGTTGGCGAGCACGGTGTATTGTGCAGGATATGGTGACGCTGCTGCTCATCACCATCCTAGTCGGTGTACATTTGTCCGCACCACTATGGCCTTAGTCTCCTTTTACGACACTTCGATAAAAAGGAGATCCGAATTATTCTTTCCTGCATTTCAACTAACTTGATTAACTTGATCGTAATAAGGATAAAAGCAGAACGCAGAAATAAAATTTCTATATTTTAAGATAAGATTTTTTCAAAGTGAATTTTCTCAATCTTCTATTTTGCACACCTACAATCGTCCGCTCTTGTACGTCCTAAGGTTGGCTGGTAGAGAATAAGCCCGCCTTTTGTACAATTCTTTAATGTATTGTGCAATATAGTAGTAATAAATAAATAATGATAATAATAATCTTAATAATCTTAATAATATAATAATAATAATAATCTTGCTTATTTCTTCCGTGAAACAGCTTTGCTGTGTTTCGGAAAGAAGGGCAAGACAGGCAGTGTAATTACTGGCACCGAGACTTAACATCATATGTCTCAGGATAGGCAACACATAAATGAGTTGGCTGGGCTAGTTCCAGGTAAACTAGTTTATGTTCATGGGCGACGTCGACCACTTACCATCAGGTGGCACGTCTGCCAGTTTGCCTATTCAACTAACATATAAATAAGTAGCATTAAAACACATACCAACAAACAAAACTCTGGTTTCTGAGTTTTTATTTTCTTAAAATAAAATTACGTCAAAAATTCAAATTTGTAAAATTCTTATACACCACCAAACAAAGAAGACATACCACAATATTTCTCACCCCCTTAATTAAAATAACATAAAAAAATGTTAAAGTTTGCATACATTAACCTAAGGGCTGTTTCACGGTCGGTGAACGTGCCTTATGGGAAAGCTATGAGTAAAGATGGCAGTGACAGACGGACAGACAGGTGGTGTCGTTCCCACGATATGGCCAATTATGACCTTTGAATGTGTCTTTGACTTTTGATAATGGTGTAAACAGTTCAAAAATTGTGTAAAATTTAAAAAAAAATTAGTAAAAAAACAACTAAATATGAATACAAAACATACTTAAAAAGTAAAAAAGAAAAAAAAAAACTATGCTATGGTTTAACCTATATTGAAAAATCGCTATTGCATGGGAAAACTCAAATCTTTTTTACCTCTGCTGTCATTTCATACGAATTTAAGTATGCTAATTTCACGTGGCCGATAGGATCGCACCAAACTTTATAATATAAATAACACTCAACTTGAAAAGGGTATTATTCAACATAACACTAAAAACTTCTTCAAACTAAAAGACAAGTTATAAATTACAAAAATACGATTAATACGCCGGCGGTAGTGGGTTCGATCCCCGCTCGGTATAAATACTTGTATTTGTAAAGATATTTGTTTCTGATCTTGGTGTATCTCCTTGTCGGTCTCCATACCATGCCTCGGAGAGCACGTAAAGCCGTCGGTCCCGGTTGTTATCATAGACACCTCATAGTGATAGTTACACAGTTAGGGAAATTATCCGCCAAATAGCAGTGGGGAAACGTGGTGTATTAAGCTCCAACCATTCTCCTGTACAGAGAAGAGGCCTTTGCACAGTAGTGGGGCGTTTACAGGCTGATTCAGCTCACTTTAAATTAGCTTTATTAGTTTTCCAATAAAAAACCTATCCTTTAGAAATATTATAATGGCATCGTTTATTGTATAACTATACTGTTTTTTAGTTGAAAGGCTATTAAGTGCATCACTTGCGACAGCATATAAATCATACTCGTAGCTGACAATATTAATTGTAGTAGAAACCCAAAGTCAAAGTCAAAATATTTTATTCTGCATAAAATTATTACAATTTTATTGTTTTAAACTAACGCGATCACTATTCATATTTAAATTTATATTTAGTTTTGTTTTTTAGTTTTGTCTACTAGACAAAGCAACAACAAAACTACTAGGGGAGACTGTCTCCCCGTGATCATGGCGATTGAAACATTGCCGAAATATAGGGAACTAAACAAAACTATAAACGCGGTAAGCACCCGTACAAATATAAATTTAAATATTACAATTTTTTACTGAACGTCATGAGTATACTACCAGTACGGAAAGAAGAAGCCTCTGACCTGAGAAGAACTGGCGGAAGAAAGTGAGTAACTCTTAAAGTATCTTTTAGAAAACATACTTTTACTAAGTAGGCACGGAATGAACAATACTTGAATCGAATTGAAATTGAAGGAAAATGCATTGCTTAAAAAAATACAATTGATTAATTTAATTCCAAGAAGTTAGATTTTTTATTCGTTGCGTCAATTAACAAGTTAATTATTTTTGATGTATACGATCGTCATGAAAAAAGTGTAAAATTTTATGTAATGACGAATATAACACGGCTTGAACAGCAGGATGGCCAGCCAACGAACGCTCCCCGCCCAACAGCTCACCCAGCGACTCATTCTACACATATTCCAACAAAGTCGAAACAGTTAACTTGTTAAATAATTAAAGATATAAGCTATGACGTTAGACATCCGTCAAGGTGTCGCATTGACTTATGATACCTACTTTTCAGTTTTCACATTTTAGACTAAATAACCTTTTTTGGCAAACAAACGTTAAGTGGCGCGTAGCCCACCAGACGTTTGTTGTCGGGTTCTTGTATATATATTCAATTGCTTTGAAAACTTCGATAGCGCGATGTAGGATACGTCTGTTTCTTCTAGTTCGTATATGGCGAGATAGATGTCGCTACACTTTCATGAAATCATACTCTTAAAAAATCCAATTAATCGAAATCAAAAGAATTTTCTATATTTTTTTAAAATCTCTTTCATTAAGAATAAATTATATTCCAATATAAACTAATAAAATCAAGCTTTTTTTATAGATTAAAGCGTTGGGAAAACTTTTCGATTTTACAATATTCATACATCTATTCATTCATAATCTTTCAACTTATCTTTTCACGCGTGTGTGGGTGTTGTTGTAAATATTCAGCTTTGATTTGCGTGAAAGTGACGCGACAGTCGTCACTCGTCCTACGAGTAAGGCCGAGACTCCACCAGAGTGGAGATGTGCGGAGATGTGTTTAAACAACCAATAGGATTTCGTTATTCACATACCTTGTCTCCCCTCCGCTTGAGTTGAGACCACTGAACGAAATTCTGTTGGTTGTTAAAACACATCTCCGCACATCTCCACTCTGGTGGAGTCTCGCCCTAACACGTTATTTGTTCCATCGTTGTGCAAGTACTAGGAATGTTATGGAGCTTCGTAATCATAATAGAAACTAGCGGATACCCGAAATAAAAATCTATCCGTGATCGAATTCAATATAAAATTTTCGAATAATTTCGAATAGGGCGGAATCTAAATAAGACATGCTATGACGTGTTTTTAATTTTGCTCAGACGAATCGAAACTTTGTTTATTTATAATTTATTTTCTAAGCATGTTTTACACATCCGAAACTATTCGAAGCAAACGGATATCGGTGATACTAGCTGAGCCTCAATTAGTATTTAAATTCGATACCACAGCGATTTCTCACGATCGCGCAAGTTACGTAATAGTCCCATCAATAACACATAGGTATCCGTAACCGTATCTGAAAGGAGATGGGGACTTCTGGGCCAAAACGTAATAAGTAGAGATATGGTTTAAAAAATTCGTCATTTTTTTATCTTAAAATATAAAATCAATTCTGAATCTCGAAGCGGAGAAAAATGAGAAAGATTGTTTCCATCAAATTAATTAGGTATCGATTCAATTTAAATCGATTACAAAATTAAAAAAGAAAAAGGTTTCCACTAGTTAATAAAATCAATGTATTTCGATGCACAATTGAAGTTGTAAACAAAGTTCATTTAAATAAAGTTACATTAATAGCGAAAATATCATTTAATATTTAATAATAATATCGATTTCGTATTGATTTAATATAAATCATATTTTAAGTGACAGCTTTTACGACTGACATTGATACTAGCAATTTATTTTTTACCTACATCTCCTAGGTGACATTTTAATAATAAACTCTTTTGCAAAAAAACCGGGCACTTAAGCAAAGAATTATTTTATAGTTACTATTAGTTTGTTTGACAATTTTAGGTATTGTTATCCCCAGAATTTTATAAATTAATTAGGAAGGAATAGTTTTCATCAGTTTTATCATAACATTTTAATTAAATTATTAAGAAATAATGTTTAAGTTCAAAACACTGTGATTGTACCTGCTCGCTAAATAAAAATGAAACGCGGTAATTTCTTTGTTTTTCTTGAATACATTAAAAGCAGATAAAAGTGTAGTATTGAGTGTGACCCCCTCTTGCTGAAATCACAGCTTGCATTCGTCTGGGCATGCTAGTGAGTATATCTTTTATGGTTTCTTGGGGAATACGTTCCCACTCCGCGGTAATCACATTCTTTAGCTCTCTGATGGTCTGCGGAGCCGGCTGCACTGATCTCACTCGTCGCTTCAGAACGTCCCAGACATGCTCTATGGGATTGAGGTCCGGACTTCTAGCTGGCCAGTCCAAACGACGAATTCCGACTTCTAGCATATACGCATCCACACCGCCAGACCGGTGGGCGCGAGCGTTGTCGTCCATAAAAATTGAGTTTTGGCCAAGAGCGGTTAAAGCGGGTTGTGCATAAGGAATTAGAACTTCCGTTATGTATCGGTGTCCAGTCAGTGTACCGTTTTCGATGAAGACTAACTCCGTACGATCCATAGAATTTATTCCTGCCCAAAACATAACAGAGCCCCCTCCATAAGGTGTGATTTCTTCAAAACATGCCTCTGCAAAGCGTTCTCCTCTTCTACGTAGCACTCGCCGACGTCGGTCTTCACCATGCAGAGATATCCTGGCTTCATCGGAGAACAATACCCTATCCCAGTCTTCATGAGTCCATGACACACAATTTCGAGCGAAGCTAAGCCTGGCAACTCGATGTCCACGGAGTAATTTAGGGCCGCGTGCCGAGCGATGACTGTGTATATTAGCAGCGAGAAGCCTCCTCCTGACCGTCCATAGACTAATTTGCACATTTCTTACTTCTTCGAGGGTGTTCTTGAGGTCCACATAAGAAGATTTGCGATTTCTCAACGCTTGACTAACTAGAAAACGATCATCCCGTGGTTCGGTACATGTCTTTCTGCCAGAACCAGGCCTTCTCTTGACGGAACCGGTCTCTTGATAGCGCTGCCAGGTCCTTTGAACTGTCGACCGACTCACATTTAGCCTCTGAGCCACGAAGCATTGACTGCAATCTTCTTCAAGCAGCGCAATAATTTTGCTCGCTTTTATCACTTTATCTACCATTTTCGAGATTGCTAAACAGCAATAACAATACTTTTAAATGTCAAGGACATCAGATAATTTAATAAAAATTGACAAAAAGTTAATTAGAGTCGATATTAACTATAGAGAATTCGCGCCACAAAATGTAGTTAAAAGTTATTTTCTTTGAAAACCAGGCTCAGTCAAAAATTTGAATTTGGAATGTACTCTTATAAACATTATGGCACTTTTATAACTGGCCAGTGACATGTTCAAATGATTAAAACCTTTTTGGTATTTTATTTTTTTTCAGCCAGGAAGAAAATCGAAACCGCCCGTTTTTTTTTGCAAATGAGTGTAATAGAAGAAGAATAATTGTATGAAATACATTCAAAGGTTTTTTTTTATATTCTGGACGATATCTGTTTATGGTTTCAAGTTATTGATAATATGTTTAATTAGTTTTCAAACATTCTTCACTAAATATAATAAACATTAGTGCTTTAAGAACTTAGTGATCGGGTTTTTTAATAGACATTGTACATAGGTAACATAGGTTATGTTTTACAAAACGTCTAATAACTCCGCTCTCAGATAGCCAAAATATAGAGAATTTTCAGCGAGGGATCCATAAGCCTAAATGCATTAATTGATACCATTTTCATTTCATTACATTTTGGCCCAACAATCTATGGACTCGTATCCATCTTCTTTAATAGTATTCATATATCTGTATCCATATATCTGTATCCAGATAGTATTCATATATCTGTATCCAGATCCGAAATTTCATATCCATAACTTCTCTGACAAGTACGGTCAATAAAAATAAAAATAGATTTTCAATTAAACTTTTTGCAGTATTTGTAAAAATTTATGTAAAAAAAAACCTTATTGACTGTATTTCTTGTTACACACATATTAAGTGTATCTATACAAGTTTAACACACACAACGTCACTGGCCGAAATACTTTGAAATATTTATATCGAAGCCTAAAAGCACATAACCGCTAAGCCGGGTCCGACTCAGATGTCATATGGAGTTAACCCTGACCATATTTGATTACCGTTAACGCCATACCGCACCGTTTATATGTTAATGTGGTGGTCACCGACCGTGACTCATACGATCACCATTACTGATGGTATCCAGTCCAACGAGTCTTCTATAAGCCCCTGTAAGGGCTCGTTATTCGTTAAGCTAGGTTTTTATTAGGACTTAGGTTTTATTTAAACTAATTTTACAAAAGTAAATTAGTTTGTACGTTATAACGCGATCAGGAAGGGATTGTCGTTTGTAAAAATAATTTTGTGTTTGATAGGCTATTTATAAGAAGGTTAAAGGCTATATATGCATAGCATCATGAGACGACACACATGAATATAATATTGTATATAAACATTTAGCATTCTATTAGTTATTACAAATTAACGGGAGCCTAAGCTTAATTACAAAAATAGTCTCGAATAATTAAAAAAAAAATCTAAATTAATTTTGTTGAATAATATAAAAATATCAACAATAACAAAGGCCGCAACATCCCAACGCTAGAGTATCGTTTACTAATTTCACCTAATTCCGGCATCGTACCTGCGACATCTGGCAATACGGTTACCACGAGACACACCTGAGCGCACGTGCGATACGAAAACAAAAAATATAATACACTATACCTCCTACCCAACTTTACCCATAACGCTCGTTGACTATCATGACGTGTAAAAATTGTTGATATTACTTCAGTCCTATCAATCAATGACAATTTATCTCGTATACCTCAAACGCGGTTCAATCGGCATTGCTTTTATTTGTTACATGTAAAAGATTTTTGAAAACAAAAAAAATCATCTTTATAATTACTATAAGTTTTATTTTAATATACAATACGCAAAAGGTTGAGAATATATTAAGCAAATAATATGCGAGGCATTCTATATATAAAAATAAAGATTTTATGTAACGCGTAATGCTTGCATCATTTAATTAGCAACAGCGAATATACGTAACTCTCTAAACATGAATCAGTGAAATTTTCATTAATTACTTTAGTGAAACTGTATTCAGTACATATCGGTGAATTTAAATAACAAGTTAGTGAATAGGTACTCAGTAATACATATAGGTACCTACATATATTTAATTATCAAATAAGTGGACTCTGATATTCACAAATTCATACATTGAATAGTCACTAATTGTCCGTGGTAAGATTCTCACATTGATGAAAAGTTAATAATCACTTACAATTAGTGAAATTTCACTGATTCATGTTTAGAGAGTAAGCTAATAATTACATAGGTGCAGACAATCAGTTATACAAATGCTATTTTACTATGAATTGCATTCATTTTATTGCTTAAAGTTAGATGACAGACAGCAAACAATTTGCGTGATGGGTCTGCAGTCAAACAATAACGCTTAAAATACTGGCTGTTATGATCTAAAAATCAAATGAATGGTCGCATAATATGTAAATTAATTTAAACATTCTATATCACAAAATTATTTTACATTCTGTTCAAGTACAGCCTAGCTATAGTTTAACACTTGGTTGACTTACAAATAGTAATTCCTCTAATTTTATTAGTAACGTGATATTTTATAGCCTATTTGCACCTTTCTTGATAAACAGGCTTATTAAAAAATATGTGTCATAAAAGAAAGGGATTTGGCGAGTTAATCACGATTAAAAGACTAAGAAACATTATCATCATCATCTTTTTGAAAACCATCTAGAATTATTATTATAATTTATAATTATTTTCAACATTTGTTACATATATCTGTGTTTTGAGATATTTGTAGCCTAGGCAAGGTCATAGTCGTATACAATTTTCTTTTCTTTGGTTTTTTTAAATTATCTTTTTAAAAAATTATAATAAACATAATTATCTTCTCTAACATTCTTTAACACATAGGGATGTTTGATAGTACCTACGTAGTGCATAATTAATGTATATGAAGCAGTTGACGTGAAGGTCAACCATATTGTTCACGACGATAACTTTACAGGGGGTGAGAACTAATACTATTCTTCAACCATACGATATAATATCGTACGGCGACATTTAAGAACAAAACTGTATTAAGAACGGAATATTTTAAAAGTACTTAAAAGGAATACCAAATTTGTGAAATATTCATAGTACCCACCTTAGATAAATGACTTATCACAAAATCTCGATAAACAATAATTATAAAAATTACTCGTATATTTTTATAATATTTGCAGATTATAAGTCATTATTCTTGTCTAATGACTGATTGTAAGATCTTTAAAACTTACTGGTTTTTCGTCCGTCTGTCACAGATACTCATTATAGGCTGACAGTTGAAATTTCCAGTTATATATTATTATTCCTTTCGTTTAGTACTGCGTCGGTAAACAGGTTACCTAACGCGAAAAAAATATTTCATGGTAGATTCCTAATTTCCAACCAATTGTAAATTCTACTCTCGAAGTTGTTGACGAATACATCTACCTTAGACAAAAGGTTTTGGTAGATCCAACTTCGACAGATAGTTCAATCGTCGAATCCAGCAAGGATGGGCAGCGTTCGGAAAATTAAAAAACCTCTATTCATCCTTCATACTTCAGTGCCTGAAGTCAAATTCTTCGACTAATGTGTATCACCAGTGATGACATACGGATCTGAGACGTGGTCTCTTACTATGAGCCTTTTATACAAGCTCCAGGTCGCACAGCGTACAATGGAGAGGGCTATTATTGGTATTTCTTTGCGAGATCATCAATCAGAGAATCAGAAATGATGAGTTCCGCAAAGAAACAATGTTGGTAACATTGCCGAACGGATTTGCAAGCTTAAGTGGCAGTGGGCAGGGCACATAGCTAGTAGAACTGACGGCCAATGGAGCAGAAAGGTTCTCAAGTGGAGACCACGTATCGGCAAGTGCAGCGTCGGATGATTGTCGGCGAGATGGACAGACGACTTAAGGAAAGTCGCCGGAAACCGTTAGATGGAGGCTGCTTCAAATCGGTCGCGCTGGAAGTCGATGGTCTACGTTCAGCAGTGGACATCCAATGGCTGATATGGTGATGATGATGATGATGATGATGTTAAATTCCGAAGTTATTATTTTCAAAAGAGTAACTGCGGAGTTTCTTGCCGATTCTTTTTTGCAGAATCTACATTCCAAATCGGTGGTAGCTTTACTTTTACAAAATAATAATCACTTTAAAATATTAGTTTGTAAAATGACGATTCGAAGGTTCTCGTGTGGCCTATTTCAATAAAGTTGTTTTTGATTTTGATTTTGATTGCATTCAAAAACACAAACTTCAACTTTGTAACATTAATAGAGATCAACAAAATACTATTATCTAAAAGTTAAAGAATACCCCCCCTCCTATTAATAAAGGAGGGTTACGATAATTCCTCGAACTCCCCAACTTGTGCAGAATCATTTTAATTAGAGCCCGATGGTTTGACTTTTGACTTTAACACGAAAATCCATACCAAAACTATTTTATAATTTTGTATTTCTTTTTCTAAAAATTGGTCATTTATAGTAATAAATTACTTTTATTTTTTTATTTTTTTTTTATTCAAGTAAAAAATTACAAACATTTTTTTGTAATTTAAAAAAATTATCTGAAAATACTTTTAAAGTTGCTCTGAACTTAATTGTTAATTAAATAACAAATAATAATGTTTGTCTACTATATTTCTATAAGATTACAAAGCGGTAAAACTTTTTGAGTTTAAAATTTTTTTAAATATAATCTTCAAACTTGTTATCTACTTCTGAAAATTATCACTAATAAGAGTCTAGGTTATCTTTGAATATCATATTTTATTTTTGTTTTGATTGCAATAAGGCAATCAAAATAATTTATAGGCAATCAAATTAATTTCACCATACTAATCTAATTTTAAGAAAACCAAGTCAAAGTAAAATCGTGTTTCGAGCGCTTACATAATATGAGATAGTAAGCCATAATACTTTATAAGCATCTACAATTCTAAACATATTTTTTATGTATAATAAAAAATATGTTTAGAATTGTAGATGTTTATAAAGTTTACGAGAAAGTGGGCGATGGTAGTTGTCTATGTTATATTATTAAAAATAAATATCATTTAATAATTAATTTGTAAGATTATGTCATCGGAGGTATGAAACTACTGGAACCATTCAAATTGGATTTATTACTGCTCCTCAATATTAATAATACATTACACATTTTATATAGTTACTTACTCCAACACACACTACTACATACTTATAACATCTACTTATACACTACACATTAAATATCTTCGAAATATTTTATAAAAATATTAATTGGTCACCTAGCGTAATTTAAAACTAATTTAACTAATGTATTTATTATTAATTTACTAAAAAGAAAGAGTTAGTGAATTTTATGTGGTTCTATGGCTGTCAAGGTCATATTCGAAATAAGATAAAAAAGCGCATTTATTTCTTCGCCATTTTAAAGGTGCATTAACCGTATATTACATACAACATTATTATTTTTAAATTTAAAAAACGCACATAAAACCTCGAAAGAAGTTCAGTATTTAGCAACATTCATTCCAGTATAAAAATCTAGCAATGCGCGTAATATATCCGTAGACAACCGATCGTTAAAAAATCCTACCTGTTCAGAGATTGTGTTTTTTAAGGAGTTATTTTTTTTTAATGATACCCAACCGCTATTATTTTGTCGTAAAACGTTTACCGCGAACCGGCTTCGAGTTTCTATGGTGAAGCGTATTACATAGATTGACACGTGTATTAACAATATACATATACGTGTATTAATAATATATACATTTGTCTATTGAAATATATATACTATACATAAATCTTTATAATGTATATCTATAATTATATCTATATAATGTATCTTGTAAAATTCAGGTATCTGTTTTTTTTTTCAGAATTTTTGACGAGTTTTTGTATGGCTTTAAAAATACAGATTATACACATTTCTATCATTTTAAGAAATGTCAGTATATCTGTCTGTTTGTTTGCACACGCATCACTGCTTAAGTACTAAGTATATTTAAAAAAATCAAAATGAAAATCATAATGTTAGTCTTTATGTCATCAAAATAGATTCACTCTATCAAAAGTAATTATATTCTGAATGACGGTATTAGAGAAGAGTAAATAAGCTCTGAATACATATAAATGTGATCCGAAAATGGTAATAATGTTATGTAAAATATAGTTTTATAGCATATAATTAATAATAATCAATATTCATATTAAGTCGCAGTAAACGAAAAAATTTGAAAAAAAAATTTAAAATAACTTCTAAATATCGGATTGCAATTTATTTTTACGCCAAATACTACAGTTTAAAGTATAAAACTTCATAACAGATGGTGCTCATAGCGCTTTCTGAATCTTCGTTAGTGACTACCTTCAATCACTTACACAATTTTATACTAAAGAAAATTTATGTTCGCGTGACGTCATGGGTAACAACAAACAACAACCCCGAACATGATAAAATACTATGTCGGGGAAACACAGACAAAACACAAACACGAACACAACGTCTCTATGACCTACACAAACATATGTTATGAGCGGGCATCAAAATCGAGACCGCTAGCGCAACAGTCAGTAGCCGTAACTATTACTACGCTAAACTGTCGTCATAAATTACATACTCCTATTTATCTCCGATTTTCCTTCCTATTTTTATATCATAGTTTTATTTTACATACAATACCTATTTTAAAGTAGATAATTATTTTATAAATCGCGTGGCCGTGGCAAGAGCTGCTATGAGCATATCTCCGTTGAATCATAAGTCTAGATTCAATGGACAAAAAACGAACCAGCTCCTGTCACACTCACCATTAGAGGTTATAACTCAAGGAGTTAAAGGTCCAACACGGTTCGATGACACATAGCATAAAGATGAAACAGTGACATGCAAAGACATGCAAATTAAGCTCTGAATTTTATATTAATTTATTTTTCTGAAGCCTGGCAATGGTAAAGTGACTCCTTTTTTCAATTTTAACTTTATTATATAAAGGTTTGAAACTATATCAAATATAGTTTAATTTATGGATAAATATATGTTATTACAAATTATTTTACAACATAGCAGCTATATGCTATGTGGCTAGCTCGACAGGGGCAGTACCACAATCTTATAGAAAATTATCGTAAGGTACTAGTATAATTAATAAATAATAATAAATAATAAAAGTTTATTGGGCCACTCCTTTTTACATAGCAATTTTAAACATTTCCAGTATTTACACATTCGAACATAAAACAAATATAGGTCAACGTCGGCAGCCATAATAGTTATAAACTGTGATACAGCTGCCTGCGTCTTCCACTCCGATATAGCAAACAATTTTATACAAAATGGTTGAAAATTTAATTCAGAAATATTACAGAAAAAAGGTCGAATCAACGATTTAGTCTTTATTTAATTGGGGAAGTAAATATAATAAGTACAAGCATGCGTTCATTTTTGTTTATGCCTATGTGTGTAAGTGTGTGTGAGTGCGTGTGAATTTATGTATATATTTGTGTATGTATGTGTGCTTGTATATGTGCGTGTATGTCTGTTCGTACGCCACTGCTTGTGAAATGTGATCATTAGAAACATTAATTTATTTGAAATGTAACATATTTTCAGTCTCAACAAAATCAAGTGTAAGAAGCCAGCTACGAATAACTTTTTTACATTGCACAGATTTAAGGGGACAAATATTATTAATTTTATTTGCCTTATTGTAGAGGTGGGCACCAATTACGTAAAACTGTTGTTTTGCCAGAGATGTATTATGTCGCTGGATTGTACATACATTACTTCTGCTGCGCTTTTCAGTGGGACTATATCTGAAACCTTTGTGTTGTCGAACTATCGAGTTCATGATGAACATCTGCCTGACAGTGAGAACTGAACATTCGCGATATAAGAGTGCCGTGGAATATCTTCGTGGTCTTTTAGACAAAACTTTAAGAATCGCACGCTGTGTGCGCTCCAATGGTAGCAGGGTAGTAATATTGCTGACCACGAGACGACACAGTACTGAAGCAGCGACTGAACAAGTGCAAAATAAACACTCATTAGTGTGTCCCTGTCTGCAGACACTCTTAGTTTATAAAAAATAGGAATCAATTTTCTTATACGCGCTGTTAAATTCTGAATATGATGGGACCAGTTGAGGTGTTTGTCTATGATAATACCAAGATATTTTGTATAAGGTGTTGAAGTTAAGCTGGGACAATGACAACCAGAAACGTCGTCATTTCTATCACAATTGTGTGCTCTTATACAGAAATCACTTGAGGGTTGGGAATTAGCACGTAGTGAAAAAGTTAAATATGTAGTCTTGTTCAGGTTAAGTGTAAGCAAATTGTCATTTAAATATTTCATTATTTGTTTCAAAGCATTTTCTGTGTGCTTTTGTACCTCTTCCCAGTCCCTTCCATGAACAATAAGCGCGGTATCATCTGCGTAGGTAATTATATCGCAATTTGCTAGTTGTAGGGTGCACAAGCTGTTAATGTACACCAAAAACAATGTCGGCCCAAGGACACTGCCCTGTGGGACTCCATATGTTAGCTTAGCATCATCACTGTTACAATGTCCTATTCTGACACATTGGGTACGGTTTGAAAGATAATCACGAAAGATATCCAATGTCACCCCGCGTACTCCAATTGACTCTAACTTTGCTGAGAGTAATGGCAGAGATACTGTATCGAATGCCTTTGACAAATCTATAAAGACTCCAACAACTTTGTTTTTCTTATCCAAGTGCTTGACGACAGTCTCAGTTAGTTTTAAGGTAGCGTCTTCAGTAGATTTACCCTTTACGAATCCAAATTGATTATCGGCGATGAAATTAGTTTTATCTAAAAATTTGATAAGCCTGGAATTAAGAAGTTTTTCCAGTATTTTAGAGACTGTGGTCAGCACCGAGATTGGTCTATAATTACCAACACTATCTCTGGGACCATTTTTATGGATGGGATGCACCAAAGCCCTTTTTAAAATGTTTGGAAAAGTTCCCGTGGAGAAGCATTGATTAAATAGGTGAGTCAAGGGAGGAACAATAAATGTCTTGGCCATCTTAATAACCCGAGCCGAAATTCCGTCTACACCTACTGCACAGTTATTTTTAAGGTTGTCAATAATGGTCTGAACCTCACTTTGATCCACATCAAACAAAGCCATTGAACCAATCTGAGACAGTTGTGCGTCTTTTTTCACTGGGGTAGTCAAGCAATTACATTTCTTAGCTAGTATTTCATCCGCAAGAGTTTTACCTATTTCTGCAAAATAATTATTGACTAAGTTAAGGGATATATGAGGGTCTTCATCGAGATTCAACAATTCTGTTGGGGCAGGTTTTGGATTCCTTATATTAACTACTCTGTTTATAGTGTCCCACATGCCTTTAGGATTCGTTTTATTTCTCCTAAATTCTTCCGCTTCGTATTCGGTTTTTAGTTTTTTTAGGAGGTTGTTACAAAAGTTTCGATATCTGGTGTAAGTTATTTTTAGTACCTCACTAGCAGGGTTTAGTTTTGCTTTTTTGTGTAGTTTATCACGGTTTCTAATACATCGTATAAGACCTGGTGTAAGCCATGGCTTAATAGTTCGCAATCGATGCGGAATGTGAATCAATTTAGAGTTACTAGAAATTGCATTAGACAGGATGTCGATAAAAGCATTAGCTCCCAAATTTGCGTTTTTAGCTTCGTAAACTTTGTTAAAATCTGTACTGGACAAGTCCTTCAATAAACTAGAGTAATCTATCCTTCTGATAGTAGCCTTTGCCTGATTCCTTTTTATATTGCATTCCAGGACAAATAAAGTAGGAGCATGGTCAGTTATTAGTGAATCAAGAATAAAAGTTGTAGAGTATCTGTCCGATCTCAGCAAAACATGATCAAGACAACGATCCATACGAGTTGGAGTATCATGGGTAGGCATAAGACCATAAGATGCAGTAAGGTCCAGATATTTATGACGGTTTAAATCAACGCTATTAGAGGCAATATTGACATTTATATCCCCTACTAGAACAACCGATTTCGCCGGTTCCAAAGACGCCAAACACCTATCCAAACCATCACAGAAATTGTCTATATTGCTATATGAGGGTGATCTATACAGCGCTAAAATAACAATTTCATCTGAGATACTTACTATTAAACTATTTGCGTCTTTAACGTGCGTTTTAGGCATACAACAATGTTTCAGGTCTGATTTTACATATATAACTACACCATCGTTCTGTTTTTGATAAGTTGAATTATATGATACATACCCCGATAGCGCTGGGGTGGTTGACGTTTTACTTAACCAGCACTCCGTCAATACAAGAACATCACATGATATGGGGATTCTTTCTAAAAGGACAGTAAAATCGTCAAAGTTACAATTTAGGCTGCGGATATTCATGTGCATAACTGAAATGGAACCTCGAGAATACTTTATGTAATTAGTTATGGCTTCCGGACTACATGTTATAGACTGCGATGCACGAAAATAATCAAGGTCACTAGATATACTTTCTATCTGGTCAGCCATTGGAGATGTAGTAAACACCTGAGCATTTACATTCACAAATCTGTTGCGGCAGACAAATATTGTGTGTTATGACGATGATTATGTAGCTGTGTGTGTTGGCAGAAGAAAGTGTGAGACAGTGTGCAGTTTGTTTGAAGAAGAGACTTCTCCAGTAGGTAACGAATATATGTTGTATTAAAATAATGTAGCTGTGTGTGTTGGTAGGCAAAAATGACCTGGTACAATGAACGAGAGGGACCGGATGAATAGTAATCGTGAATTCTAGTGACTGTAATACGTAAAAAAGACAAAATACATTAATCTTCGTTTTACAAATAAATATAACAAAATTAATAAATTTTAAACCAAGCAAAATACTCAAATACAAACTTACAAAAACAGTAATGGAGAATATTAACATATAGCAAAAAATATAAAACAAAAAACAATAGCGTTCTAGTCTTCGCAAAGTGAGCAGTCATTTGTCCTGTGGGTGAAGTAGCTTACCTAAGTCAGCCTCATTATCAATGCGACGGGTAGGTGCACCCTCCTCTTTACGCAAGAAGACCTTTCCATGCGCAGTCCAGCAATATTTATATCCGTGGTCTTTGCTAAACTGACGGGTGTGAAAGTACAGTTTCCTAGCAGACTGGGTGAGCATTTCTGAGACAAAAACAGGTCTTCGTTGTCCCTCGATTTTAAGATCACTTGTATTCAGCTTATTATCACTCGACTTATTGTATTTTTTAAATGATTCTAGAAATTTCTCCTTTAGTGTGACCGTAGTGAAGTCAACAATAACAGGCCGATTGTATTCCTTCGCAGTCTTAAGACGAAAAACATCGCGAATTTGATTCTCCTCCACGCAACAATCCACAGATTCCCCGACTTTCTTGACGAGTTGTATAAGATGCTCCTTGGCCTCCTTTTTTATTACTGGAATATTTTTTATTTCTATACTAGCTTGTTTCTGGGCCCTCTCCAAATTTTCTACTTTTTGCTCTAAGTTCCGGATGACTATTAAATTGTTTTTTCTGTCTGTATCCAGTTTAGCCAACTTATCCTTCACATCTTCATATTGTTTAGATATGAAATCCATAGAGCTTATGATATCATTGTTTTGTTTTTCAATGTTTTTCATGCTCTCATGCAAGATATCTTGCTGTCGAGTCAAGGTTTCTATGGATTTCTTCATCTGAGTCATAAAAACTGTAAGTTCATCGTCATGTTGACGTTTACGTGGACGAGGTCGACTGTTAACTTTTGAACCTTCGTTTTCTGTATCAGTAGCTGGTGCCGAACTTTGATATTTATCAGATTCAGTGGTCTGTTGGGGAGTAGAGGGTGGAGTTCTTTTTAATGGCATTTTTCACAAATTATTTTCCTTAACACAGTTACTTACAGTTTAACTAGTTACTTGGGCCAGCACCTTATAATTTTTCCGCTAAACGCTACCGCTTTTAAACCGGGCCAAGTCACAATTAAGACTACGCAAGACGATGACGTTTGACGACAACAGTTGGTGTCTCTTTTACGCACTGCCTAAGCCCGCCTGCTACAGATTTTATGCACTCCTGGTACTTCACTTATTTCCACCGAATTAAATTTACTAATTTATGAATTAAATTAATTAAATAACTGCACAAAACGAAATATATGGAGTACACGTCTAAACGCTTTCGCGATCCGGAGGGAAGGAATTACATACCTAAAACCCATTGACCTCCTCCCTATGCATCCTCTGGTGAGTGAGGGAGTCGTAACTTCTTTCTAGCTTCTGTAATACAATGGTATATGGGCCACGGTAAACAATCGACATCAATTGAGTTGATTGCTATTATCTAGATCTTGTAAATTTGTTTTGATGGATTATAATGCTTACTTTAAGTTCAAAATTAGTCATGATGTTATATAATGTCTGATAGAAACAAGTGACAATTGGGACGAAATAGGATTATAGTATCCATTAATTTATGAATTTGACGACGCGTTGGCGCAGTGGTCACAGTAACTGACTGATGCGCTAGCGGTCGCGGGTTCGATCGCCGCACATGACAAATATTTCTATAAACTATAAACCATACAGATGTTTGTCGTGGTCTGGGCGTTTGTGCTTGTGTAATGTGTGTGTGTTTCCGGACAACCCACACAGGATTCACATCCTACTGGGGGGCGTTAACTGTGAGACGTTTATTTATTTATTTATTTAATTAGAATTTTTTTTTTTTTGGTTTGAGCATACTAGTCTGAGAATGTAATGATGGGATTTTTTTTTTGTTCTAAAAAACCTGTATATTGAGAAAGGTTAAAAAATAAAGGTTAGCCTAATGGCCTTTCATTGGCCTTCAGCCTAGATTATCATAGTACTGTCATTAAAAGAACCCAATCATTTTTTTTTTTAACTTGCAATCACATAAAAAACCTAACGAGGTGACAAAGTTTTAAAGGGTTAATCCAGTGTAATCGCAGCGACATCAACTTTAATCGCGAAATAATGAAGGTTCATTTGTCACCCCCAACCCTTTCACACACAAGGGTTGACATATTTCAACGACATCTTGTTATTTATAAAATAATCAGGTTAATATTAGGTTATGGACACGAATAACAGTTTTCCGCCATTTTGATTTTAACATCAGTTATTAATAATATGTATACGTAAAACAAATTATTCTTTACTAAATGTAAAGTATCTTATTTTAACTTAAAATAATTTAGTGTTACTTGTAGTGAAGTTATTATGATAAATAAAGATTTCACTGAAGACTTCTCTGAATGTCTGAATATAACCAAGTCGCCATTTTTACCCAACTGCGCCAGAAGGGGGGTTATGTTTTTCGAGAGTATGTAGGTATGTATGTATAATTGTTTGGCACGCTCTGAGGTCTAAACGGCTCGATGGATTTTGTGGAATTTTCAATAATATGACTGAACTATTTTTAAAATACTACGCTTGTAGGTATATACCCTACGTGTGTCACAGGCTTAACTTTGTCGAAGCAATTTACTAGACAACTGTAAATCTTAAAATGGTGTATACAAAGTTTACTGTAGCATGTATCTAAATCCAAAGTTACATTCGAGATAACTATTTTTTTCTATTATAGATATGAAAAAAAAAATGGGTTGGCTAGCACGAGACCTTGTTAAGTTCAGACTGAGTTTATCATTATTATTAACTAATAAGATGTTTTTTGTAAGAATAATAAAATGTTGAATGTATGGAACTCCTTGTTCAATGTTATAAAATATGTAGTTTAGCTTTGCAATTTTTGGGGATCGTATGGATGAAAGTTGATATAAAATTTCGTTTCCCAATATTACCAAGTTGGAGTACAGGAGAATTCTCTCCTGGGAAGTTTCAGTATTAAAAAAAGAGCTACAAAAATATGTCCCTGCAACAAAACACAGAAATGTAAACCTTTAAAACGTGGCCAGTACATTTCTTGTAAGGATCGCTTTTTTAATCTGGGTTCTAGTTCAGATATGATTAAGTCTTTAATTTTCAAAATAAGCAGGCTCCAATCCCTACCACACTTAGTCTTAACCAAACAAGTTTGTCACCAGTTAACATTTAAAAAAATTTTTGTTAAAAATTTATAATTGCTACTGAACTATGCGTGCTTTCTAAGTAAATATTTTTAAAGGCAACAAAAAAAGAGGCAGCAGGTCTTGAGATTACCGCTACCTTACAATCAAATTTTAAAGAATTTATTTAATAAATTATTTATCCTTAAAATGTGTAGATTAAAAATTAAATGATACTAGCGACATCTATATTTTACTACTACACATAGGATGTATATACCAACATAAAAATGGTACGCGCTTCATGACACAGATGGCGCTAATACTATTACTGTCTCTGTCTAATTCGCAAGTCTATCAAATTAGATTTAAGTATCTATAAAAATCTTTTTTTTTTCATAACATCTTTTTTTGAAATATGTTCAGTATATAAAAATGTTCAGTAGTGGGTAAATACTTTTAGTAGATAATTACATTTTAGCGCCATCTATGATCGAGAAAATAAAACAATTGATACAAATAATCATAATATTTTTATTTTAATTTACTAACAATAAGTATTAATAAAATGTAAATTCACAATTACTTTTATGTAATAATAATCAGTCTCATTAGAGATAAGTTTTAGGAGTCTAGCATGTAAGGTAATTCTGACGTTACTAATCGTTAATTTTGATCAGTATGATAAGCCTCTTTGCTCCATTTCTTCCCTTATTTTCTCCGGTTTTGGCCAAAATATTATCAAAAGTGTAGAACCTGCAAAAATCATAATGATAATATTATTGTTTAAACAAACTTATTACCAGACAACCGAAGAAAGTCGGGTTATTTCATTTTAAAATATTTTTTTGTGATTATTTAAGGCTTTATTATTGAATTTATTTCAGTTTCATTCTTAAAACCTGTATATTGGTATTCATACTACGTGTATTATACAGTGTGTCTGGCTTCTACATATCCTCCATCCTAGGTTTCTTTTTATAGGTCACTTTCAGGCATGAAAATAAAATTCCTAGCGTTTTTTTTTAATTTTGAATTAATATACGAGCTACTCTGTTTGCGTCTACTGACTTAAACCGTCGAACGACGTCAGGAGCGTTATTTGCATTACAATTAATACTGACTAGTTTAAGGGAGCGCGAGTGGGTTATTCAAGAATAATAAAAATAATCTTTAAAATTATTTAATTCAAACTGGCGAGATGACCGAACAGAAGTGCATGCTCTGATCAACTGAAGTTACAACTTAAAAATAATATTACATTAGAATTTTGAATTTCCACGACAAGGGATGATTTGTATTTCTATTTAAAATACTCTAAGAGTCGAATTTACTGAGAACCTAAATAAATTCATTAGTTCAGCATACATCCTAATGTTTTTATGATTTTGTATAACATAACAAATTACACAGTTCTTTTTATTTTATTTGGCCGCCGGTGGGCGGCCTTGTGCAGTAGATGGAAGCTGAGTAAATCGTTCCCCCCTTTGAAGTTTAGTATATAGAAGCCAAACAACTATGTATATATCAAACGAAAAAGCAGTAAAAGGGGTATAAACATTTTAGGTGTCAGTGGACATAACAAAAAAAAAAAAAAAAATCATAATGAATTTACATAGGAAATCAAATCAAAATAAGTAGTATTACTTAGTGGTGGGGGCGTTGGTTAGATTGGCACCCTGTGAAATTTTGAGCACCCGTACTTAAAATAAAACAGCAAATACTAAACATGGTTATGAGAGTTTATTTTACTTAATTATTCGATCACATTATCAAAATAGACTTCCACGTCTCTTTCAATTGATAAAATCGAAAGATTGGTGAGTCGCGCTTGGCTCAATGTGGACCTTAAGTAAAATTTTATTAATTTTAACTTTGAAAAGCTTCTTTCACATGAAACAAAAAAAAAAAAGTCGAAGACGGCGCTAAATTTGGAACAGACTCAGAATAGTCCCATTTTACAATAAATCTGAGAAGCTGCAATGTAGTCCAAAAATTCATTTTAGAAATTAGAAATTATGTTCGAGAAAAAAAAAATAGTTTCGATGCGTTTTAAAATACGATATTAGTATGTAAGTAGCTAGGTACAAGAGTAGGTAGTTATTTATTGATATGTCTTTAAAAAGAGAGATTTTGTGCGCCTTATTTAGATGTACGAGGGAATTGTCGTTGTCATCCCTTAGTGCTTGGCACCAGGAGCGGACCGCCCCCTCCACACCCCTTTACGCCACCACTGTTACTTAGGATTTAGATTTGCATTGATAACCAACACACAACACAATCAACTTACCAGCAGAGAAAACTCCGAAAACGGAAAAGGCGAGTTGGCAATGCATATCCAACGTGGCGCCCAACAAGTTTGAGCCAACCGCGGCGCCCGTTCGGCCAACCATGTACATAACGCACATGGCCATTGCTCTGAAAATTTAAATATGATACGGTATTAAGATCTGAAGCTTTCTTTGTTAGTATACGCTTAATCTTAAGACATATTCGTCGGATACAAAACCCATATTTGAATTACTTAGCATGCAATATTGAGAAAGACCAGTTCGGTGATAGCGTCATATTAACTATAGTTAATTAATTTGAAATATTATATACTCTGAAAATGACGATTCAAAAGTGCTTATGAAGCCAACTTGAATGAGGATCAGTAAAGGTATAGCAAATTCAATAGAACTAGTATCCACGTTATTCTCTATGACATAAGAATGATATTCCTTTTTGAATTATCCAAATCGGACCATTACTTACGAAGATATTAAGTTATAAACATTATGCCTTCCTGCCGCTAAAAGTTAAGTGTACGCGGGTGCGTGTGACGTCATTGTGCCCGAACGAGCGCAGTTCACGAATCAACGGAGCGGCGGCGACGCGGTTGGTCGTTTTATTTGAAATTTATTTAAATATAGTGTTGTTATAAAGTGTAATTTTCTGATATTTAAATATAAAACGTATTTACTAATCGTACTAATAAAGTAGAAGCTGGTTTTGTGCAAGAAACAAAGAAGAAATATTCGAAGATTATGATGAAAACATATTGTACTGATATTTTAGAGGAGTCCACGCATTTTTGGAAAACATCAATATTTCCGAAACGAATTGAGATTTGAAATTACTTTTCTATTAATAATATGACGTGTGCTTTTTATTATGCAAGGTTTCGAAATAAAACTCTATAAAAGAAAGAAAAGCATTTTTATTTTTAAACTTGATTACTAAATAGACAATCCTGTAAATTAACTAAACTACAGGCTATTGTTACAATATTATCCAAAAAATTTATGTATGAAATATCGACACATGCGTCAGGTCCGATCATTTTGAAGTCTCTCAACTTCCATATGCTTCTTTCAATGTGAACTTTTATAGCACCAATTCTCTCTGTTTGCAAAACTTCCTCTGCTATAGGTTTGGAGTTGGAACTCACACACGGCGAGCCGTATGCGGAAAAGCGCCGCTCCCTGGCCGAATGGGGTACCCGCTCGAGTGCTGGTCCTGGTCCTCGACCACCTGAAGTCCCGCATCAGGGTACTGTTCGACACTAGACTGGACTGGAAGTCCGGCTCGGGTTTCGGGCTGGTCGGTCGACGCCATTCTGCATCTGAAGATCGTGGCTTCGCAGGCCGTCGCCTCGAAGGGAGTGCTGTTGGCGGTGTCTCTCGACATCGCCAACGCATTCAATAGTCTGCCATTCGGCTGCATCACGGAGGCACTCCGGTTCCATGGAGTGCCCTCTACCTAAGGCGGCTAGTGGCAGACTACCTTGGCGGTCGCAATGTCCTCTTCGTGAACTCTTCGTGAAGGGGACGTTGTCAGGAGGTCCATGTCGTGTGGCGTCCCACAGGGTTCTGTTCTCGGATCGCTCCTGTGGGACATCGGGTACGACTGAGTCCTCCGTGGCCGCCCCCCCCCTGGGCTGGGATTGGTTTGTTACGCCGATGACACTCTGGTTACAGCTTGGGGCGGGACCTGTCGTGGAGGCGGCATCTCTGGCCACCTCAGGTACCGCGGAGGTGGTCAGGAGGATCGAGGCACTGGGGCTTAGGATGGTCCTTAACAAGTTTGAGGTCCTGCTTTTCCATGGGTCTCGATGTGATCCACCCGCCAGTACTTTGATAATGGTACGGTTACGTTACGTATACGGTTGACAATACTGTGATCGGTATCCGAGCCCACATGAAATATCTGGGCCTGGTACTTGACGGAAGGTGGTGCTTCGACGAGCACTTTCGCCAACTAGCACCGAAGCTCGTCGGCACGGCGTCCGCCCTCGGTCGGCTAATGTCGAATATGGGCGGAAAAAGTCTAGCGTGCCAACGACTCTACGCCGGGGTGGTCCGGTCGTCGTGCCGCTGTACGGCGCCCCCGTGTAGGCAGAGTCCCTGAATGCCCACAATAGATCCCGTCTGTGACGTCCACAGAGGGTCGTGGCGGTCAGGGCCATACGCGGCTACCGCACGGTAGTTGATGAGGCCTCCTGCGCATTGGCCGGAACCCCCCTATGGGACTTGGAGATGGAAGCGCTCGCCGAAGTTTATCGGCGGGTGTCGGCGGCGTGGACGGGGGGCACTAATCCCCCGCCGATCAAATTCACCGCATGGTGGGATGACACCCGCCGCACCACCTTCACACGGTGGAAGGCTCGGCTGGAGACGTCTCGGGTTGGTCTTTGGGCCATCGGGGCGCTTCAGCCGATATTGGAGGAGTGGACGGTGCGGCAGCACGGAGTTCTCACCTTCCGACTCGTGCAAGTGTTGTCAGGGCATGGCTGCTCCGGCAAATACTTGCACGTCGTCGCAAGGAGGGAGACTACTCCGGACTGCCACCATAGTGACTGCTGTGAGGACTCCGCGAAACATACGCGAGATACGAGCGTGTCGTGCCCGGCCTGGGCTGAGCAGCGCCGGGATCTCGCTGCAGTCATTGGAGAGGACCTGTCGCCGCCGGCCGTTGCGCGAGCTTTGGTTGGCAGTAATAGGGCCTGGACCGCAGTCGCCATCTTCTGCGAGAACGTCATCTCGCAGAAAGAGGCGGCGGAGAGGGCCCGGAAGGACTTACTCTTTTCGGATCACACCGGCGCCGCGGCCTTTACTCTTTGTTTTTTTACCCGAGTACATTCCTGTGTCATTGTTTTGACCTTGGAATATTATATAGAAATCGGAACGGGCGAATAGATAAGTACTTAGGTTTATCCACAAAACACAGAAAAAGTAAGTAGGTATGTTTTTATTAATACAGCAGGCTTAAAATGAGTGAATACTTAAGTACATGACTTGTTGTAGTAGGTACCAACTTATATTCATATTAACTAAACAATATAGGTATAGGTAGTTATGTAGGTACTTACATCGAAATTATCTTCGCAACAATGTCTTGTAGCCCGGGAAGAAGGTGGAGTTTTATCATCTATTTTCACAACGGCATAGTATTTTTCACGTAGTTTTGGGTCTTTCGGCACGTATAAAAAGAGTTTTTCAGGCTTTTTAAAAGAAGTATTTGTACATTACGGCACTATACAATATTCATACATAGTTAGAAAGGAGAATTAGACACAAATCGGACACTTAATTTGTATAAACCAATGAAAACACCTACGCGCCTTATCGCTGACAACGGGTTCGGACACAGTGACGTCACAGCCTACCGTGCCGGCCGGTTAGTGAACTCCGCTAGTAATTTGATCATAACTTCGTCAATTTTTGTCGTAGAACAAAAATTTTTTCACTGTATCTTAAGGATTTCTTAGCTCTATAAATCTGTATTCTCAACTAAAAACGTTACGGATCCTCATTAAGAAATTTTTGATTTTGATTTTGATGGTGAAACTTATAGGCCATAAAGTGTCATTCTTCGATACATAGAAGTGAAGTAATAAATATAACAAGTGCTTACTAGTAGAGATTCGTTCATATGACATAGTTAAGGAAGCGGTTGATGCGCTGTCAAGGAGATGGCCATACAATTGTTTATCGTGGTCTGGGCGTTTATCTTTGTGCTATATGTATGTTGTATCCGTACTGTATCAGCTTGGAAATCTATCCACTGCTGAGCAAAGGCGTCTTCTCCATATAGAAAAAGGGTTGGAGCTTAATCCACCACGCTGCTGCCCTGCGGGTTAGCGGATAATTTTCCCTACCATGGGTAACGATCGTTATCAGGTGTCTATGATTACAACCGGGACCGACGGCTTTACGTGCTCTCCGAGGCACGGTGGGGAGATGCACAAGGAAACAAATATATTATGTAAAAATACAAATATATGTCCCGAGCGGGAATCGAACCCGCGACTGCCGGCGCGCGGCTTTGAGGCAACTACTCGGTACTCGCACCACTACACCAGAACGGTCGTCAGTCGCGTTCGTACTATACACGTATAATTTTATTATTATCTTACCGTGTGTATGATGTGTGTGTAAATACGTGTGTGCATACGTACGTGTGCGTGTGTGTGTGTAGTGTATATTTATATATGTAAACTTATTTAATTTAAGGTATGGTTTTTAAATGATTGAATAACACAAACCTCAAGCAAGTAGGAAAGACATCAACAGCGATCGCAGCTAGTATGGAAGCGGCGCACCCGGAGCAGAGAGCGAGGATGAGCAGAGCAGTGGCTGCCCCCCCTTGGGGGACAAATGCTGCTCCCACCGTCGCGAGTCCGCAGATTACCATTATACTTGCTACAATTAAATTAATTAAAAATTAAAAAATAATAAATTAAATTAATTATTTTTTATTTATTTATTTTCCTTTTCTTAAGTTTTATTATTAGGTACTAAAAGTACGCATAATATGAAATTAAAATTATGTGCAGAATAATGAAAAATCATTCAAGAGCAAACCCAACTAGCATGGAATAAAAAAGTGTAAACACATAATTACAAGTTACAGTAGAATAATAAAATAATTAAATAACAAAATTTAAACTACATAAATTAGAAAAACATATATATAATTTAGAAAATATAATTTTAAAAAATATAGATAAATATGCTCTAGGTAGGTATATAAGGAAACAGAATAGTATATGTATTTTCATTTAAAAAAAAAAAGAAAAAAATGGTTGTCTGTAAAGTCGGTTTACAGTCGATAATTTTTACGTGATAACGTCATAAGAAAACATAGATGTAGAATTGTATACTTTTATGAATCGAATCGAATTATTATCACATATATAATATGATAGTGTGTATTACTTTACACATATATGATAGTGTAGTACTTTTATATATATATATATGATAGTGTGATATTCAAGATTTTCCAATCTGAGTTATTTTGTTAAGGATAGGAAGATGATAAGAAAAGTAGGAAATCAAGGGGAGTGTTTCAAGTGGTACTCTCTACCAAACAATTGAAAAATCACAAAACAGTAGGGGTGTGCGATAATTATCGATAATTCGTAAATACTCGATAATTTTCCATTCGATAATTATCGATAAGTGTTATTCGATAATTTTCATCCGATAATTATCGATAACTTTCGTCAACTATCGATAATTTTTATCCGATAATTATCGATAATTTTTCATTCGATAAATATCGATAACTATCGACCGATAATTATCGATAACTTTTCCGTCGATAATTATCGATAACTGTTCATACGATAATTATCGATACTTATCGATAAAACGATTCGATAATCATATCAATCTGAGTTATTTTGTTAAGGATAGGAAGATGATAAGAAAAGTAGGAAATCAAGGGGAGTGTTTCAAGTGGTACTCTCTACCAAACAATTGACAAATCACAAAACAGTAGGGGTATGCGATAATTATCGATAATTCGTAAATACTCGTTAATTTTCCATTCGATAATTATCGATAAGTGTTATTCGATAATTTTGATCTGTTCTCTTATATTTACGCGAATTTTATTCATTTAATTAAAAGTCTAAAAACGGATTTTATCGCGTTTATTTAAATTTACTGTTTAACAATATTTAATTTAAATTATTTCCCGACGTTTCGGACCCTTTTTTTTATTCGGACACCCACCACCTCAGTCCCCCGAGATCATGGACGCTGTAAAGGGTCCGAAACGTCGGGAAATAATTTAAATTAAATATTGTTAAACAGTAAATTTAAATAAACGCGATAAAATCCGTTTTTAGACTTTTAATTAAATTTTGATCTGATAATTATCAATAATTTTTCATTCGATAATTATCGATAACTATCGACCGATAATTATCGATAACTTTAGTCAACTATCGACAATTTTTATCCGATAATTATCGATAACTGTCGCCAACTATCGATAACTTAACCTCTGATAATTATCGATAACTATTCATTCCATAATTATCGATAACTATCGATAAAACGATTCGATAATTATCGATAGTAAAATTATCGATATTTTTTTCCGATGAACATCCCTACAAAACAGTTCGCGTGTAGATTGCGTGGCGCCACTGTCTCTTTTACTCGAACGTGGTCCGATAGAGTGTAAAACAGAACGCTTAGACCCCGTTCAGATGACAAGCGCTTAACGCGCGTTATGATAACGCGCGCTTACAACTACATACATTTTATTCAGGCCGTACACATGCTAACGCGCGTTTAACGCGCGTTAGCATGTGTACGGCCGTACGTACGGCATGTGTAGTTGTAAGCGCGCGTTATCATAACGCGCGTTAAGCGCTTGTCATCTGAACGGGGTCTTAGGCTAATCGTGCCTCTCTATCGCTTGTTCTGCGCTCTCGCTCACTAATTGTGACAATGATGACGTCATCTTCTTCGAACGGGCACCCCTTCATCAATTTACTAGACGTTATCACGTCAAAAACACAGTGATGCTATTTTGTTTTGCAAAAAAATAACAAACTGAAAAAAAGGAACGTAATGGGTGATAAAATAAATAAAATACGAAAGAATTTTTTTAAAATACTTTTCGTAAATATTATATAAAAAGGTTTTATAGCCAAAAAGTTCAATAACCAAATGATGTTGAGGTTATTTTTTAAAGGTAGTTTTTAGAATTGAATTTAATTTTACTTTTTTTGGAACTTGATGCTAATTTTAACAACATACGAAAACAAATATTCTGGCGAGAAAACGAGTTCATTTTACGACTTAAAATTTCGTTTCAAAGTAATCAATTTAATGTATAATCAAATGTGTTGATACTTTTTTATAATTAAACTTTGATTGGAAAACGTATACTTATAGGTTATTTATATAAATTATAAAATCATAATATTGTAAATATTTTGTGGTATAGTATATTGCGTCAACGAGCTGCGCTTCGGCTTTGTCATTCGTGCGCATTAGACATTAGCGAGGTGCGGCGGCGTTCGCGAAGTCTGATAGCGTGTTGCGATCTGATAAATATGTTGTGGTAGCCATAAGTACATCTCATATCAAGTACGTATCAAATTATTTTAAATACACAGAAATTAAAATATTACTTAAAATCCGCGCATAATAATCTAGTTTAAGACAAAAAGGATCCGAGCTCACAATAAAGTGTCTTCCTGCCAACCCTGCCAATGAAGACGCCGATCGCCAGGTAAGTGACGGCGAAAACGGCGCCCATGCCCATCGATATGGGGAACACTTGAACCGCCACCTCAGATTGACACGAACCTTTTGATGCGTACAACTGGAACAAAAGGTAAAATAATAAAGCATATAAAGTATTTTACATTATCTATGATATAATCATATTATTAGGTACTTGCTAATTCTGAACTGAAATGAATTGAGTCAGCCTGTGAAGGTGTGGGACCTACTGATCAAAGGTCTCTTCTATATATAGGAGAAGGGCTAGAGCGTAATCCACCAAGTCACTCTTCTACGAGTTGGCGGATAATTTCCCTACCAAAGGTCGCAATCGCTATCCCTCTGGCTGTGATAATAACCGAGACCGACGGTTTTACGTGCTCTCCGAGGTACGATGGGGTGACCCACAAAGGACATACACCCAGACCGGAAACAAATATTTGTACAAGTACAAATATTTGTCTATAAATATCTGTCCCGAGCGGGAATTGAACTCGCGACCGCCGGCGCGCGGTTTGTGGCGACTACTCGCACTACTACACCAGAACGGTCGTCATTTACATTATTTCATAACATTGAAGACAAATGTAAACAAAATGCTTTATTAATTAATAAATATTCTTTATGTAACAAACTTAAATTATTATTTTTAAACGTCAAATTTCAACAAAACAAAAGACGAAACCTCTTTTCTCATTATAATAATTAAACACATCGTTCTCATTACTCAATAATTATATAAATTGATATGTTAAGCACAAATTGTTTTAAAGAATGTCACACAACCAAGAATAGACATATTCTTGTGTGTTAAGATGATAAATGATAAGTCATGTCTTACACTTGAATTCTTAGCGGCCTGGAACTTCTCGTGTATGATTTGACAGATGGTGATGCTCTCCTCGCTCGTGCTGCGGAGCATACTGTTCAGGATATCAGGCACCCACACGTAGAGTCCGCTCGATCTGAAACACAAAAAGAATATGAAAATTATATTAAACGTTTATGAGGAATATTTGTAAACACACATATGTCGTTCTTGGACGTTTGTGTATGAGTTATGTGTTTGCGAACAGCCGAAACAGAATTTTATCCTATTCGGTCATTGATCTATAAAAAATTGGGAGCCGATGAGTGCGATTTATAGAGTTAGAAATGATGATATTTGTCTTATGGTCTAAATTGATTACGAAAAAATATTAAGGTTTGATTAAGGGGTCATTCATTAATTACCTGAGACAATTTTGGCGTATTGTTGACCCCTCTCCCCCCTTGGTAAGATTTCGTTCCCCTCACCCCTAATCTCGATTGAGTGAATTCGTATTTGTAATGTAAATGAGTTAATCTGTGCTCGATTACATTAGATTTATTTAAAAAAAAAATAACAATTATTTATATGTATATATATATATATATATATATATATATATATATATATATATATATATATATATATATATATATATATATATATATATATATATATATTATTTTTATTTAGGACAAAAGAAGAAAAAGGAAAAAAGTGATATTTGCATGTGAGATTGACTGGGATTTCGCTCGACCCCTCCCGCCCCCCTTTAAAAACCTCACGTAATTAATGGATGCCCCATAAGTAAAACGACGTAAGACAAATAAAAAACATCGATTCGGTCAATGATATTCGGTAAACACTTTACTGTCAAAATATCTCTAAAGATCTTACAAAACGTATACTTTTTTGTTTCTCTTAAATAAATAAATATGTCATACGGTCGTCTTTTTTTTATGTTTGTTTGATAGGCAAACTGGCAGACGTGCCACCTGATGGTAAGTGGTCGACGTCGCCCATGAACATAAACTAGTTTACCTGGAACTAGCCCAGGCAACTCATCTATGTGTTGCCTATTCTGACACATGATGTTAAGTCTCGGTGCCAGTAATTACACTGCCTGTCTTGCCCTTCTTTCCGAAACACAGCAAAGCTGTTTCACGGAAGAAACAAGCAAGATTCGTCAAGACACGTCTGTCCCTAAGGTAGGCAACTTAATGCCCGTGTTTTAGGTAACAGCTGACTGATATACATTTTTAAATATATTTAAATAAATATACATATAAATAAATACATATTACACCCAGACTCGAGGCGGAAATCGAACCCACAAACATGAAGCAGAAAACAGGGCCACTGTCAACTGCGCCACGGGCCAGTCAAACCGCTCTTATTTTGGGAGATAATCGATAAGATAAATTATTACAATTAAAAAACTTGTTTAGTGAGGAATATCAAATACATAGCTTACAGTAACTTATATAACTACGTTATAAATCATGTAACGGATGTGATCAAAGGTCCTCGCAAAAAACCGCGCGATGCCTATTTTTTTTTTTTTTTTTTTTTTTTTTTTTTGTTAATTGAAATGTCTACAAAGATGTTTTTGTAAATGATTATCCTTTCAAGTCTTCAAACAAAGCATTAATTGAATCATAACGATTTACTTAAATTACCTTAATTAAAAAATTTAGAGGACGTAGGAAAATTATAAGAATTGCATTTCCTTAAAAAAAAACACTAAATTTCCTCGAATCTTGTTTACTTTACGTAAATGGTACTTTTTCTTTTTATGTTACAAAAATTAATAATTGCTTATTGTTTTAAATTTAAATCAACAAATGAGAATTAATTGAAGATGGTTTGGCGCATTGAATGTAGGGCAGCTTTTTTGTCTGAATATAGTATTTTTTTTAAAAGCTATAAAGATATAGTACATACGCTTAAATAATTTAGTATTTTATGAAGTTATATTTTTTAATCATGTATTTTTTTATATTGCCATTTTTGCATTATTTTATTATTTTTTTTTGTCGAACGAAAGGTGCGTTCATAAATTGAGTAATATTTTATTTTATTTTATTAGTTTTAGTGTTGCAAAATATAAACATTGGTCTATTGTACTGAAAATTTCAGTCTGAAATATAGTATGTCCGCGTACTACATATTTCTTCAACAGTACAATTGATGATGATGGTGATATTTTTTTATATATAGTACGGAGTCCCGAAATACAGTACAATACTATACATTATAATACGGTTGGCAACCCTAATTGAATACTGCGCTCTGAAATTTGTTGTAACATTTCCGTATCCTTAACATTTATAAAAAAATATAGGTATATGTATATGTGTAAAGGAGAATGTTCATGAATGTATGGACCGCCGTCCAGAGTTGCATCTAATCCAAACTTGTTTTAGACGATTCGTAATTAACTCAAGACTGCCCCATATTAATATTTTTACTATCAGAACCCGGGTTTAAAAGATATTTTGAAAAATACGATATAACCTCAAACTGGCAATAGGTACCTACTTATCGTAATTAATTAAACTATTAAAGTTATCTATTGTTAGTTTAAGTTATAAACTGACTAATTATCATTTTGCATATATTAAGTAGCCATTTAGGTACAGTTAAAAAGATATTTCAACTACGACTGTGAAAGACATCCTTATACAAATAATTATATAGTTCGGTATAAAATACAATTCATTTCAAGAAATTATTTTAATTCAGCTATAAACACTTCTTTCAGTTATTAATTAAATAACAAAATATAAATAATATAAATATAATAAAACTCGATCAACACAACAAAACAAACAATAACAATGGCGGCGTCGGCACAACGAAACAAACGCTCATAACGCTATTCTTTTGCTGTCGCACAAGTTAAGCGGGAGACAGCAGTGTTGCCAGGCTTAATATTTATAAAAATCTACAGTTTAATAATTCCGAATTGTAATTAGTTGTTCAATAAATCAATATAAGGTGTTCATGATTTGAGAAGAGTCAGTACTGTCTTAACAAAAAAAAAACACCAGTAAAACACATCAATTCAAACTACTGTAAAAAAAGAAATTAATTAATGACAGTAAAAAACTTTTATCGGTTATGTAGTTTTATTTTTTTGTTGCAACACTGAAATATACTTTCTATTCTAGTTTCCGGAAACAATATTAATTTCTTTTTAATTTTAAATGAAATCCCCTGTTCGAAACATACATTTTTATAATTTTATACATCCCAAAAATCGAGAAATGAATTATAGTAAAATTTTCATTTAGGCGCATGAGAAAAACGAGGACCAAGAATGAACATTCCCCTTTATAACTTCTTTTTATTTATTTATTTTTTCTACAGAAAACTTACAGCTAGATAGTTTTATATCTAAAAATATAGTTAAAATAAGGCCAATTACAAGTTTTCACAGATAACAATCAAATTCGTAATTCGTAAATTATTAATCTATATATAATAAAGTTAACAGTCTATGTGATATTAAATTTTGCAATGCCAAAAAAGCAAAAAAACGTGATACAGGAATGGTTAGCTACTCTTAGCCCAGTCGGATTAGCTCAAAAACGGGCGAAGATTTAAAAAAAAATTTAGCATCAATTTTCCTTCGGAATTCGTTAGGAGGGTCACTGGTAGTCTAAATTCAAAAGGTAGGTAGGTAGGGGTACCAGAGTTTTCGCTTCATCCGCCATCTTGATTTAAAGGGTTGTTTTTTGTCTCTTGAATAACTCGTTCATTTTCAATTTTAGACGGAAAATAGTTATTACAAAAGTTGTTTAAAATTAAATTTCCTACAATTTTAGTTCTCATCAATTTTTCGTAGGATCGATATTTTTCGATTTATACCTGAAATGTATAAATCGAAAAATATCGATTTGGTTTAATCTTAAAACAATTTGAATGTTAATTAAATTAACACAACTACGTGTTAATGTCGTGTTAATTTACCCCAGTTAAATTATCGTAATCTTTATAAAAATATATGTTTATCAGAAATACATAACAGGTGTGTGTATATGTATGTAGAATACTACTTATTATTTAACCTATTTTGAACGTTAGACGAGGAAGCTACTCCTTTTTGCAAATCACTTTCGAAATCCCCATTATGAGTTTCCCATAAGTATTTACTAAGTGTGGACTTCCTTGGTAATTTTAGGCCGAATTGTACTACATCTTGTAAATTTTAAATGATGTCAAGTGTACCTACTTAATAACCTGTTTTTTGGAAATAAAATATTTTTTTATTTTTTTTTATATCAGTCGGCTGTTACTCAAAATACAAGCATCAAATTTCCTTAGAAACAGAAGACCATGTGTTTATATTAAACATATTTAAATTAATATTCATGGGATCAAAGTTGTAACCACAAACGTGTTTGACACCATCGTCATAATTTAGTATCTATTAATAGGTTTTTTTTTTAGAAATATTAACATAATTTTACATGAGTAGGTACATATACTTCTTTACAAGTTATATTTATATAAGTACATATCTATATAAGCAAAAACTATTTCCCCCTTTTTACGAAAATTACGCGGACGGAGATGTATGAAATTTGGCACAGTTAAAGTTTATATGGAGAAGAAATGCAAAGTGGGAAAAAATACATTAAATTCATTTAAAAAAAAAAGAACACTACACACACTACGACACACATACAATGTACAATGTACAATGACATACATACACAAATTTTGTTTATTGTCAAAGTCTGTTGTCAACACGGTCTAAAATACAGGTCTTGCAACGATTTTTTTTTAATCTAAATTTATTATCACATATTAGGTCCAGTGACTGCTGCATATGCTCACCATGTTATGCGCAATCATATTTTTATGATGTTGACAATGCTGTCAATTATAGATCAGGTCGAATTTCGACCACTGGGCGACCACTAGTATAAATATTACTTGCAAAGAAACAACAAATTACAAAGATTTCTATGTATATAGAACTCTTTGTTGTCGTTGACTGACCCGTGGCGCAGTTGGCAGTGGCCCTGTATTCTGCTCCAGGGTTGTGGGTTCGATTCCCGCCTCGAGTCTGGGTGTAATATGTATTCATTTATAGATATGTATATGTATTTTTTATATGTATTTTTATAAAAAAAAATTGTATATCAGTCAACTGTTACCTAAAACACAGGTATTAAGTTGCCTGCCTTAGGACCGTATGTGTGTGTTAAGCATATTTATTATTATTATTTATTAGACAAATTATGATACTCACAACATAAACACAGCGAACATTAAGGTATGTGAAATGAACACACATCGCAGAAGCGGCGGGCGGAACAGAAGAGAGAAATTCTTAATCGCGCCCACGAACCCGCCAGACTTCGAAGTATCTAATGTACCTGTTACTATTTTTTCGACCTGTTAACAAATATTATAATTATAAAATCTATATAAAAAAATTAAGAGTTCGTGTGATTGTTTAACAGAATAACAAAAACGAACAGACTACGTTACGACAAATATGTTTGGCACGTAATATTTGTCATGAGCGGATATCGAACCCGCGACCGCTAGCTTAAAGAATGGACAGGTAATTTAATTAAATATGTTATTATTTTTAGACTATCTATCCCTGCGACTTTAGTTATTTCTCCTAGTTAAGTCCTTATTCTACCACAAACAGCAATTTAAGTTAAGTTGACCGTGCGGTGACCGGCTCAGAAGAATAGTCCCGACCTCTTTCTTGCCGAGGTGTCGTAAACGACGACTAATGCGATAGCGGTGCGAACAACAATGCACCGACCAGGGTGGTGATGGGCAGCAGCGTCACCATGTCCTAGCATAAGACACTGCATTCGTCAACACGTGTGTCAAGCGTGGCAAGTATTGGTATGATGATGATGAATTCAGTAATTTTAACGATGATGAATTCAGTAATTTTAACGTATAGAAAATATAAAATTTAATTAATAAAAGTTTTTAAATAAAAATATCAATAAATAATCTTACCGGATAATTCGTTTCTCTACTGTTCTTGTTATAAGCGTACATTTTGGCTAGAATAGGTAAGGCTTTATCGGGTCCAAAGGTAGCTAGGATGTACCTAGGACTCTCTGGTAACCATAGCAACGCCAGCGCCGCCACCAGCCCCGGTGCACACCACGACCAGATGAAAACACGCCAAGGAACCATCTTAAACCCGCCCAGCATGAACGACCATTTTCCTGGTATAATGAGCCAGGCTAAACCTAAAAATAAGTGTTGTAAATAAATAAAAGTCAATTATGCACAAACAACAAAGAATAAAAAAAAATTAAACAAAGTAATAAAATTACTAAATAAATTATTGTGCTGATAGCAAAAACAAACTGCACTAATTTATTTAGTAAGTTCAATAAAAAGTGTGGTACATAACTATTGTTTCCCGTTAACCACTGCCCGTTCTAAGAGATCAACATACAACAATGCTTTGCGACTCGACACGGTACGGTGGGAATATCGAATTGGCATTATTTCTACACCACTTTCAATTGACTTCAACCATCGAATGGCTAATTATTATCTTTTTTATAAACAAATATATTGCTTAGAATTTTCTATCATTCTGTCAACGAAATAGCATCGAATCAATTATCGACTGTTCTTTAAATATTTAGCAACAGATAATACTGCGTCGCTGCTCCTGACGAGTTCCATATGTGGTTTTTGTAAGGTTTTGGGAAACAACATAAAATATGTTATTAAATATATTTTTTTAAATTATTCATTAACGGTTAAAATACGGATTAAAAAAAATGTTGAAATACATATGGAATTTGTTAAGTTTGTTTCTAGTTCAGAAGCGGAGATTAACTCGTAGTACAATAAACAATATATAAAAAATACGCATATGGAATTTGGCAGGCGCAACGACGATTTTATTTTTAATTTTATCAGTCGAAAGTAACTCTTTTACTTAATGTAGGCTAAAACTATTTATGAAAAAAGAAATTGAAAATTTTAAAGTAATACGAGTATAAATCATTCTATCATCATCAAAATAAGCCAAGCGGGTTTTTTTAAATAGTTTTTTTTTGGGCGTGACGGTTTTTAGTCTATGGACGATAGTAAAAGCTGTCCTTTATTGTTTTCATTTAAGTCACGTATCGCGTTGTGACGAATCACTTCGCAATATTTCGCATCGATTCGCTTCGCTTTTATAAGACATCGCGTGAGATACACTTTATATTAATATGGCTGCTGCTTAAGATTTTATTTGTTTGATAGAAATAATCTGAGATATGATGATGTGCTTATAATTTTTGAAGACGCTGCATAGACTGTTTGAGTCATTTGCGTCACGACGCGATTCATAGTAGTAATAGTAAATGCGAGCAAAACCGTGTGTATAGCCTAGTTAGTAATATTTATATAAAAGATATTCGTGTTTCATTAAAATATCATACAATGACGAGTGATGTATGATTGTGGATTAAAAGATACCTTCCGACTCGTGTAAGATTTATAATGACAATATTATAAAAATACAATCACGTGTTTTATCTAATCTCACGGTAATTTAAATTAAATATGTACCAGACTGTAAACGTTTCACAATTGGACAAAGGCCTTTTTTTTCCTGTTAAGGTGAACGTTTGGGCCTTAATCCGTCACGCTGCTCCACTGCGAGTAGGCGGATTAAAGTTTATTGTAATATAATATGAACATTTTCTATGTTTATGTGACACACACATCTGAGACTAATTCTGATTTAAACTTGATCCATCCATCATGATTTTTCCGTACAATACCTTTCGAGAGAGGTTGCAGACCTTAAAACTTATCAACAAATCTGACAAATACAGGTATTTCAATAACTCGGTAGAAACCGCAAGGCACGACTGCACTTAACAATTACATTGTTCTTTTTAGCGATAACGTTGACTTTAGTATATTTGTTTTTCATGCATATTATTTCTATGTGACATGGTTTTTTTATTGTACAGGTATTGTTTTTATGTACTCTACCTCTAGGTTCCTTCTAGGACCTTATCCCTTACATAGAAGCAGGTTTGGATGTTAATAATTCGCTTCGGGTTTGGATTATTAGCCTACCAATATTAGCAGTCGTTATAACGTGATTATGATAAGAATAAGTAACAATAGATTTACGTGATCTCCAAGGCACGATGGAGACTTCACAATAACATAATATACTCAACTAAATCGAACTATATGGAGAATCGTTACACATGTTCAGGGTAATTATTATTATTATTATATATTCTGTATTGTACACCACACATAAAATAAAATAGTACAAAAAAATGTATGAGAGTATCAAAAATGCACAAAAAGGCGGCCTTATCGCTCAACAGCGATTTCTTCCAGGCAACCTTAGGGTAGGAATTTGAGAAGAAGAAATAGGTAGGTGGTGTATAATAAACATACAAAAAAAATATAAAGTAAACCCTAGACTAATATATATATATATATATATATATATATATATATATATATATATATATATATATATATATATATATATATATATATATATATATATATATATACATATATACATACATAAAAATACATACAATAAGTAATAATAAATAAATATATGAATACAAATATGTCAAATCACAATTTAAAAGGGCTTTGAAGCTTAATTGAATAAAGAATTTTGTGATTTTGATTTTTACTATTATCAGGTCGTCAGAGATGACGTAATCCAATATTATAAGAAGAACAGTAATTAAGGTCTTAATTTCGTTTGTGGTAGACAGTAACTAATCTAATTATCTTTATCTTTGTTTAAACATCGTTATATATATCTCAACTCATTCTAACGTTTACAAAACAATTTATTGTTTTACAACACTAATGTCTTAATTATTTTACGAGTCATTAGGAAAAATTATTTTTATTATAGGATCTTAAATTTTTTATAATATAATCACCAGCTCAGGATTTTGAACTATTAAGTCGTTTTTTATTACTTAAAATGTATATTAAAATTAAATTTAAATTATTTCAATATTTACTTTAACGTCATATGAATTAGGTTTTCTCGCATAAGAACGAAAATTAACGAACATTTTTAAATCGTCATCATACAATAATAAATAAAGAAACGCTTCACACTCAACTGTAATAGTAGGATGAAAGACCCGTGTCGGGAGGTACGAAATCACACACAATGCCCAGACCCAAATGCCTAGATCAGTGTCTGCAGATAATTGTCATGTGCGGGGATCGAACCCGCGACCTTTAGCGCATCAGTCAGTCGCTTGAACACTGCGCCAACGCCTCCAAAATATCAACCGTTGGATGTCCACTGATGACCGTAGGTCTCCTCCATCATCTCTGGGGGGTTTTGCCAATAGTCGCCATGCTTGGCATGGTGAGCACAGCATGTTGTAGTAGGATAGTGATGCTTCGGGCGGGTTCGCTCGTCACCGCTTAGGTCAAGCTTGGCTCCCTGCAGTTCTTGCGGGGCTGCCTATGGCGCGGAAGGCGGGAGTTGAGTCGTTCAATGCTGGAGATATTCTGCTTTGGGGAAGTAAGCCGGCGGCGGGTGGCCGGACTTCAGGAGTTGAGCTGCTTCCGGTATCCGTCTACTTCGCATAGTTGGTAGCCGGTCGGGAGGCTCTAAGGAGGGGCCGTAAGGCCAAGCGTCGGGGCGTCATGGTTGTATACGAAAGCGACCCCATGGCGTCCCACTACGGTGCCGACGGTATCGATGGGTTTTAGTGGGTATTCGACCTGCCAGAATGACGTACAGACTACAGTCCTGGTGTCCGGCCGCGAGTCCAACACATTGTACGTAGGATGCATTTACCATCGTTAATAAAAAGGACATAGTGATGTTGCTGCCTATAACCATCCTGGGTAGTGTACAGTTGTTCGCAACACTATGGCTTTAATCGCCTTTTACGACCTTTAAAAATATGTTGAGATTAATTTTCTCACTCAACCATATTAATTTTACCGGTGGGAGGGATGCGCTGTGCCGCGCTCCCGGCTGCATGGGTACCACCATCTTGCTTATTTCTCCCGTGAAACAGCTTTGCTGTGTTTCGGAGAGAAGGGCAAGACAGGCAGTGTAATTACTGGCACCGAGACTTTAACACCTGATGTCTCTGGATAGGCAACACACAGATGAGTTGCCTGGGCTAGTTCCAGGTAAACTAGTTTATGTTCATGGGCGACGTCAATCACTTATCATCAGGTGGAACGTTTGCCAGTTTGCCTATCCAACTAACATAAAAAAATAAAAAAATAAAAATCTGTCATAATATTATGTCCTGCTTGAATGTCAGCTTTACTAAACCCATCCATCTTAGTCATTTGTATAAAACTGTATTTAATAATATTTATGCTGTAGTTATTAAGGACTTTAATATTCAATTTAAATTTATTCCATTGCAAGGAACTCTAAAACCGTTTGAGGGACTTTATTATATATACAAAACCTGTGTTAACATGATATGTGTTGTGTATTTTTCTTTATTCGAGCGAGGGACATATAATATTTTAAAATATTTATGTGAGTGTAAGATTTATTTGATTTATTACATCTTCTTATATATAAAATTCTCGTGTAACGGGGTTCGAATTTGAACTCTTCAGAATTGGCTCGACCGATTCTCATGAAATTTTGTGAGCATATTGAGTAGGTCTGAGAATCGGCCAACATCTATTTTTCATACCCCTAAGTAATAAGGGTATTTTTTGTTTTTATTTTTTTATAATGTGGCATTAAAAAATACATACAACCCTAAATTTTTACTTTTTTATCACCAACCCCTATTTTTTTATTACTTAAAGATTATTTATATGGCAAAACAACGTTTGCCGGGTCAGCTAGTATTTTTATATAACTTAATTCAAATTTTACATGTCGGTCACGTTATTATGTAAGTGATAATTACATAACTTACGATAACTGTGAAATCTCATGAATGTCCCAAATAGATAACGACGAATGAGCATTGATAACATTTATACACACTGTTAAAATATACGATTATTTTTATTTTACTTTGTCAATATTAACATGTGATATAATATTATATAATATTTGAACAGATTTTTCTGTTTACTTATATGAATAACGATTACTTAAATACATACTTATACTAATTTATTTTAGATAAAATATTTGTGTTTTTGTAATCAATAAATTATAAAATAACCATCTGTAGTGATTTTAATTATTTCTTAATTATGAGAAAACTATGTTATCTAGAATTTACATAAGTTATTAAGTACGCTACGACTAAAATTACTGGAACTTATATATATTATGTATGAGTATACATGTATATTGTATGCGTATATGTTCTTATATATTTACTATAAATATATTTTAATTTGTACACCTATATCAATACAAGACCATATCCCCTGCCCCAAGTGTGCCTGGAAGATATCGCTTTTTAGTTATACAACATTTTACTCTCCTTTTTCCTTCGTCCGTCCGTTTTACGGTACAACATTTTACTGTTACTATGTTCTTTTCTCTCTATGTAATATTTTTCTTTTAAGGTAAAATAAAATATTTTGTTATATATATATGTATATATTAATGACCGATGTATATGTCAACTAAAAATAGAGATCAATGTAATAATATCAGGTATTTTAAACTATTATTATATACCTTAAAATGTGATATTGTACTGTATCAGCCTGTAAACCACCCACTGCTGAGCGAAGGCCTCTATGTAAAAGAAGGGTTCGAGCTTAATCCACCACGCTGCTCCAATGCAGGTTGGCGGATAATTACCCTATAATGGGTAACGATCGTTATCAGGTGTCTATGATAACAACTGAGTCCGACGGCTTTACATGAGCTCCGAGGCACGGTGGGAAACCCAAAAGGACATACATACAGACCGGAAACAAATATTTGTACAAATACAAATATCTGTCCCGAGCGGGAATCGAACCCGCGACGTTGAGGCAACTACACGCACCACTACACCAGAACCTACATCATCAAATATGATATTGTTCTAACATATTTATCGAAGTGAATTTATGAGGCTAAGTTCACACACTAGCGTGTATAATAAGATTAACTTTATAGTAGAAATATGACATTGGACTAGTAACTCGACACTGGAGTTCAGTCGGCCAACTCAATTGAAGACGTCGATTTTTGTTTGTTAATTTATCATTATAATATTAACGATTCGTAATTAGATATTCATAAACAACAAATTGTCTTAGTTCAGAATGGAAGTACCGATATGATATCTATATCTATATCTATGACTCGTAGCGTGGTGTATTACAGCCTATGTTACTGCTCAGTTCTTATGGGTTTTAGTACTTCTAGTGTTATTGTATAGTTTTTTTTTGCTTCCGAGAAGGAAACATGCTAAATCAAAAAGTAAGTTTTGTCAATAGGACTGATATCTTCTGTGATAAGCTTGATCAAATAAACTTTAAATAGTAGTTAATATACTTAGTAATAGTATAGTTTTGTTATTTTATAATTTGAATACAGTTCTAATTAACTACTAAGTTCAAATTTGAACGAAAATCATTAATATCTCTTACATAGTAACCTGAGGTTTACATTAATTATAAACGTAAAAAAATACAACGTCAAAATAATAACAAAAAAAGTGCACCACATCCGCTCCCCAGTCAAACTCGATCTTCCTATTTAAAATTATCCATATTATTATTAAACATTACAGTGGTGGCCAACCTTTATGTATTTATTTATTTTATAGGAAACCAACACATTGTACTAGGTGTAATATATCTTTCTTAAAAAAAAATTACTAAATATTATTAACATCATACATAGCATTTATAGACTAACTCATCGTGATTACACATATCTATGTAATTATGTATAATTATAAAATAAATCATTATTTAAAAAAAATAAAAAAAATAAAATACATATTTCTTGTGCAAGCACTACTTGAACTTGACTGTTTTTAATTATTTGATGATTGCTGCTCGAGTTATAATTAAATCAATTTAATAATATGATAAATATTCAACATTTTCCTCTCGATCTTCATGAAATTCAAGTAAATTGTCATTTTTTATTTCAATTTGCACAAATTTATAACAATTTCTATGATTAGATGTTAATGGTTAAATAAAAAATAAAAAACATTTTTATTATTGAACTGAAGGGACAAATTAGATTAATGAATTGCTCTAATTAATAATTTATAATTGGAAATGATTTAAATAGATTAAGGCAAGTAAGGTTTTTCTTGTATTTTAATTCAAATTATGCTTTACCGTAATATAGAGATAGAATATTTTTATAAATAAATAATGAAATAAATATTATTAACGTACACAGGTAACTCAAATGTACTAACAGGTACAAAGGGAAAAATTACACCAGGCACATAAAAAAAGTTAATTTAATCTTTTCTAAAAATCATAAAGACATAATTTAAGACATCTTTTAGGTATGCACGTGTCTACAAGTTACCTGTTATAGAATACGGTTTAGTCATCGATGTATAGTTTAGTCTATAATATTCGATGATCATTATTGTATACTTGAGCAGTATGCACATACATATTATTATTGTTTTGCGCCATTAAGTAAAACCGAGTTCATTGGCGTGCAGCAGATGACGTGAGCGGGCTGATGATGATTACATCGTTAATGCATGAACTATAAAACGTACTTTTTACTTGTTTAAATAAATAAACAAAAACATGTATCTTAACATAATGTGTTTTTTTGTTTTAAGTTAATTTACTCGTATTTCGAATGTCATTACTGAATAATTTTTGAATCGATTTTGAGGTGTAGGTACTGAGAAGATAACATTATAACACGTTATGTAAAGGATATTAATTAAAAGAAGCTAATTTATTTCTTATAAACATGCTAAAAAAGCTATTTACTTCGAACTTAAAATCGACAAAAACTACATTAGCAAAAAATTTAAGGAACGCTAACGACTTGATATGGAGGAGGCCAGTGATGATACTGTAAAATTTTTAGTTTTCGAATTAGCCTATAAAATTTAGATTAATAAATACAGTAATACCTCGATTTACGCAACCCCCACTTTTTAATCTTATATTTATTTTTTATTGACACCGTTTTTGTTGATATCAGACTTACACAACATATGTAAAAAGTCTTAATAGTATACTTAGTAAAGGAATTCATCAACTATGAAACCGCATGTTACAAGTTTATAAACTTGCAAAGCTGCATCTCGACTTACACGAGTTCGGTGCCACGTATCGCCCAAGTCCGGCGTATACCCCGATATACGATAAATTAGTATAAAATATATTTTGTACTCATTTATCGTTATTGTCGACAATATGAAATTAAAAGAGGTAACAAAATATCGAATCATTTTTTTATCGAAATTACCTAAATGAAACAAATTGTATATGTATAATTATCTTATTTATCGATATGACAATGTGCACGTCCTTATTGTTGCCCATGAATATAGGAATAGGTCCTATATAGTACGTTATACATTTTAACTTGATGTCGTTTGATACATCGCGTGCTAAATACATGCAATAAAAATATTAAAAACGCAATATTTCTTTATAAATGGTTAAGAATATCAATTATTTAATTGTTAGACTAGAGAATTAAAGAACAAATGACAGTTTGCGATAGCAAAACATTTTTTTTTTTTGCGATAACTACTTTTCTAAAAAAATCATCTAACTTAACGGTACGAGTGTCATTTTTTTTTTGTTACATTATAAAAGTAATCTAAGCATCTCTTCCTGATAGTCCCGTAGCATACATAGGACATTCGGGATAAAATAATGAAAATAAAATAAAGTTATAAATTATAGGGTATGCTTACCGCCATACACAAAACGTATTTGTTCGACGTTTTTAGCTAATTCTTAAATATGTGTACTATTAAACATTTCATGCGTTATAATTACACTTGGTCGGAATTTTAATCGTTTTGACAATTTAAGGTAATTTTTGTTTATATTAATAATAGCAGATCAGATTAATGTACAGGTCATTAGGTATACTTATTTGATTCAATTAAATCTTAGGTCAGAATCACGGCAGTACTGTTCTAGTAGTACTTTCATAAACGAGATCGACCGATGGCGTAATGTCACATGAGTAAATAAACCGTACAGAGGCAAAGCTCCATACAAGCGCGCCACGATAGGTACACTACTAGAAGCAAGAGACGCGTGTGTGCGTCAGCACACGCGCCTCGTCATATAGAAGCAAAAGAAAAGAAAGCGGCCTATACTATGCTTAAACTCAAGGGCTGCAGCAGCAACGTCGCGCGTCGAGTTTTCATTTAATGATAATTTAGTAATTTAAATAGTGTTTTAATGTTATTTTAATAGTGTTTTAATATAAAAGTGTAAAAGTATCCTTAAAAATATTTAGGAAAGAATCAATTTTTTCTTTTTTAAATCGCAATATCATCAAAAAATATCAAATTTGATAGAAGAATTTTTTAATACCTTGAAAAATGATAAAGTTACTTTTGAAAATATTAAAAAAAAAAAAAAAAAAAAAACAACAAAAATAAACTTTGTCATCTTGTTAAACAACTAACTATTGTTTATTAAATTTTATACTTCTATGCCAACCCTACCAAAATAGGTATAAATTTTGCTCGCTCGTTCGCTAGAAGCTTTGTCTCTGTACGGTTTCTTTACTCATGTGGTAATTGTGTTAGAACCGTGAAAAAGTGCTACCGGCGCTGTCTACCTGTTAGAGCGGCAAAAACGTTACAAGTATTTTAAAGAATTCTGCCAGTAATTTTCGCAACTACAGCCCCTTTATAATTTGTACTTTACACAGATGATATAAAGTTTAGTATGCTATGTTAGTAAGATTAGATCGTTTTCTGCTGTAGCAATATAACACAGCTTCAATATTGTCGCAATTATAATAATTATATATTGGTCGTCTAACAGAAATTTGTGTTTAGTAACGCTGGCTTTAATGCAAGATATATGACAAAATTTATTATTATTTAATTATGTATTGACAATTTATAAAAATGTAATTTTATATTAACGTTTCTATACTTACACACACACACTTGCAGTTTTTAAACATAGTTTATTTTTAAATATAAGAACGAGTACGATATATTTCTTTAAAGATTTTTGTCGATATTTCGGCACATGAGTAAATAAACCGTATTATTTACTCATGTGATTTCGGACCATACTATATCGTGGTATGTACCAGTTAAAAAAGCAATTTTTGACTATCTTGTCGGTTTTATTCCGAGTCCGGTGGTAGCCTCACATCAACTATAATATACATACTATTGTATAAGGACTACCCAAACGTGCTTTTATTAAGCCTACTTGAATTAAGTAAATTATTTATTTTATTCGAATCAACTTTATGCATTCGATTAACATACAATTACGTTGCAAACATCAATGGAGACAGTCTTGAGCCAATGTCGTAATGGATAATTTTGTGTCGCAAGTAATGTTATCTGTTTTTTTTTATGTATAAACTTTGTAGAAAACGCAAGAGAAAACAAAAGAGTAAATAAGTTAGTACAACAATTATTTTAAGTAATTCTTTGGCTACGCGATCAATGTCAAAATTATCTTGCTCTATTTTTGTCGACGCGATAATTTAGATAACGCCCAGATGTGACCTATATTATAGTGCGTTAACATACTTGTGTCATTATTAATAAATATACTAAAATTTGTAACTTATCTATATTTATGACGACCGTTCTGGTGTAGTGGTCAACACCAGCGGTCGTGGTTTCGAACCCACTCGGGGCCGATATTTGTATTTGTACAAATATTTGTTTCAAGTCTGGGTGTATGTCGGAGAGCACGTAAAGCCATCGGTCCCTATTGTTGTCATAAACACCTGATAGCGATTATTACTCATGATAGGGAAACTATATGCCAATCCGTAGTGGAGGAGCATGGCGGATTATGCTCAGACCCTTCACGTATATGTAGTAGAGTCCTTTGCCCAGCCGTGGGATCTTTACAGGCTGATTCAGTTCGTTTAGCTAAGTCTATATTTATAATAAAATTGTAACAGGTTCACTTTTGTATATTGTAGAATTTTTTAACAGTTTTTCGGATTGCACTCTACCGGGTGTCCTACGGCTATGCCACATGGAGGGCAAGTACCCTAAATGTTGTAGATGGAACATTTTACTGAAGGAAGACTTCATTTGATTTAAAAAAACAATTTAAACTGCATTCACAGATTTTTAAATAATTGCCTGGTTGAACCGGGACTCGAACCCGCTATACGAGAAAAAAAATAGCCTGTAGCTTTATTAAGCCAATCGAAAGGTTTCATCATAAGGATTTTTTTTTGCTAAATAACATAGCATCAAAAATAAAAAGGTGACCATGAATTTTAACATTTTATTACAAATTATACTAATGGCTTTACTCCAAATTCATCAATTTAATTTATCGAATGCTGCTAATAATGCTTATCGTCCTTTAACATAACTCTTGATTTTGTATTTTTTTATTACACGGTGTATTATTCTGCTTTTCGAAATACCAATTTCTTTTTCTGAAACTGGAAATGTGTTTTTTTTTTCAATTTCTGTCTGTCAGTCAAAACTACTGAATGGATTTAAACAAAATTGGTAACGATTTCAGTTTATACCACGAGCTAGCGCATAGGGTAACTTTTGTTCCGAAATACAGCACACTTCTTTGGAAGATGGTATCAAAGTCAAAGTGGGTACTTAGTTATAATTAAGGGGTAGTTTAAATATTTTAAAAATTCTCCTGTTAATATTTCAAGGTCTCTGATTTGTTAGTTCAGAAATTACAGACATAATAAACCTCATAATACTGAATAACCCTTAGTATTGGATCAAAATAATTTGAAACCTACGATGTTCCAAAATTTCTGAATCCTTTGAATCCTCGTCTTAAGCTGGCTTACGTACTTTATTTTATTCATTAATTAATCATTAATATTAGCTCGTAGATGTCCACTGCTAAACGTAGGCCTTTTTTTGACGCTGTGAAATGCGCTTACGCATCACGCTACCCGAAGGCAACGGGTATGTGGGACTCGCTAACTGCGAGGTCAGAATACCCACTAAAACACAGCGGTGCTTTGATCGTCGTACAAGGACGCCACGATCGCTGGCGCATGCCACCGTGACGCCCCGAAATGAACGTAGGCCTCCCCCATCGACCTTCAGAGCGACCACCTAGGATTTGTATTGCTGGTCATTTTGGAGGGGTTTGCCAATACTCGCCACCTTGACCCAGTGTGTTGCGGCACGATATGGTAACGTTGCTGACCATCGCCGTATTATTTGGTGCACAGTTCATTTAATTATTTATTTATTTATTTATATACACTTTATTGAACATCACACATAAAAGGATAACACGAGTTCAACGTAACATAAAATATTTAAAAAAAAAGAGAATGATGACAACTGGTTGGTCTTATCGCTTATTAGCGATTTCTTCCAGACAACCTTAGGGTTAGAGAATCATGGATCTAATAGGGGTAGGTGGTGTAATACAGTATATACTATATAAACATAAAGATACATAAATACACATACATATATATAATATACATAAGTATAGATAATATACACACATACATACATATGAATAAATATTCATATATAAACATAAGTCAAGGAAGAGATAGACAATAGTCCTTCACTCGTCTTTTAAAAATGTCTAAATTTTCGGCCTTGCGAATAGGTAAAGGCAAAGCGTCCCAAAGAAGTATAGCTTGAAATTCGAATGATTGCTTAAAGAATTTTGTCGAAAGAAAGTTATTCGTACCACGGCCTTAGTCACCTTTTTCAACACTTCGGCAAAAAGGAGGTCGAGTTTATTCTTATCTTTCAGTCACCGCACGACTTTATCTTATAGGCTCAATGAAAGAGACGACAATTTTGAACGAGGTCGTGGGTACAGCTTGTTCACTAATATAGTCAGGTATAAACGGCGTTATTTTTATAAATATCGACGCAGCTACTACCCCTTTTTCTAACTTAGATGAAACCCTATAGTTCATTGGTTTACGGTATTATGATTAAAACTAAATACGACCACCGAAATAAGGTTTACATAAATTGTCGGTGATCGAAAATTGCGCTCGAACAGCCTCGAAGGAAGTGCGTGTTCGTTTGCGTAACTCTATTTAACTTGCATCTAAAATTACTGATTCGAACGAATAATAAAAAAGTGTTATTATTTATTGCTGTTAATGAAATATGGCAAACTATGTTATCATGTCGTAACAGGTAGGAGTATATTATGACATACTTGTTTCTAAATCTTCCAGCGCAATTTCTTTTTCAGATTTTTTAATAGAATATAAATAGTTGAAATTTTTATCTAAAATTGCAAATATGTAATCTTTTTTATTATTATTTTAATAAATTCAATTTATTTTCTTAGATTTTTTCGAGTTTTTTAACAGAAAATAGTGCACCTATTACGTCCATGAAAGATATGAACAAATAACTTCCATTATTGAATATTATGGAGATAGTGTAAATATTTAAAAAAAGACCCTTGACTCTTGATGTACCTATATATTTGTCAGAAATCGCACGTATCTCTTACGCCGTAAACCTCTTTACCACAGATCCGGACAAAATCAGAGTGACCACAATTAATAAATAAATAAACGCATCACGGTCAATAGTCCCCAGTGGTGTGTGAATCGTGTGTCGGGGGTACGGAAACACAATACATAAGCACAAACACACAAACCACGACAAAAATGTATGACTATAACTATAGAAATATTTGTCGCGATAGCGCATCAGGAAGTTTCTGTGACCACTGTGCCAACGCTTCTTCGTCTTGTATTGAAAATAATCAAATTCGTTTTATATTATTATTTCATAGTTCATCAATTATAATATATGTCGTAAACAACACGCTACACATAAATTATTGTTTTCCATAAAAATTATTACAATGTTAAATAATTTATGTAAATTATTTTGTATTTTATTTAGTTAGAAGCAACTTCCTTCTTTATGTTTTCCTTTTATTTAGATTTTTAAAACGGAATTAAAAACACGTTTTTTTGTAAAACAAAGGAAATTTTAAACTAACACTAATTATAAGTTTAACCGACCTTTATTCAACTATCTAATTACAGGTATAAAAAAAATTAACAATTGTGAAATGGACTACAGGGATAATGGAAATAACTGCACGGGCTTTATATCATCATACATTTGATAAAATAGTCATATTTACATAATATATCAAAAATCATAATTACAATAATATGTAATAATTCCTATTATAATATGATAATATATACAAGAAAATATAAAATTCCCACTATCAGATCGTAGAATGCGATTAATAAATAAAATAAAAAATAAAAATAAAAAACTCTTTTATGTCTTGCGTCATTTCATTAAAGTTTTTTAATTAAAATTATTGGATTTAAATTGTTGGAACAATAATTTTTTTTCAGACTAAAAACATTATTTAAAAAATACATAATCAGACAAAAAAAATAAGATTATGACGAATTAATAATTGAATTATTGTTTTTTTTAATTTATATTATATTAATGTATAATATTTGTCAAGGTATTTAAGATGCATTCATAATTGTCAATAAAGCTAATAATTAATAACTCAATTCAAAATAAATATCAATTAGTGCAAATAAAAGTCAGAATAAATAAATTTGGAAATATACAGACTGACTGTAATGCGGTTATTACTCTGCCCTAATTATACCAACACAAACTGTGTTTAATATACATGTTTCGTTGCTTTCTATTACTATTTAATAATTAACGTACTAAAAACTACTTGATAACCTTAACATCGTCTGCGCTGCATTCCTGCGCATGCGCACCTCTATAGTAAGAATAAATCACTGAACATGTTATGTAACTTTATACTAAATAAAGATATAGCGATACTTTTTAAGATGCAAGTGTGTCAGGAACAAAACTTGGAAAGAATTATTTATCTCTCTATCATTTTTAACCGACTTCAAAAAAAGGATTGTTCACAATTCGTCTGTTATGTGTGTTATCTTATAACTTTTTACTGAGCGTACTGATTTTGTTAATTATTTTTATTTAATTGACTTCGACTGCGTTGACTACTCATTTTATTACTTGTCGATGTAAAATATACAAAAAAAAAAAAAAAAAACTGTATAGGATGGTTTGGAAGAGCATCCCGTGGTCACTTTCTAGTTTGGTGATGTTCTGATGAAGATCTTCGGATACATGCAACGGAACTCTTCAATAAATGACAGCAAATGTGCAATGGGTGCGACAATCACATCTATATGGATTGTTTACACAATCACACAATATAACATCACGTTTGTTGAAGTCAGTTTTTGTTTTTTTTTTTAAATTTTATACGGTGTATTAGATAGTTTTTGTCGTTCCCCAAATTGACGTTAATCGTTACTGCTTCATTTCTATATGTCGTATCGAGTTGTTTTATAGTATACGTTATATAAATATAATAATAATTATTAAATTATGTATTGACATTTTTCTTATGTGATTAATTGACATACATATATTTAAAAAAAACCTTGCGAGCACAATTCAGGACTTACAGTAACTTTATTAGCAGCACCTACTGGTGGTTGGTTGAAATATACATTCTGATGATATTATGGAACTTTTACAAACCTGGTAAAATCATGAAGGAGAAAGAGATGAAAGCAGATCCCCAAGCGATGGCAGCTGCCCGACGTGAACCCGTGTGCATCTCGCCTAGATACGCATACACTGTTGCACTTGATGCTGATACACTAGAACAAAATGTGGTAGTTAGTCCTGCACCAACATAGCTTATAAATATTCCAACTACGGTTCAATTACGATGTTTCCCATCATGGTCAACCAAGAGACGAGTTTGAAAAGAACTTAAAAATTCGCCAGTCGTTCTAGTAGTATACCAGTATCTAGTCAGTATTAGTATCGACTAGACTCAATTGTTACATGGGTCTTAAATAGACGCCCTCAATTTTGATAGCTTTGTATAATTTCGACATTTATATAAGTTACAAAAAAAAAGAAACTTTAAGTGGGTTATTAATACTCACAGACAGCCAGTGAAGAATCTCAATATCAGGAGCATCCACACATTTGTGGAGAAAGAAGATGCGACGGAGAAAAAAGCAGATAGTACCATGGCTGGTAACATCACTGCTCTGCGACCGCACCTGTCTCCAAGGTAACCCCATAGGAATGACGTACTAATTATACCTGTTGAGTTAATTAAAAATTTAAATAATTTTTCATTATACATATTTCACTTCTTAAGCAGAGTAATTTTTAGTGATATTTTTTTATGTGCGTTTATAGTAATTTCAGAATGGCTTAGATTTACAATCGGATTTAATTAGTGGTGCTATTCGACATATATATTTTTTTTCTTGATATTAAACCAAATCAATGAATGATTGAATTGTTTTGTTGATAGATAACGTCACTATCGTATGCATGGGTAATGTCACCTAAGACATACCTTGGATTAAATATCCTATTGAAATCGTTACATAATTAGCAGTTTTTGCGTAAGAATAATTAAAGGTTTAAAAAACAAAAACCGACTTCAAGATTATACCCACATGTACAAAGAGTATTTACCTATAAAAGCAGCAGCATTCACAAGGCCCTTATGTTCACTGGTCAGCCCCAGCTCGCACTCCGCGGCGGTGATCACGTAGCTCATGCCCACGGACTCCATGGAGACGTTCAACATGATCAGTCCGCAGGTCAGGAGTACCAGATGGTTGAACTTGCCGTGACCTGTTGAAAGGTTATTTTAACTGCATTACAATTTGTTAACAGAAGTAAAGTTCCAATAAAATTATATTTTAATTATACACTAAGGTGTGGCGTAAATCGAGTTCGATTCCCGCTTTGAGCAGGCATTGGTATTTATACAAATATTTGTTTCTGGTCTGGACTGGTATATTATTATCAAAAGCCCTAGATAACGATTGTTATTTTTGGTAGGGAAAAAGAAGTTTCCAGCAGTGGGATGTATCAAGTTGTCTCAGTTCTTTATATCCTGTTAATATTATAAATGAATGGATTGATTGACGCATGTTTCTTACTCTTTGAGGCAAAAACTACTTAATAATATGCTATAAAATTTAGTATGTAGATAGTAAAAGATCCATAAAATGTAGGGTTAGGTTCAAGCGTGTAAAACCACAAGTCATAGCTAGCACATAAAGATCATAGACATCTTATCTGCTAACATAAAATAAACATAATTTACTTCAGTCTGACAGTATTCTCAACTAATATAATTACGGTAATGACGTGTTTGTTTCTTTGTATACGCGTATCTCAAATACACATTTGTATTGACGAACAATTGATTCGGAACACATATATATATATTCAAATATTAAATAAATGATAAATAAACGCCTCAAACTCAACTGAACCCAGTGGAATGAAGTCCTTTATCCGGGGGGTTAGGAAACGCGTAACACAAACACACATAACGAAAAACGATTGTATTGTCTATACCAGAGATTCTTAAAGTTGTCGATATCCCCCTTGGGGTCGTAATTCGTTTTCCAGTATTTTGTATCAACAGGAAAAAAAAGTAAAAGAAGTAAAAGAATTTTTTTAATTATTTGGTTATGGGGATCTGAGATATCAGTTTATTTTTGTAAAAAAGGGTGTCCTGCTCAAAATACTTTGTGAATCCCTAGCCTATTCAAATATTTAACAGTAAATAAGTATCTTTTAGGTATGCGCACTCCACCTTAGACTGCATCACTTCTTATGAAATGAAATGAATAATATTTATTTCTGTATATGGCTACAACACAGCTATGCAAAATAAAATTAAAATCTTACGTTCTATAGTACAAAAGGCTATTTTGTGCTGCAGTCAACTCCAGAAAACGTTTCGACTCAGTTAAAAGCTATGAAAGACAACAGCGCAGATTTTCAGTCGGATCTTTTAGTGGAGATAGCTTGGCAATTAAAACCTAGACCTGGTATATGTCATTGGCGATCTAGATAATTATATATTAAATAAGCCTATATAGTCAAAAAAAAACATTAGCTGTCGCCAGTTGCTATCACAACTTCATCAACTTGTCATATAATTACTCGTACACAGTGACAGAAAGGTCGAAGAATGTTAGGTATTAAGTGTTATAAATGCATGTATAGTGACTGCACTGTATTGCAAAATCCTATACGTGTGCATTTTGGACGTCTTTTATTCTTTGACATTATTTTCTTCAACACCAAAACCCTAAATATTTTGTTTTTAACTTTTGCAGTTGGAAATTCGGCGACGTTAGGCTACAAGCCTGGGATTGAATCCGCCATCTTTAGGTTAATGAACTAATGCTCGACCTATAGGTCCATATCGGCTTACACTTGACGGCCGGCTGGTCGAGTGGTCAGGCAACTGGACACTTTACGCAGCGGTCGCGGGTTCGAATCCCGCCAGGTGCAGATAATTCGTATGACGAATATAGATGTCTGCACCGGGTCATGGATGTGTATTTATGTATATATGTATATCTTAAATTTATTTCCGTTCCTAGTACCTGTAACACAAGTTCTTACGAACTTAGCACGGGGCTAGGTTAACGTGATGTGATTGTTGGTTAATATTTATTTATTATTTATTTATTTACATTATAGCGCGAGTATTTGAGTGGATAGATGTTATACAGAAGCTGTTAAATCGGGTGTAATGTACGAATAGTTTGATTTTTACTGAAAACCTAAATTGACACCTGAACTACTTTTTATTGTAAAATTCCTACTTAAATGAGACTTTCGGTAAATTAAATAAAATCTTCTTTCCATGGTAATTTAACAATCTTGTGTTCGTTTAATGAACCGTGCTGTCACTTACCGGACCGTAAAAAAACAACGATATCTGTTGAACTCACATTGTTAAATCAATGATGCTACAGTCATTGACCGATATGCATTCTTTCCTCATCATACGTATGCAATGAATTAAATGATTATTTATTTTATGAAACGACAGTCATTAAGAAATTCTTTATTTATATTTAACGAAGATAAAAATTATTGCCTTATTTTTTTTATTTAAATAATAGTTACAAGAAATATCGTTGATTACATTTTACTTATAAAAAAATATATCGAAAATATTGTCTTCCAAAAAATGCAAAACAATATTATTGCTTTTTTTATTTCATGGTCAGTATCACCATTACTTACACTTTTAAAAAAAGGGATATTTACCAAATTACCATGTTTATGTTTGGTTATTTTATTCGTGTACCTGTGTCCATGGCACTCGCAATGGTGACGAAATAACGGGAACTCAAAATAACCAACGATAAATATGGTATTTCGTTTTACATATAAATCGTAATATTATTGTTTATGTTAATAAACATTTTGTCGTTGGATTTTATGTGTATAAACGCGTAGAATATATAAGTTATTGTTTTAAATGAATAACCCTGACCCTTTACCTACTGATAAAGGCCTATTATTTTGAATTACCGCGATCTCGGTATCGATTTTTTAACATGTTTTTTCGCACAGTAATATTGTTTATGAAAGAAAGGCTACAGGCTAATGAACATCATACTATAACTCACAATATCGAAGCAATAACACTTCTAATTGTTAATCAATCAGAGGTTAAAAAAATAAACACGGGGTCAACCAGGACTTTGTTTTCTACAAGTTATTCGCATTATTTATCTTCATATAAAAGTATTATAAATTTAAAGCGATTAAAAATAAATAAAATATGATTGTCTTACTAGCAATAACGATAAAGTTGGATTCCTATTTCAACCTCTACACACAACAAAAATATTTTTTCTGAGGATTCACTGTCACAGTCACTGGCGACTACACCTAAGAGCCAGTCATATTAGTATTTTTAAAATAATAAATAAAATTTGTAAAATTGACTCTTCTATGGACATTGAGATAATAGTATTTAATTTACATTAAATATACTCGTATCAGTTACTATAATAGATTATTATCGAAGGAGATATGTACCAAGGAATTTATATAAAAAATCAAAAAAATCAAAATCAAAATTAACTTTATTCAAATAGGCCCCAAGAGCACCTTCGAATCGTCATTTTACAAATTAACACTTTCAAGTGATTATTATTTTGTAATAGTAAAGCTACCACCGATTCGGAATGTAGATTCTGCAGAGAAGAATATTCAAGAAACTCCGCAGTTACTCTTACCTCAATAAAGTTGGCTTGGAAGTATAACCACTCAGATTAATGAATAAGTGCTCTTAATTGCTCACGAAATGCTCAATTCAAATTCGCAATTGCTCACCCTATCAATTAATTATTTAATTAGTTATTACTAATTAAAAATACAGAATTATTATTGCCTATTACACGTACACCAATAGACTTTGCTTAAAATTTTTTTTTTATAAATTGCTCACAAATTGCTCCCCCGGAATCCGCATTTGCTCCAGATGTATCATTAATAGTAATTTAAAAATTATTTTTTTTTTAAATTGCAAACGTGAAAAATTAAAATTCTTATAATTCAAATAGAATATATATATATTTTAAATAAACTATATGCCAATTAATTGCTCCTTAATTGCTCCCCCGAAATCCGCATTTGCTCCAGATGTATCATTAATAGTTAATTAATAATAAAATTTTTTAACAATTGCAAACGTGAAAAATTAAAATTCTTATAATTCAAATAGAATATATATTTTTTTAAATAAACTATATGCCAATTAATTGCTCCCTACTTGCTCCCCTGGAATCCGCATTTGCTCCAGATGTAATATTAATAGTTAATTAATAATTAATTTTTTTAACAATTGCTAACGTGAAAAATTAAAATTCTTATAATTCAAATAGAATATATATTTTTTAAATAAACTATAATTAATGTAATTTTAATAATATAATTTAATAATAATAATAATAATGTAACTTTTCCCCATTTTATATCCCACCTTGTATTAGTAAGTATCGTCGAAATTCCTTTATTTGCAGATCTACTACACGATTTAATGATTTTTTGCGCGAACACCGTGATGTTGACGTTTTTCTGATTAAACCTTATTCTATTAGACGGTTGGTGACCACGGAATATTTCTCTTCCGATAACTTATAATGTCTAACCAGTTTGATGATCCAGCAAAGTTCTCGAACCATCCTTAGTTTAATTTTTTTTTAGTTTAAAAAAAAAAAATTTTTTTTGAATTCTCAAACTGTTAAATAATATAGCACTCTTTAGTTGTTAATTGTAAAAACTTCTAAATGGCTTTTTGTTTCTTAATTGTATTTCTAATTTGTTATGTATAGCTGTAAGTTTTTCTGAATAAATAAAATAAATAAAATAAATAAATAAATATGCCAATTAATTGCTCCCTAATTGCTCCCTCGGAATCCGCATTTGCTCCAGATGTAATATTAATAGTTAATTAATAATTAATTTTTTTAACAATTGCAAACGTGAAAAATTAAAATTCTTATAATTCAAATAGAATATATATTTTTTAAATAAACTATATGCCAATTAATTGCTCCTTAATTGCTCCCCCGAAATCCGGATTTGCTCCAGATGTATCATTAATAGTTAATTAATAATTAATTTTTTTAACAACACGTTTGCAGTTGTTCCGGAAACACACAAAAACGTACCCAAACGCCCAGGCCAGACAAACATCGGTATTGTCTATACAAGTATTTGTCATATACGGGTATCGAACCAAAAACCTTTAGCGCGTCTAGTTGCTGGATAGATTGTTCGCTTTTGTAATCAATAAATAAATTCTGTTATCAATAAATAGTAATATCTGTCATAATAATGATATAATTCTGTAATTAATAAATGACAATAATAAAGTAATTAATACTGAAAATATAAAAAAAAATTATGTGTGTTTCTGTCTGTAAGTCTGTATTAAATTTCAAAGTATTTAAAAATAAATTGTAAAGTGATGCTACTATATTGTAACAAAGCACTAACAAATACAATGCGGGTGAAGAATAGGATCATCTTGTAGGTGATTATAATTTTTTCTTTGCTGATTAATTAAGTATTTAAGTAATTAAGGGTTCGGTACCCAGAGAGATCCAATGAAACCATACTGATTGATTGATTGAGTAAGCTAAATAATAATGTACGTATTACAAGTTATTTTAACGTTATGACTAAGATTCTATAATCCGTTCTTTTGTGGGTCAATCAGAGAGATTCCAGAGAGTATTACTATTATCTAAATACCTACCACTATTACAAAAAATAAATAAGTTAATTTAAAAAATAAGAAAAAAAATAAGAAAGTTTATAATTAAGGGGGCTTAAATAAAAAAGACAGTTAATTTTTGACGTTTTTAAACCGATCTTAACACATACATAATATGTCTTATTACATATTATATAGAGTGACTCGCACTGGACCGTAATATTAGCTCACCAGTTATATTAAAGGCGACTTCAAACGAGGCGTCTATCTTTTCCACATTCTTCTCAGCATCCTGGACCTCTTGCAACTTATTCTTCTTGTTCGCTTCGATAGTTTTGACTTCCGAACTCTTATTCAAATCACCGTTGTTTGGTAACATTTTCGATTTTTCTAAATTCCTTTTACGAAAATATTTTTTAAATTTATTTTGTCAAGATAAAATTAACATTTTACTGCAAATCAAATTTTATTTAATTTTTATTTATAAAATATAATTTAATTTTAGAAATTATTTCATTATTTTCACGTGTTAGTTTGTAAACCGAATTTATGTCTGAACTCGACGAGATCTCGGTCACTATTGCGATTGACAAATAAACAATAACTAACATAGTTTTGTTAATAATTAAATATTAATTGATACATAGATTATTATGAAATTAAGATTCATTATGGTAATTTGTTTGTTTAAAATGACGATTCTCATCTCGCGTTTTTGCCGTTAAGTATTAAATACCCGTCAGATATCAACATTTATATGAATGCGTTTTAATTATTTTTTTTTTTGGCTAATGTAGCTTTGTAAGAGTTGTGGACTGTTAAGCCATTTTAAAATCTATAGAATTTTTAAATGATTGTAATTTGTAAACGTTGTTTAGATATATAGAAATATATTAAAGGGATTCCAAAAAATAATATATATTTTTTTTAATTAAGTAGCGTGGTGTTTTAAACTCCAATCCTTCTCCTATACAGAGAAGAGGCCTTTGCCCAGCAGTAAGACGTTTAGAGGCTGATTTATTTATTTATTTATATACACTTTATTGAAAACCACGCACGAAAGCAATATCAGCATAGCAATTAAATGTATAAATTGAACTATTTATTAGCAATTTAACTATTTAATATTCGTATGTTTGAATAATCGTTAAAATATTTAATTAAAATATTATCATTATCCATCTGTTTTGAAGCGTATATACATGTTTGACGAATAAAATTATCATTATTGCGTCATATTCGCGTCATACAACATTATTAGACTTTACAACGATTAAAATTTTAATAAAATAAACTTGTATTAGTACGTCACTGTTCGAACGTTGGAACACAACAGGAAAAGGAAAATAAATAAACAATAACAAACATCCCCCCAGTATGAGAGTCCTGTGTCATGGGTGCGGAAACATACACGATTGTATGGCATACACCAGTCTTTCCCAAAGTAGGCTATAACACCCTCTTATGGGATCTGGAGGCCTAGAGAGGGGAGGTAAGAGCTCCAGAAAATATTGGGGGGCGCCGATGTGACTTAAGGGGATGATGGGTGATTTGTGATTTTTAATAGGTAAAAGATCCTCTTAATATTGTAAATCTGTGACCAACAATGCAAGTAGTTGTTCCGCTGCTAGTGTTTTACCCCTGCGCGAATGCGTCGTTTTTACCCTCATAAGCCGTTTTTAACCGACTTAAAAAAGGAGGGGGTTCTCAATTTATCCGTATTTTTTTATTAGTGTTACCTCGTAACTTTTTACTGTGTGTAGCAATTTTGATGATTTTTTATTTATTTATTCGAAAGCTGATGCTTATCATGTTGTCCCATTTACATTTGAGCGAGATCTGATGAGTAGTTTTTAAGGTATCTCTAATAATGCGTATTTAATTGACTTCGACTACGTTGGTGATGTTCTCATTTTATTATTTTTCGATGTCAAATAAACAAAATAACTGCATAGGATGGTTTGGAAGAGTATCCCGTGGTTCCTTTCTAGTTTAGTGATGTTCTGAAGAAGATCTGCACATGCAACGGAACACTTCATCATACCTGTCATAAACGACCGTAAATATGCCGTGGTTGCTGCAATCACATCTTTATGCATCACGCCTGTTGAAGTCGGTTTTTCGTCGGTCCACTGATGGATGGTGGCTGAATTTTGCAATTGTTGTAGAAATTGACAACTGCGTTTACAGTCAGCGGCGGCGTGTTCTATAATCGCTCGTGAAAAACATTTACGAGTAACATACTATATAATTATATATTTGTTACGACGCATGTGTCATTAACTTATTGCCACATTTTCGCGGTCTTTTATTTATGTTTTACCAGCTGTTTCCTGCGGTTTCTCTCGCGGTAGATTTGTGTAAAACTATTTTTCTTTTACGATTTTACTACAACTTTGTATTGAATAATAACTCAATTTCTAGACGGTATTCCAAGATGAAACCTACAACAGATTTTAAGGAACTGTGACTAAACACACAACAGTACCTACAGTATCCAATTTCGAACAGCAGATTTTGCGCGATGCGGGAACATACAGACAGACAGATAGATAGACGGATAAGAAATCTAAAAATAATTGGCTTCTATTGATGCCATAAAGGGCCATATAACCCGACTGCGCCAGAAGGAGGGTTATGTTTTTCGAGAGTATGTATGCATGTATAATTGTTTGGCATTCTCTGCGACCTGAATTTAGCTTGAGGGGTGTCGTTAGATTCGTATTTACTGTTAGGGGGACACTGGGTATATAAAAAAAAAAAAAAATGGCGAATTTTTGGCGCCAAATACAAATGTTTGATCAATGATTTTAGCTTTTAAGGTGTCGGGTTAGGTTAGTTAGGTTAGTGTTTTTTTATTTCCACATTACACAGAAACGCAGTCGGGTTTTTAGGTTTTTATTAATTGTTTTGTCTTAAGTATCTCAACAACACATTGTATTTATAGATTAGATGAATACGGCAAGAGAGAGATTACACGGTATTATAAATGATTTTATATTCGCTCTTACATTTAATACGTTTAAATCTTTTGAACCATAAAATAATGAGATTTAGGCGCTGCGCACATAGCGACTTTATAGAGTTAAAGCTTTCAGTAACAGTTTTTAGTTGTTTCAACTTTTGAAGGATGTCGTAAAGTAATATTATCGCTTCAAAAAAATGTCGTCTGAATAGGGCCTTATACTCGTCATTTAAAAATTACCTACCTTTTATATACCACCTTGTATATATCATATCTTCGAAATTAAATTTTATATTAACCCAAACTGGTTTGCAGTCAGACATACGAATTTTGAAATCTAGACTGGTTTTAAAATAAAAAAATGCTAATTTAGAGTGACATTTTTTTTGTGCAATGTATACCTATGTGAAATATGTGTGTGGTAAAAATAAAAACCTATAATGACAAAATGAGTATAAATGTCAAGTATATCTCGAAGGTTGGCTTTAAAAACTCCTGCCAGACGGCGTCTTGAATTAAAACTAGGACCAACGGATGGTAGAACTATTAACGGCTTGTTTAGTCTTCAATTACGTAAACATTTGATGGAAACCAAGTTTATTAACGAAATTTTCTAATAGATAACACATCAGTTTTAGTTAATGCAATCCTCTGATGGGAGTCATATTTCATAAGAACTGACGTCGCCGATATTTCAATTTAAATCAATTAAACATATAATGACGACCATTCTGGTGTAGTGATGTGAGTAGTCGTCTCAACGCCGGCGGTCGCGGGTTCGATTTCCGCTCGGTTAAAATTTTTGTATTTGTGCAAATATTTGTTTCCGGTCTGGGTGTATGTCCTTGTGGGTTTCTCGACCGTGCCTCGGAGAGCACATGACACTACACAACAATGACACCTCTCAAGCTAAAATCCATCGATCCATTCAGGCTGCAGAGTGACACAAACAATACATAAACACTCCTTCTGGCGCAGTCGGGTAATAAAATATTTTTTGGTCCAGTCTAAATTATATATATATATTTTTTAAATTAATAACTATATATTTTTACACTATTTAAAATAAGGTGATTTAATATTTGTTTAAATTATTTTATTTTCATATTACGATATTCTTTGAAAAATCTTTAACAGATAATATTAATATCATCTATAATTATATTATTACAAATGATGGAAAGAAACAATATTAAAAAGAAAAACACTAAATAATTTTTGCTTAGAAAATTAATAATAATTCATTGTAACGTTACAAAGCTAGTTTGAGTAATTTGATTATCAAATCAAAATCAAAAACTATAATTTATTTTTATTTGATTTTGATGATGATTACGAAGTTATTCGTCAATATGCATTTTTCTAATAATAGTTATATTTATTATATTTTATAATTTACTTTTTATTTATTATTTTTTATTTATTTATTTATTTATTTATTTATTAATACATTAAAATATAAATACATGCAGTGCCTCATAAACAAAAGTTAGTTTTACTGTGCACTGTAGTTAAACTATACTTAAGTAATAATATATAAAATTATAATAGTATGTAATCTAAATATAAAAATGGAATTGATCCGTCCATCGCATCAACGCCGTAAGCAGAACCGGAATCTATACACATTACTCTAAAAAGTGCTTTTTGAGTTTATGTTTGTAATTTTAATACCTAGTTAAAAATTAACTTTATAATTTATCTTAAAGCGTGTTATTGTCTGTGATATAGGTATAGATAAAGAGTAGAGTGTATGGCTAGCCGGACAGTCCCCATGTAGGAGAAGTCTGGCCTTTTCGCCGAGGCCAGCCTGTCGCTGGAGAGATCCTGTTGCCTGCAGATCCGGGACCCTCCAATTAAAGCGGCTGAAGGCTCCCGCAGGGGTTTAGTACGGTAGAGTGTATGGCTTTAAGGAATAGATACCCACCATATTCCAAAAGTGTTGTAATAGCTTAATCAATGTTAACTGGATTATAATCGGTTCAGTAATTTTAGACTTGTCCGACAAACAGCTTGAGTTATGTATGTATAATACTATTTAAAATGTAGGCTTATTAACATTGAGCCATTTTTAAAAAAATATAATTTTTAGGTTTAAAGAATTTTATTTTCTCAAGAACATTAATTACAGTTCACTTATGAGCATAGTATTGTACATATAGATACTTTATTAAATATGTAACAAATAGTTCGACCGTATTTATTTAAATAGGTAATGACTCATAAAAGGGAAATGTAGCAATAAAGAATCAAGTTTATTTATTTGTTTAATACGGGTATTATCAATTTTAAGTATGGTTAAACGAAATCATATATTTTAGTTTGATTGTAGGTAGTTTAATAAGATAATGTGCAAGTTTATGAATAATTTTTTGTTGTGATTGTATTTGTTTTTTTTTTAATTATATTTATTCATTTATGTCTTGGGTTTACTTATACACATTATATTTCAAGTATACATTGTTTTAGTTTAGTTTTTTTTTGTTTGTTTTTTGTTTGTTTATATTTATATTTATATTTCTTCATTTATGTTTTATGTTTGTTTATACACATTATATTTCAAGTTTTTATATTATTTTTATATTATATTCAATTTAATTGTACCTCATGACACCATCATATAAAATGTTTTTTTTTTTACCGTACCCTGTTCTTGGCGTAATAAGTGTCAGTTTGTGTGTATTTCTTAAGTTGTGTGTATATTCGCGTTTGGTAAGAGATGTCTGCATACGGATGTGCCCAGATAACATTTTTTTTATTATTAAAATGCATATGTTTACAGTGTAAATTTATTCAAGGTTAAGTATTTTAGTGGTTTTATATAGTATAGAAGTAGATGTTAGTTTGGGATATTGGAATAACACTTTAATAGCTTTATTTTGTGCACGGTGTAATGGCATTATATTCATTTTGGCGGCTTTGCCCCAAACCTCAATTAAATAGGTGAGTTTAGATTTTATAAGCGCATTGTACAGCATATATCGTATTTTAGATGGTATACAAGAATACATTCTACGTAGTGCCCCAATGAATTGTATAAGTTTATTTTTCACGTGTTCTATGTGGGGTCGCCATGTCAATTTATCGTCCAAAAATTTTTTTTTAAAGATTTTAGATTTATTTATTTTATTTATTTGAAAATGTCACATCTACAGCACATACATTATATAATTATATTAAATTCAAAACAATTAGGTAACATCCATCTGATATAATATAAACTTTTGTAGATTTCAATCTTTATCATAATAAATAAAATAAATTTTATATTTACTTTAGACATATATATCGAAAAATATAAAAAGGATCACGGAAATAAAAAAAAAAAATTATCAAAAAAAAAACTGAATTCAAAACCAAAAATTTTATAACAAAAAATGCAATAAAAAGTAAAAAAATAATTACGTATTCTTTTGTCTATAATCAAGTTATTACGATAATATAGTGTACAGTTATTGTTATTTTTGGACACTTTTTTTTTTGGAAATAATGTTTTTATATTTTCATTCATGGCATTAAATACGTATTAAATATTTAAATGATCTTTTAATCCCTGGCTCAATATCCGTTCAACCATTCATGTCAACACCTGACTTGAGGTTTCAACGCAAACCGCCCGTGTCAAGTATTTTGTTGACATGGGCTTGGAGCCTTGGACGCTATTTTGCCAATGTCTATTGCTAGTTGAAACGCGTTTTAAGCTGCCCGTGTCAACTACAGTTTGACATGGCATTCCCGCTCGAATGCTTTAGAAAAAAAATTGATTAATGTCATCTTTGTCACTCTAAGGTCGATTTGTATTATTTATCTCACTTCACCGTAAAATTTTCTACCTGATGTGGACAACATTTATGTATCCAAACCGAAAAGAAAAAACAAAAAAGGTCGGTAAAAAAAAACAATTGGCAATAGACTGCTTACGTATTGTGTCATATCGTCGCAGATGGATTTTTTTTTCAGATATTTTATAAATTGTGGATATTTGTGGGTTTTATTATTTGTGATTTTCGAGGGATATAAATATAAACTAAGACGTAGACGCAATGATCTTAGAAGAAAAAATTTCTCTTTTTCTTCTAAGATCATTGTGTAGACGTAAGAATTTCAGTATGAAACATTTTATGTTATCACTTTAATTTTTGAGATATGATCTTTTAAATACGAGAAGCGCCTTAAAACGCGCTATCTCAAAGTTCAGCGGAACTCTACACCAGAGTGGTAACCTGATAAACAAAAGATTACATTGTATAGATTAAATTGTAGTAAACATAAAAAAAACATAACACTTGACATTCTTACAAATTAAATTAAGTCACAAGGAACGATTGTGTGAAACGCGACCCGTGCGCGTACGGCTTGCGACGTTTGGTCGCAGGAACAAAAATACGCATTAATAGAGATAACTCAATAAGTTAAAAACTTATAGTCAGATCTCGCTCAAATTTAAATGGGACCACATGACAAGCAAAAGCTTACGAATATAAAAAGAATCATTAAAATCCGTGCACCCTTTTTTTGAAGTCTGTTAAATAGTGATTAGTGTTTATCAAAAAAAATATTACTAACTATAAAAAAAGCATATCACGAAAGAAGTTAGTAATAAACTCACCAGTTATCTCAAAGGCATCTTCAAAGACAACCTCATTCAGCTGCCCGAAATTCTTTTTAGCATCAGCCTGTAACTCTTCGAGCTTCTCAACACTCCGTTTGCTGGCTTCAGTGAAATTTTTAACCTCGTTCAAACGGTCTAGACTTCGCTCTGACAAACTATTGTTTTCGCGCGACATTTTTACAATTTTTAATATATAGAAACAGTCTATTTAATATAGTTACTGTTAGTTGGATTTTTTCATTTTACTTAACAAAAACTATAGGTAATCCACAAAAATATAAGTTACAATTAATGTAATTAAATTCACGATCTACATTAAAACATTTATAATAGAATATTTTTATTTACGATTACGAATTCATTTTAGCTACAAGATTGTTTTACACACGTTTATTTTACAACGAAATCCCTATCACGCCTCCAGGCTCAATGGGGGCTCAGTGTGTACTAACTAATTATAGATACAGTTAACCAAAAGCAAAAGCTTACGAATATAAAAAGAATCATTAAAATCCGTGCACCCAGTAAAAATTTATGAAGTAACACATAAAAAAAAATGCAGATGAATTGAGAACCTTCTCCTTTTTTTGAAGTCTGTTAAATAGTGATTAGTGTTTATCAAAAAAAATATTACTAACTATAAAAAAAGCATATCACGAAAGAAGTTAGTAATAAACTCACCAGTTATCTCAAAGGCATCTTCAAAGACAACCTCATTCAGCTGCCCGAAATTCTTTTTAGCATCAGCCTGTAACTCTTCGAGCTTCTCAACACTCCGTTTGCTGGCTTCAGTGAAATTTTTAACCTCGTTCAAACGGTCTAGACTTCGCTCTGACAAACTATTGTTTTCGCGCGACATTTTTACAATTTTTAATATATAGAAACAGTCTATTTAATATAGTTACTGTTAGTTGGATTTTTTCATTTTACTTAACAAAAACTATAGGTAATCCACAAAAATATAAGTTACAATTAATGTAATTAAATTCACGATCTACATTAAAACATTTATAATAGAATATTTTTATTTACGATTACGAATTCATTTTAGCTACAAGATAGTTTTACACACGTTTATTTTACAACGAAATCCCTATCACGCCTCCAGGCTCAATGGGGGCTCAGTGTGTACTAACTAATTATAGATACAGTTAACCGTGTTAGTTCGGTGCGTAAAGTGAATGTGTTAGGATATATTATATAATAATAATCCTTATCTCATTCCACATAAGTACTTTATTCGCGTACAATTCGTTACACGTATATTGCAGCGATTACACTTCACCAGTATAACTTATCGACCTTATAACTTTTGTATTAGAGACTGAATTTCTTTGTCCTTCAACTCTGGCGGTATTACAATAACAATGTGACTTTAGCATATTTTTTGTAATACTAACCTTCGTCTCGGCTTCGGTCGTATAATGATTTGTATGGGTTTGTAAAACGAGTTTTTAGATGTGACGTATTGTTTTTATTTACACTTTTTTTATCTTTGAGGCGTTATTATAATTTGTATCACGACTCCGTTCATAAAGCATGACAAAGGGGGAAGGGGGAAAGGAGGCTCACGCTCGGTGGGACAAGTTTTCGAACTCCTCTAATAAAACTTGGCGTTCGCAATACTTTACAGAATCTTTATTGTTTATTGGAAAATAATTGTAGTCAAAGGACAATTAAATTAAAGGGGCATAATAATTGTAATAAGCTTCGACATAGTAAAGTATTAATATGGGTATTATAGTATCAACGATTAATAAATATAATTAAGTACACATCGTATTGAGAAGAAGCATTTGCATAGCTATAGGGGGAGGTCATCATAAGGTCGTTTCAGTTCATACTTCAAACCATGTTTGCGGAACTAAAAATGAAAACTTACTGGGTAATGTAGCTGTTTAAATGTGAAAAAATTAATAAAATCGATTATCTACTTTTTGAGTTAATCGAATACAATCAAATAATCGGATTATTTCTCTTTATAACATGAGAATGTACAGAAAGTAGAAATTGTATATATTAAAATTTCTTTTTAATAAATTAATCGTCTAACTCTTTGCGTGGTTCCAAGTTCGAGCGATGCGTACTGAATAGTACCTACTGATATAATTTTTCAAATCATTATTTTGTTGTAAATTCATACTTACGATAAAATAAATACTCAAATGTCAGGTCAATGTTATTGATAAACTGACGCAAATAATTCATAAACTGTCCATCAAAATGGGTTAGTCTTTCACATTGCCCTACAAGGAATTCAATTAATATTATAATGATTTCGAGAAATAGCGTGAGGAACTGTAAAAAAAAATTATTATTCTGTGGTAAACGATGAATTAGAACTAATTTCTTTAAATGTTTAATTAAATAAGGAAAACGATTATTCATTTTATCAAATGAAGACGCTTCGAGCAGAACAGTTTTTATTTTAATACTATTAATATATTTAAGACAGACAGAACAAGAACAATATTTTATATATGTTTTGTCCATCTAATAATAGAATATGTTAGACGACAAGGTCATCAATTTGTTGTAATAGGCCTAAAAATATTTCTACTACCTACATTTTATTATTGATTTATTACAAATCGAGCTATATTTGAAATACTATTTTATGGTAAATTATTTAAATGGGTGATAATAAAATATTTTAATAAAATTAACCAATTGAATATGATTCTAAAAATAAATTTTATTAATTCTATAGGTGCGTTCGGCTAAGGACAGACTATTTTTTGATGAGTTACGAGGCTATTAGATTTTTTTTTGTCTGATGATTCTTAAGTTATGGAAAAAACATAAATCGATTGTTATTTATAAATATAATTTCTGACATGTATTACTCTTTATTTATTTATTTATATCTAATAAATATTGTTTTATACAAGCTTAAAGTTATGGAATGTAAAAGATTGAGATTTTAACATAAATTGTAGTTAAGAAATCTTATTTAAGGCAGACCCCTCTTTCCCGCTGGGCACTCTGGGCACTTGCCCAGGGCAACGTGATCAATAGGGGCCCACTAGTTCTTGCCATAAAACAAAACCCGGAATCTGACCACAATGACCTATCTCAAAGAACCAAATGCAGAAGCTTTTTGATGGCTCTGCAACGTCAATTGAACTGAATGGAAGAGAGGAATTCTAAATAGAAACCTTTCTTCCCATAATTGATATTCTGAGCTTTCATCTAAAACAGCGTATAAGAACATTACTAAACGTTTTGATTTATTTCGTTCGCTTGAAAGCTCTGAATTCCGAAGAGTTGAGAGAAATTTGCTCAGAATTTGCAGAATTTGAATATAAAGACGTTAATGAGAAAGAGTGATAAATGGATGTCTGCATTTGGCAGGTGGTTACCTTCTTGAAAATTGTTCACAGTGAAATCGAAGGAACTCATATTTAAGAGTCTACACAATGCCTTTATAAGAACCTTATTAGTAGTGACAGACTTATAATCTTTCTTTATAGGATTACTTTGCTTGTTGGGTACGTTCAACAGTGGACATCCAGCGGCGGATATGATGATGATGATGATGAAGAATCAGAAACAAGTAATTTTTAAAGATCCCTATAATAATAAGTCCACATAAGACATATAAATAGCTTTTTTATTTTATACCTAAGTCTAATTTTCTTTTTTATTTATTTAAGATTTTATGAGTTGACTAGTAATTCATAAGTGAGATAAAATAAACTAATAAACTCTATATCTCAAAAAAGAAAAAAAAAGCTTTGTACAATCTTTCTCAATAAACAGACTATACAAACACCGTTTTTTTTTAACAAACCGTAATCCTGAGATTATTACAAACAAACAAACTTTTCTTTGTTGTTTTAAACACACATCATTATCATGGGAGTGACAAAGCGTATTCATTTCAATTAAGTTTATACTGTACAATAAAAGCAGCTAAAGGCAACACAATTAAATATGTGGAATAAGGAATTTATTGATTCTCACTTCAAATTACGAATATTAATTTAAATGTCAATTTAACTATATACTTTTTATTGATGTTTTATCTCCGCGTATGTCTGTGTGCGTCAACCTTGTACATATACAGTGATTGAGTGTGTGTATCAACAAATATGGGTTTTTATATAAAAAAACGAATGACAATGTTGCTTTATGTTATTCTTTATTACATATAATATAAAGTACCTGGATGACCGAGCTTTGCTCGGTTAAATTATATTTAGATATATTATTACATACTGATGAAACATAAATAATATTTTCGATCTGACTGACATAACAGTAAAATAATTCCTATTATTTTACTGGTCATTTAAATGAAAAGAGCTCTTAATAAATTCTCAAAAAAAAGAAACTTGAAAAAAAAAAGGAAAAAAAATCGGTCTGTAGACCTGGATTCGAACCCGGGTTTTCTGGTTTCAAATCCGCCCGATACCCATCCGAGCTATTATAAGCTTATTTATGACAGCGAAATTTACCTTCGTATTTTAATGATATTTTTTAATTGCGTAAAAAAAGGGATAAAACAACATTTTCTAAAAATAAATCCTAGCTAGATCGATTTATCGCCCCCGAAACCCCCTGCATACTAAATTTCATGAAAATCGTTGGAGCCGTTTCCGAGATTCAGATTATATATATATATATATATATATATATATATATATATATATATATATATATATATATATATATATATACAAGAATTGCTCGTTTAAAGATATAAGATTTTTCGATTAAAAACTTCAAGTTTTATTTGTTACTGGTTGTACTCGTGTGACAAAGCCCTCGTTCCCACTACGCCGGACCGGTGAATTCATCGGACCGGTGAAACTGCCGGGAAGGCTAGTAGCAATACATTTTATATGAAGCTGTTCACATTTATCCCGGTCTGGTGAAAACATCGGATCAGGTGTTTTCACCGGAGGTGATGCCACTGCGGAGTTCTGGTGAAACACTCGGACCGGAGTAATTAATGTGAATGAGCCTGCGCCAGAATTCCCCGCCCATGCTCCCCTCACGCCAGCGGATCATTTCGCTGATCTCATTCTAATAATACCTATAAGACGTTTAGCATGCATATAAACACAGAAACTTTAATTACGCTTGTGCAAGAGAGACCTGTTCTGTAGGATAAGACCGAAGATGGTTAAAAAGATAAAAATCTTTCCCACAAAATAAGATGTACCCAATGTTTTCTTTTTACTCTTATTTGCCTTCTATTAAGAAATAACTATAACACAACAATTTCGTCGTCCATTGTGTGCTCAGGTCCTAATTCAACTGAAGTGAGGACTTGGCTCTCTGGTTTTTTGCCGATCTGGTGTAATGTGAATACCTAGTCCCACGATCCGGTTTCCGGCGAATTCGCCGGTCGGTGTAGTGGGAACGCGGCGAAAGCGACATGAACACGTATTGCTTGACGTCACTGTCACGCAAATCAAAGCTGCGTATTTACAAACAACACGCATACAATACGTACGACAGCACCCAAAAATTATTTGAACGATTTGTATTATAATCGTGACACGAAGACACATCCATATTCAATCATTAACATATTTAATTCCTTTGTTTCCTAATTGAATCATAATAATATTCTAATGGCGTACCAGTGAATGAATTACTTCTTTAAATAAGATTTTGAAGTAGTTGACATCATTTTAAATTTAGTAACTTTACCTTTTTTACGATTTCTTTAAACGCTGTTATATTAGTGGCAATAAAAAGTAAATACTCGTATTAAAAAAAGAAAAAGAAAAAAAGAGCCTCATACCTACGTAATCATTTTGCAAGTAAAATATGTTTAAACACTTTATCTCTATGTTAGCTTAGAGGTTAACGACCTTAAGCCTGAACCTAGTTAGATACGTGATATGTTATCAGTTACTGTAGTATTCTTCTGTAAATTGTATTCAATGCTTTTATTAATATAAAAAAATGTATTGTTTTTATTCATTTAGTTTAATGACTTTCAATGGTGCCAAAGGGACACCGATGATTTCGCCAATGTCACGTAGAACAGAGAAAACACGAAGGAGATTAATGTAAATACTAATATAATTTTTTCAATGTTTGTATGATTTTTTTTTCTGGATTTAAATATTTATCTTAAATAATATAAGATTAATCTTTGTACGACGTAAAGTAGTAGGTACTGCCGACTGCACCAACGCGCCAACTGTGGTTGGTAACACCGAATTATTTGAGCTAATATGTCGGTGTCTTTGTTAATTTATAAACGATATTAGGAAGGAAAGAGTAATTTATCTAAGAATTTGGAGCGGACGTTCGATGGACTGCAATCCTATGGCTAGTTAGTAGTTACGTAATTAAGGACAATAAAGACTGGTTTTAAGTTTAACTTTCCTTAACTTCCGGTAAGTTTTAATATGTCTTGCATATTATATTTTTTAAATATAATATGCAAGACAATATAATGAATATTTGATAAAGAAAAGAATAATATTGACGTATCTCTAATTTTGTACTAATAGTATAATGCGATAAGTTTTAGAAAGTTGGGACCGGTTCGAAAATAATTACGTTACCTTAGCTTATCTTATTGAGGAAGGTTGTATGCTATAAAATATCACTCTGAGTCATAGGACGGGAGGGCAAATATTTGAAAACATGCAAATCGCGCGGCGGTTATTAAAGAACGAATGCGGAGTTTATATTTTTACTTTTGTGAATTATTTCTTATGTAAAAAAGTATCTCAAATATGGACCGATAACTAAAAATCTTATTTATAAATTGAGTTTAGAGATATTACAAATCAAAGAGCCAAAATCTAATTCCCATTCGTGTCCAATTCTCCATTTTCAATCAATAATTATCCTAAAATTGTTAAATTCTTCTTGAAGATTATACTTTTGGTAAGATATTCATAAACTTAAGTTGTTAATGAACACATAAAACCATGCTGTAACACGCAAAGAACATAACTTATTAAAAATAAGATCAGTTAAAAAATGTCCATGGACAACTTGCTAATTACCATTTGGGAACATTCCGTAATGATTTTTCTTGTAAAAACTGGAATATTCCAACCCAATAGTACATAGGCGCGTGGGTACCAGTTAGAGCTCGAACACCGAGCGAAGGCTAGTGTCAAAGATCAGTCTTTTTGGCGCCAATTGTGATTATCTCGTCCTCAAAGTGTTTTAGTAAAAATATTATCTAATAACCATTTATTGTTTTTTAGGTAAGTGATCAATTACATATTTTTGATAACATGTTTTATATAGTCCCTATAGTGACTCCTTTTGGATTTTGAGAATAGAATTAGAATGTTTCTAACACAAGACTGATTTATTTAAGAAAATAGTTGAAATACTACTTACCATTTGTCTCATTACCGATATTTGCCGTTCGCACAAGCGAATGGTAATTAGTTTTTTTTAGAAATGGTAATTATGTTGAAATTTCGTCTTAATTTGTGACAGCATTTTTGATGTCTGTGCGGAAAGGAGGTGATTCTTGTGACAACATTTTTGGTCTATTTTGAAGTCTTGGTCTATTTTATTATAGAAGCAGCGGCCTAATGCAAGCCTTTTGCAGCCAAATTGGGCGGCGTGCCGGGGAAGTACTTCTCTTTCACTTAACTTGTGGTTTTTAGCCACGTTTCGGACTACACGGCCTTTCTTGCAACAAGAGTTCAGGTATGTTTTCCCGCCAAGGTTCCCTGAATGAAACCATTAAAAGGGCTCTTGCCACCATCGACGTTCCTGCTCTTATTGAGCCTTCTGGAATTGGTCGCGATAATGACAAGAGGCCTGATGGTTTAACACTGATTCCCTGGGAAAGGGAACGGGCGCTTTTATGGGACTCAACCTGCGTTAGCTCCGTCTCACGTCAGGGAGACAGCTTTAAGAGTGGAAGCCGCTGCGGAGAAAGTTGAAATGACTAAATGGCACAAATATTTGTAAATTATCCCATGTTATGTTTTTGTGCCGTTTACAGTCGAAACACTTGGACCTTAGAGTAGCAGTGCAAAAAAAATTCTAAAAGAATTAACTCTACGTCTCATATCCTCCACTAGTGACAGGAGGGTTGGTGCATTTTTTGCCTTGCACGGATTTTGTCACTAGTAAGATTTTACGTCAAATTTTCACGATTATTGTGACCTAATGGCGTATCGCAAAGTTTTTGTTTTGTAACTTCCTTGGGGCTATCGTCATTAGGACACACCAACCTCCAGTTTTCTACTGCGTCTGTAGCCTCTGTAATTTGGACTGAACCTAATTTTAAATTTTCGGAACATAGGCCTTTGATACTATGCACAGAAGCAAAAAAAGCAGGAAGAGCGACACTAGAAATTTTTCTCACGCCGATGCCACCATCTCTAATTAGTAAAGCAGCTTTTATATCTTAGTTATCATCTCAAATTTTTTTTTCATAATTACTATTTGAAAACTATTCATTACATTGTGAGTGACCTAATTACCAATTATTCATATTTATCACTACCGTTCGTATGAATTTTGAATTGCCTATCATACAAAAAGTAAATATTTTAAGGCATTCCCTTAGATACTATTTTAAAAAGAAAGTACCTGAGATTACAAAAATCATATAAAGAATCATTTTCCTCACCTTTTTTTCTTAATCTCCGAAACTATGTCATATGCGCATTTTCAAATATTTACCCGGGAGCAGTAATAACGCAAGTGAAATTATGTGGTTGTTTTGTTCATATAAATTCGTTGCAAGACCTGTATTTAAAAAAAATTTTAGTCCGTGTTGACAACATACTTTGACAAAATTTGTGTATATATGTACATTGTACATATGTGTGTGTGTCGCAGTGTGGGTTACGTTTTTTTTTTTTTTTTTTAAATTAATTAAATGTATTATTAAGCATTATTATAAAAATATTAGCATTCTGCACTTCAACACAATTTCAGACTTCTCCGTTCGAGTAATTTTCGTAAAGAGAGTAGAAAATTTTTGCTTCTCGTACTAATATATAGATAACTGTCAATAACGCCGAAACGGCACGGAGGATTTCGCCAATATTACGTAGAACGTATAAGACGTGAAGGAGATTAGTCGAAATGAAATGAGATGAAAATATTTATTTCGCAATAACCGCTCCTATGTCCGGGCCTCTCAAGCCTTGTTGGCTAAAGTGTCCCGCCGTTTTTTGACTTATTGCTCGTCTCTTCTTTTGCTTATGATACGTGACTATGAATATATATATAGCAAATTTATATATAGCAAATTATATAGCAAATATATATATATATATATATATAAATATATATATATATATATATATATATATATATATATATATATAGCAAATTTTACGAAGGAGCGAGATAAATAACACAAATTGTCCTTAGCGCGACAGAGGTGGTTATTATATCACTTTGTTCGAGAACATCTGGACCGCTTCGATCTTGTCAACTAGTAGTCGACGGGCCATTTTAGGGGTAAAATCTTGTCGACTAGTAGGCGACAGGAGCAGCCCAGCGGATAAGAAAATAACATATACATATAGAATGTGAAGAAAAATCTACATTTGAAATAACTCCGTCATGGTAGCAAAATCATTTACAATTATAAAAATTGCTAAATTTTAACACTATAGATATGTTACGGGTAATGCTAGAAGATATAGTAAACCTAGGTTTACCAGGGTTAACTTGGTATTACCCAAGCTTTTTGGGCAAAGGCCGAATAATAAGAAAAATAAATTTTAATTCGAGATTTACCCATACTTACCTAGGTCTAACCAACTCTGGCTGGGTAATGTTAGGTTCGTTAGGTTTTTTTTAGGCTAGATTACGGTCCCTCTTCTTGGGGTTCTGGACTAGATCCCGCTTTGGTAGTAAATTCAGTCATCATTTATCAGTTAGAAAAAAAAAATAGTTTTTTAAACTTCTCTAAAAGCAGATACCGAACCTCATCCCGTAATTTATTGTAAAATAATATACAGAATGACTGGTAAATTACTATAAATATTTAAGGAGATTACTCGGTACATGATTCTCATTCGAATTATGTAAAAAAATAGGTAAATATTAATAAAGTTTTAAGTAAAGTTACTTTTAGTAAGTTAATTTTAGTGTACACATATTACTTGTAATCACTGGCGTAGCTAGGTAATCAAAGGCCCTTGTGCAAAAAATAAACTAGGGCCCCAACTAAACTGTTTTAAGTTTTATCAATACAAACCAAACTATAAATATTTATATTTAAATATTTTAAAGTTGAAAGCTACTTTATCATTTGCTCTTTATCATGCACAGCAGGCAAGCAAATTTCAATAGTTCAATTTATAGTTTGTTGGTCATGTTCTGATGGCCCCCTGAGCATAAGGGCCCCAGTGCAAAGCACCGTCTAGCCCTCCGGTAGTTACGCCACTGCTTGTAATACATAATATAGTATTTATATCATTTGCATTTTAGGAGGCACTTAAAATAGCATTGAATAAATTCGGTAAAATTGCTATTAATTTTCTTAAGGAGGTACGTATGGTTCATTTTGTTAACTAAAATGTATGTGTATACGCACTCTAACTATTTCAAGATAGAAATAAAAAAAATACATGAATCAAGTATTTTTATTATAAAGTATTGAACAAACAAAAATGTGTAATATATACTTAAAGAACTGAAAGTTAGAAGAATATTTTATTATTCAAAATAATCAATAATCAAAATGGTAGTCGTCAACCCCCTCCATCGAATATAACACGCATCATGAATACAGACGCATAACACATAACACGTAAAAATGTACGCCTATATATATTCTACTAGCTACCGCCCGCGGCTTAGCCTGCTTGGTTGTATTGACAAAATGTAGCCTATGTCCTTCCCTAGGCTTCAGAGTATCCGTATCAAATTTTTAAAACAGCTCGGTAACAAAGACTTGCATACAAAAAACGTTCCTCCACGCTCGCAGAGGGCACAGTAATAAATGCTCCTAGTCGACACTTTAGTGAATTCTCGCGAAAAGAAGGTCGTAAGCGCTGTGACGTAGGCGTCAATTACGCGTTTTCGCGTAATATTTTTAAGCTATGGTATATTATCTCCAAATTACACAAGATATTTATAAATTGTAGCCTGTATTTAATTAAAAGTCTAAAAACGGATTTTATCGCGTTTATTTAAATTTACTGTTTAACAATATTTAATTTAAATTATTTCCCGACGTTTCGGACCCTTTACAGCGTCCATGATCTCGGGGGACTGAGGTGGTGGGTGTCCAAATAATGAATCAATTGTTACATACCCCGCTTTTTATACAATTATAAATTATTACTTTTGACCGTTCCTATTCACACAGAATGAACTTGTTGTGTCTGGAAGTCGTGCTGTGTTCTTATTTTCCTTGGGTTCAATTAATTTTAGAACTGGTTCCCAAGCTGGTGGTACGTTCCAACCATCCTCTCTATTGAAATTAGGATGTTTTTTTATTTCAATAGCCTCGCGAATCATCCTTGGTAGGAATCGGTGTTCTTTAGCGAGAATTTGTGGCTTATCAAATCTAATGTAGTGGTTGGTACCTTGTTGAGTATGCTGATACACAGCAGACTTTGTCGACCGTTGGTGTGACCTGTTGGTGACCGTAATGTCAGCTATATGTTCTTTTACGCGTGTCTCTATACTCCGTTTAGTTTGTCCTATATATGAAAGACCACATTCACAGTCTAATTTGTAGACCCCTGCATCTTGTAAAGGTATTTGGCACTTGACAGATGGTAATAATTGACTTATCTTCGTTGGCGGCTTGTAGTAAGTTTTGATTGAAGCTCGCTTCAAGATGTAGCCAATCTTGTCAGTGACTCCTTTAACATATGGTAGTACGGCAGGCTGGCGCTCAACTGTGGCAGTCCTCTTCCTCCGGGATCTGTGACGCTGACGCGGTGCTCGGAGCTTGTTGTCTCGCAGTACCTGCTTGATGTGCTGTAGCTCTGCGTCCAGGTGTTTCTCGTCACAGATCCCGTGAGCTCTCTGAAACAGAGACAAACCAACGGCAGAGAGTTGTCTTGGATGGTGGTGAGAAGCACCGTTTAAATACTTGTTAGTGTGGGTAGATTTTCTATACACAGAATGGCTTAAACTATGATCGGGATTCCTGATTATAAGTACATCTAGGAAAGCTAGTGTGTTGTTTGCCTCTAACTCCATGGTAAATTGAATATTGTTATTTATGGAGTTAAGGTGTTCTAGGAATATGCAAGTACTGTCTGTTGGTAATATGGTGAAAGTGTCATCTACATACCTCTTGTAAAATCTAGGAGAGATGGGTGCTGTCCTTAGGGCTCGATCCTCGAAGTCCTCCATGTAGATGTCAGCCACTATGGGGGATACTGGAGAGCCCATAGCTACGCCATCCACCTGTATGTAGTATTTGTGGTTCCACAACAGGTAGCCGGTTGTAAGGCAGTGTTTGAGTATTATTGCGTATTCCTCTGGCATGTCGTTCTCCACTAGTCTCCTCCGTACAATTTCAATGCAGTCTTGTACCGGTAAGCATGTAAATAAAGACTGTACATCGAAGCTCACCATCGTTTCATTCTGAGTGAGTTGCAGGTCTTTAATCTCACTCACAAATTGGTAGGAATCCTTCACATATGCTGTTGTGTTGCCTCTGAGTGGTGACAGTACCTTCGCTACGTGCTGAGCCAGTTTGTAAGTGGGACTGTCGATCTGGCTTACAATTGGACGTAGAGGTACATTTATTTTGTGTATTTTTGGTAAGCCATATAAGCGTGGTGATTTTGCACATGTAGGTAGTTTGACATCAATTTTTAATTTGTCGGAGTACTTCTTTATTAAATTACTAGTTTCTTTTAATATTTTATTCGTTGGATCTTTATTAACGATTTTATACGTACTTTTATCCGACAGAAGTTGTTCTATTTTTGCATTGTAATCCGATGTGTCCATGACTACCGTGGCGTTCCCTTTATCTGCACGGAGTACTGTAATATCTGACCTCGCACGCAAGTTTTTGAGAGCAATTGATTCTTCCTTAGAGAGGTTTGGTTTCGGCAATTTACTTCGACGTAAGACGGAAGAAATGTCTTGACGTATAGCCTCCATATCCTCTTTGCGTAAGTTGTTTTTCGTCAAACAGTCCTCGACATTGCAGATTATTTCTTCGAAGGGAATTCTACGTGGTGTTAATGCAAAATTTAGGCCTTTTTCAAGTACTTTAACGGTTGTTACATCCAGAGTTTGTTTTGAAATATTTACTACTGACGTTGACGTTTTAGATGTATGTATTTGCGTATCTGTAGTCGATGCCGGTACATTCACGTTCCATTTACCGGTTTTGTTATTTGAATTTTTTGATAGTTTATTATATTTTAAAATATGTCTGTTTTTACACGCAATATATTTTGATGTTTCACGCTGATTTAACGTATCTAAGCAGCTTTTATAATCGAATGGCGTCAGTATATTTTTTAACTCAATGGATGCCTTCTCTATAGCTGTATTAACTTTGAAGAGGTTGTAACGGTTTTCACGGATGCATTGACATAACAATTTTTGACTTGCCTGTTTTAAGATCTTAGCGCTTCCACGTATGTCCTTTTTAGCGGTAATCTTGACGCACGTTGGAATGAGACTGTGATCTCGGCATCTCTTCAAGAAGTTCAAGGATGTAATACTTCTTGCGCGCTTCGTCTGAAGATCTTCTAACCGGCGTATTTTATTCGCTGTTTCCAGTCCGTACTGGTTAACATACTGTTCTCTTATATTTACGCGAATTTTATTCATTTAATTAAATAAATAATAATAATTAAATTTAATAATAATAATAATTTTATTCGTTTTTAGACTTTTAATTAAATGAATAAAATTCGCGTAAATATAAGAGAACAGTTTGTAGCCTGTATGTTAATCTGATATATAAGCTATATTTATGTACAATTACATCTAAATCCGTTCAGTTTCAGTTTTACGTGAAAGAGTAAGAAACATCCATCCAAACAAACTTTCGCCTTTATAATATTAATAGGATTGGATATAATATAGTATATCCAAAATAATAGATGAGCCGCGCAATTTTATTAGTATTCATCTTTTCGCCACTTCTATGAGTTAGTGTAGTATTTTTTTTAGCGTAAAAAATATTACAATACACAGGTTTTCTAATGCAAATATTATGATAACTGACTTTCGTGCTACCATCGACTTTCAATATCAATTATTTACGCACATTTAAAAAAAAATAACTTTTTGACGGCATTCTATAAATATTGATACTGAGGCCAAAACTGATTTTTTTACCGACTTCAAAAAAAGGAGGAGGTTCTCAATTCGACTATAATTTTTTATGTTTGTTACCTCGTAGCTTTTTACTGCGTGTACCGATTTTGATGACTTGTTTTAAATTCGAAAGCTGGAGCTTATCATGTAGTCCCATTTAAATTTGAGCTAGATCTGACGGGTAGTTATTAAGTTATCTTTAAAAATGCATATTAAATTTCCTTCGACTAGATTGATAATGTTCTTCTTTTATTACTTTGGATGTAAAATGAACAAAAAAAAACTGTTTAGGTTCTTTTTAGTATAATAGTCACTAATTCTGCGTGTTAATATTTGAGAAAATTGATAGGAAGTGACGTCACTTAAAATTAGTGAAATTCTACTGATTTATGTTTAGAGAGTACGTATGGTTTGGGAGAGAGGAAAAAAGTCAAAATGGTTAATCCCGAACGAAGTCACGGATAGAAATTGTTTAAAATATCTATGTGTATTAATATTATCGAATAGAAAATGAATAACTGAAGTGTGTTTTTTAAAGAATTAACTTTATATTATTTTCGGAATCAACTAGCGGATAACTTAAATATTTATTTAAAACAAGTAATTTACGATTAACGTGCATTCTGTTTGATTATAAATAAACTTTAAATATATTTAAAATACTTGTAGTATTAGTTTAAATTATAATAGCTATGTCTCGCAGTTTACCTGCGTGACTTGTTTTGGGAATTTCGGAATAAAATGCCTTTATGTTATACCGTATCTCCAGCTATCTACGAACTAAGCTTCTTACAGTTCCGTTCAGCCGTTCGGACGTGATTCAGGAATCACCTGACCTGACTCTAAGGGCCTGTTTTACATCAATTTATAAACTAAAACTTTTGCATTCACAGGATGCGAATAGAAATATCTGAGAGATAAAATGGAGTATGAGCGTGAAAAAGTTAACTATAGAAGATTCAAGATAAGAGCATACTCATATCTGAAAGGCCGCTGCACCTGCAACGCACCTGCTAGTCTTCTGATGTAGCGGGTGTCTATGGGTGTCACTTTGACTTACCACCAGGCTAACCGACTGACCGTTTGCCCCCTCTTGCATAAAAAATATATCATAAGCTTTTATCTGTTGGATACCGTGATATGTCTGATAGTTTTATCAGTGACTGGTATTAATAAAATGTTATGTAATGACGCGTGTTGTGTACCTAATATGCTTAATGTACCTACAAGTGTGCAATGTAACTAATGGCTGTATCGTACACATTCTGACAGCAGATATTCGATCTCAATTGAATTTTATTATTGTAAAACATACTGTAGTGCAGAACCGTGTTCATTTTCTCTTTGGTTTTATTATTGTTGGTTTGTTTAAACGCGTTCAACTCAGTATCAATGTGATTAGAAGTATTATTTTATCATAAATAGAGTATTATTTATTTTTATTTCACTACACAATTTTTTACGATTTAGGTACCTACTCTAAACAGCCCAACAGCATACCCTGCGTCGTGGATACGAACACACGGCACAGACATAAGTGCCCAGACCACGACATATATAATTATGGCCTATACAAACTCTTGACATTAATGTGTATTGCTGTCACAGCTAGCGCAACAGCTAGTGGCTCCTAGGAAAGAATTGAGATATGTGGGATTCTTACCTACTAAAGTTATGTGGGAGTCTTACCAACTATAGCCCCTCCGATGATCGTCCTCGACATGGAGTCTGGGGAGCTGCGGGATCACTTGTGTAGGTGCGTCCGCGCCTCGCTCCGCTCTTGCCTGGTGGATTTCAGTTCAGGGCAAATATTATTTTACCACCTCCACCCTACTTTTATCAGTGCCTGCGGCGGCGCGAGGACCTTCTGGTTGCCGTCCAACTCAGGGCCGCATGAAAACGGATGTACGAGTCCCCTCTCACACGTCCACGGCCCGACGACTTTTTTGTGCCCCAGGCGTTTGAGGGGCAAGGAGGCTGAGTCAATGACGCCGATGTCGTCCACGCCGTGATGGAGCGGCCCTCTCCAGGTCTTTCTGGACCATGATGGTAGATAATAGACGCAGAAGGAGACTACAGCCTCCCACGCCCTTGCATACGGATTGTATCAGAAAACAGAGATAGATTGATTGAAACCAGTTGAAGACGTATCAGACGTGTGAATGTCGAAAACAATTAATAAATGAGTTGTATTTAATTGTATAAATGCGTGTTATTAGACTAATTGCTTTTAAAATGTTAATATATTTTATATTATTTTAACTTATTATTTTCTTTTTTGGTTAGATAATCTATTTATTAAAGAATATTAAAACGGTATACTTAATTTTATTTATATTTTGCTTGGATAAAACAGCAAAAACTCAAATAAATATAGCTTAATTTAGCTCATCCGCCAGATTGTTAGATTTTATAATACTTTGTTCATTCGAAAAGTGAATTATGCAGTAATATACACATGCTATATAATATAATGGTGTTATTGAACACCAGAAACGAAAGTCCTTCGGATTATATAGAAGTAACACAATTTGCAAACAAAATATTGCTTATCTTTTTTTTTTATTTTATTTATTGGAACCACAATGGACTAAACAACAAGTTTACAATGGACATTACATATAAATTAAATAGTACACTTTTAGTTATTGTAAACTCAACACTGATGGTCACATTAGATATCAGAAAATTACAAATGGTGAACCTGTGTTACAATTCATTTTTTTTTTCTATAATTAAATTGTATGAGCTTAAGTATTTATTGGTCTACCCATTATGTATATACATATATTATTATACCGTGATTAGAAAAATATATTAAGATAGGATAGGTTGAAGAGGAAGCGTGCAATCGAAATGTGTGTGTGTGTGTATGTGGATGTATGTGTGTATGTGGATGTATGTGTATGAACATTTGTTTGTGTTTAAATTAATACTATACTTGTGATTTACAGTTTTCCATTTAATATATCAATAACTTGCCTCTTATAAGCATAATTACAGTCAGCGAAAAAGTCCAATCTATTAAGTTTCCTATTATACGTATTAAACATTCTATTTAATGGGGAACGGACACCTGCATTAGTACGAGATCGTGTTATTCAGTGTAGCAGTTAGTGTGTGGTCGCACATGAGCGCGGGAAGGCACAGAATATCTAATTTTGTTTCTAATGTTAATGCAATCATACTTATTGTTACAAAGATCGTAAAGCAACATAGCTTCTAGTTGTAGTCGTCTAGATTTCAGGTCAAGCAGTTTGTAGTTCCTTAAAAGCGACTCATAAGGCATACGTTTACGATAACATTTGTAATTTGTGTGATACAAGAACTTTTTCTGTACCTTTTCCAAGCTTTTCTCATATTTAATATATAATGGATTCCATATAGCAACGGCGTATTCAAGTTGTGGCCTTATTAAGGATTTAAATAGATATATAAGAGTGGATGGATCTCTAAATTCAGTAGAGGACCGCATGACAAAACTGTACATTTGAAAGGCTTTACTAATAATGTTACATATGTGAGTGTCAAAGTGTAGCTTATTGTCTAATGTTATACCCAGGTCTCTAATATTTTGTACTTTATCGACATCAGTGTCACAAAGTGAATACGTGAAACTGCTTACCGTTTTTCTTTTAGTGAAGCTTGTGCTTTTGCATTTGTTGAGGCTAAGTTCTAATTTATTTTCATAGCAATAGGTGGTGAATCTATCCAGATCTTCTTGAAGCAAAATGTGGTCTTGGTAGTTATTAATTTTTCGGTATATTTTTAAATCATCAGCATAAAGAAGAAATTTACTATTATGGAAACATTTGTTAATGTCGTTTATGAAGATGACAAACAATAACGGACCCAAGATAGATCCCTGTGGGACGCCTGAACTTACATTTGATGTAGATGACTCGCAACCCCCAACTACTACCTTCTGTGTTCTATTAGAAATGTAAGATTTAAACCACCTCCAAAGATTTCCTCTTATACCATTGTAAGCAATTTTTTCTAGCAATTTACGATGGTCTACTCGATCAAACGCCTTGCGGAAATCTGTGTAGACACTATCGGTTTGAGTGTTTGCATCAAGTCCGTCAAACAAATCAGTAATATAGTTTAACAGATTTGTTATAGTCGAACGTCTTTTTACGAAACCATGCTGCTGCTGTAGGATAATATTATGCAAAAAAGGATAAATAGCATTGTGTACTAGTCTTTCAAAAACCTTAGAGAGAACCGGTAAAATAGATATACAGTGAAACCTGGTTAATTGGGATCTCAAGGGACCAAGACATATGTACCAATTATTGAGGGTTTCCAATAATCCAGTTTTCCAATTAAGCAGGTTTAAAATTATAGTTGTCTCATTTACAGAGGCCCCTGTTTACAGAGGTCGAAATGTGCCGTGAACTCCTGGCCCACCAACTTAGAATTTTTAAATTTCGATCGTCGTGAACAAATAGGTGTGAGCCGTGACGACTAGGTACCTATAAAATAAATTCATAATGAATAGTCAGAAATTTGTAAATGTCTCGAACATTCCGAATAAAATTTCATCTTTCATTCATTCATTCACATCTTTTTATTAACAATCATATACGGCAAAGAGAAAAATTGTAAGAAAACTAAAATCTGCACCACCTGGAAATTGATTGACTTTGGTATGTTATTTTCCCTACACAGTTCATCATGCGACTTTCCACAATCATAATCTGATAGAAGTTTTAATTTTTCGGATACTGATAACGTTTTATATTTACGTTCGGACATTTTGTACACTTTTATTCCCTTGTTTTTAGGTCAAAAACTGAGATAGTACTGACAAACAAAGCATGCGCGAAAGACGACGCAAAATGTATGTAAACAAACATCTTAAAACGCGTTACAACCTGATTAATTAGTCTCACTTATACAGGTAGTTGAGCTACAGAGTCTCAATTATAGAGGTAAACATCGAAAGAGTCTTAGAATTCAAATCTCATTTAACCAGGTTCAAAAAGTCCCATTAACAGAGGTAATTTAATGAAAAAGAACCGGGACCTCATTGCAACTCTCAATAATAGAGGTTTCTCACTTATCCAGGTCCCACTTAACCAGGTTTCACTGTAGGCCTATAATTCTCTATATCACTTTTTGATCCACCTTTATGTACAGGAACAATCCTAGCGCTTTTCCATATTTTTGGGAAAATTCCATCAGAAATACATTTATTATAAAGATAATGGAGAGGCTGATCGATCACCGTTGCAGTCTCACTAAAGAAAATAGAAGGTATATTGTCAACGCCAGCACCCTTAGAGATATCAAGAGATTGTAATGATTTGCGGATTTCTATTTTAGATAAATTTAAACAGTTGATTATAAAATTAGAAGTACTTTCTGTTAAGTTAAGGTCGCTAATATCTAGATTATCGGTTATAGATATCGGATACAAAAGAAGGCTGATAGACTGAAAGAAAGAATTTACTAAACAGATTACATGCATCATCGAGGTTACCGGCTTTTGATGTTTTATAATGTAAATTACTAGGAATATCTATGGATCGTTTCCGATGAGCTATATAACTCCAAAAATATTTTATATTATTCTTTATACTAGTTTCTAATAAAGCCATATATTTATTGTAGCAATTTTCAGATGCAATCTTAAATTCCTTCCTATAAATGGAAAAAATATTATAGTTTGATTCATTATTAAATTTTTTCATCTTAATCCACGCTTGATTTTTTTTTTTCTTATTTTTATCTTTATTTATATTTTCTTGATTTTTTAATCTAGAAGCACAAATTAGGGATACTGTTGGATCTAAGTTATTTTACTTGCCCTCCCGAGTTGATTGACACCAAACTCGGGGTATCTAGCTCTTCTGGTTCCCGGGGTATGGCCCGCAGAGGTGTGGTAGACCAAGTCGGGTGTGTGTGTGTGTGTTCTCATGGGGGATCGATTTTGGGGAGGGGGGTGAAATTGAGGGAGGTGGGGCTTAGGATATTGGTGGGGGGTAACTCCTGGTGTCTTCCCCTTTCAAATGAGCCCTAACAGTAGGAGTGCCTGGTTTTGGAGTTACGCTGGGATCGATAGGGGTAGTATTTTAGAAAATAGCAAATTATATAAATCTACTAAAATAAATCAAATAAAAAAGAAATAGTAATTCAAATTATTACGTGAAATTTTTCGTTGCGCCACGTGGAGTCGCGGATATAATGCCGCAGGCGGCGGTCACGTCCCTCCCCCCCCGTACCACCCCCGCACCGCTCGTATGCGCACTTCCATTACCTGTTTTTCTTACGGTTTTAGTCTCACATTTTTTTTCTGTTCGGTTGCGCAGCAAAGTCTCTTTCTCCTTCTTCTTCTTTTCAATATCTGATGGAAAATATAGAAATACGTATTTCAATCTTAGTAGATGAATTACTTACACATAAATATTAACACAGGTGGCACCGTACGGGATGTCTAGTATAAAATACACTAACTTTGTCGTACATTGAACTCGTTAGAGATGAATGATTATTACTTTGACCGCACGCATTACTTGAAGGCGAGGCCAGACTTACGACGGCAGCGATAAGCGAGCAATCACTGCCATTCGAAGTTCGTAATTCTAATAAAATTATAAAAAAAAAAGTATTTTTTCTCAACAACTAATGTCTGTGACACGAAAAATTGAACTTAATTTATCACATTATTAATTTAACGTTTGAATTTTTCATATAATGCGTTATGTAAAATTGATTTATTTTTTATTTTTTTATATTAAAGTCTCCCAAGTTGGTAGCCCTTTTCATTTATGTTTTACGGCGAGTCCCTCGATTGTATTGTTTGTTCATTTCGATTGTTTTGTTTTCCATGTATAACGAGTTAGAAATCTCTTGTTGTATTATCTATCTTATCTAGCTGGTGACATTATAATCAACAACACAAAAAACACACATCCAGCCATATAAAGTATAGCTCCTAGGGACACAACTTCATCTATGCTTAATTTATTATTACCGCAAAGATGATTAAAACAATAACAAAAGTATTGTAGCAACCGGTACCTTGCGCAACATAATTGTGTCTTTAGGGTAAAAATGGCAACTTGGTTTTTTTTTTTTTTTTTATAGTTGTAATGGAATAGGCGTTTGTCTTCCATCTCACCTGATGGAAAGTGTAGATGAAGACGAAGGTGATACACGCCCATCCAAAAGAAACCTGTTCACTCTACTCTTAAAGGCTCCAGAGTTAAACCTATCAGGAAAAATAGACCTAGGCAGGTCGTTCCAAATCTTGGCGACTCTCACCAAAAACGAGCTGCCAAACCGTTTAGTTCGACTTTTGGGTATGTCAACAATGAAAGGATGAAACCTTTGTCCGCGCCTAGTAGTCCGATAAAGGAATGGAGATGGCTCAATCAGTTCGAAAAGAGCCTTCGAGCACTCTCCAAAGTGTATCCTATAAAAAAACCGATAAGCTGGCAACTCGACGACGATGCTCAAGAGTGTCTAGTCTGCTATTTGTGAGCTCTTCGTTGTTAATTAACCTACGGGCTCTTCGGTCAACTGAGTCCAAAGCTTCCAGATGATATTTGGCTGCACCGTCCAAGAGGTGACTGCAGTACTCCATGCAGGATCGAACTTGGGCAGTGTAAAGATTAAGCAGCTGTTCAGAGCTGAAGTACCGCCGAACCTTTGAAAGAATTGATATTTTCTTGGACGCCGCTTGTGCCATAGACTCAATTTGTTGGCCAAAGTTGAGGTTAGAGGTGATGGTAATACCTAGAAGCCCTAGATGGTTAGAAATCGGTAAGGATACACCTTCGAAAGTGGGTGTTAAATCGAAGCTACTCTTTTTCGCGGAGAAAAGACACGCCTGTGTTTTGGAAGGGTTGAACTGGACAAGATTGGCGTCGCCCCAATCGGACACCCACTGCAATGTCTCGTTCACCCGTTCAACGGTTTTCCGTAACGCTTAGGGATCAGAGAAACGTTACGACGCAAAAATTGTGTTACGTAATACTTGAACAAGGTTCTCAATGAGATGCTGTGTTATAACCGTAAATAGCTTAATGATCAAAGTAATTACAATAAATAAATTGATAAACATTAGATAACTAATCGTCGAACGTTCTATGTATCATAGAATTTAAATGAATCTTTTAAATTATATCCAGTGTACCCAGAATCTACGGATTCGGTTTAAAATATATATTAATATATGTTTTATTGGTCATGCTTTAAGATTTAAGAGAAGAACAATAAGCAATAATTAGAGTCAAATATTAAAACGTAGGTTAGATTTGCGTTAACAAAATATTTATTTATTCCTATACAGTAGCGAAGCCATTGGATGGAGGCCGCGACAAACCGATTGCTCTGGAGGTCGATGGGGGAGGCCTACGTTCAGCAGTAGACATTCAATGGCTGATATGATAAAGATGATGTAGTATGTATATATTATGGCATCTGTTTATCCCAGAGAGTCAAAGAATATTGACTAATAAAAACAGAAGTGTCATGGCATTGCAGATTATTGATTACATAAAGAATATTGTTAAATTAGAAGCGAACTCGTAACACGATTTTTGTTAGTGCTATTTCGGGCTGTGTTGTCGCAGGCTGTTTTCATCTTTCGTATTGATGGTGACAAGATTGTGTGTCAAATTAATTCAATACAAACACGTAAGTATTTTTATTTTAAACAATAAAGAAGAAGTTTAAAGTGTATATTATTAAAGTATTTATTATTCATTATAAAGGAAAGTTTTTTTTATAAGCTGAATATATTTTTATTTAGTTCAAAACTATTTTAAGTAATAACCAACTATATACATAATAAATAGTAATTTATTACTAATTTATTACATAATAATATTATTATTAATAATAAAAAATACCCCAAATAGAATAAAATACGAGTACTTGTTGATTGTAAAAATTAAAAAACTAAATTATATCTGACACTATATCGTAAAATAAGGTTTTATTGAAAATAAAATAGTTTTTTCCACTTTTTTTTGCATATTAATCATAACTATAGAAATAATGAACAATTTTGAATTATAAAAAAATTCAACCTAGGTACAAGTTACGAAAGAAACTTAAAATAGATTTCAGATAGTTAGATATAAAATATTCAGTTGACTTCAATTAGGTCTAGATATGCACATTTTAATACCAAAAAAAAAAAAATATAGTAGAATGCAATTAATCGTACAGTGTGAATTAATTTAACATATACATATACACACATATATATGCAAACATATATACAGCACATTAATTTAAATCTATTCACAGCAGCTCTTGGTATAAGAGAAGAGAATGGAGGACATATTAATTATGAGACTGCAATGGAGATGATGGGTGAGTAGATTGTATCAAACAGTCAAAAATCAAAACAAAAATTTATTTATTTAAGTAGTATTCAAAAGCATTTTTAAATAGTCTTTTTACAAAGCATAATATATTTTTTTATTTTTAAATTGTAGTTATTGTATAGCTACCACCGATTGGAATGTAAATTCCTCTGAGAAGAATCGGCAAGAACTCAACAGTTTCTGTATAAATAAAAATGAATAGAAATCTAAATAGTATCTGATAATCTATTAGTAATTTATCTGACGGATAAACCGCAATTTTTGATCTAATAGAATTACATCCACATACTCTAGTTACCCGTGCCTTTTTTAAAACATCATTTAGTTATCCTAAGGCGATTTATATACATTGGACTACTTACTACTCAGTACATTTTCCACTCTTTTAGAGTATATCATAGGCATACACGGTTTTAACGGGTTCCTTTTTTTAAATTTTAATGTACAATATACGCGTATATCTATTACATACTACACTTATTATGTATCACAAATGGCATATGCAACGTCTATGACTTCGGCATGTACGAGACAAGTCATGTGTACCTAATGATTATTATCGGATAAGGTCTACGGTACCTAATTTCAAACAGGTCTTCTCTATCAATGTAAGGTAACTGGTTTACATCTCCAATGAGCAAAACTTCATCTGCCCTTGACAATCGCACCGCCATGACTAGTTTATGAGGGTTTCGTCCACCGTTAGACGGTGCAATAAAGAATAAGAAATTTTTTAAATAATTTTTTTTTTTGAGATACATACTATTTTATTGTTAAGCCTCTAGATAATAACTTAGAAGTTAAATAAATTATAATTATATTAGGTATTGTTATAATGATCGATTTCACTTATTATTAGTTATAACTGTAACGTAGACATTTCTTAACTGCTGCTACTATATCGTGTTCTGTGCCCAAAGATTGTCTGAAAGAAATCTCTCTTTTAACGATAAGTTCGCCTTTTTTCGTCTATTATTATGTATTACCGTGTTTGTTTGTAATACATATTATTATTTTAATTATTTATTGCACTATACAATTTTTTTTTTTCACATCTACAGGCTTACATGCGCCTATACCCTTTTCTTTTCATATATTTTATTGTAACATACAGACGTTCTTACTCAGCAAAAGTAAATAAGTACTTAAAACTAGACTTAATATCTCTAGTCCCTGAGACGAGAGTCCAAACTGACCACTTTTATCCTAATATATATACATTTTTTTTTACAATACTTTTTTTTTTTTTTTTTTACGCAGGGGAATCCATTTACGGATGATATCCAGGACGCCCGGGTCGGCAGTCCTAGACCTATGTCGGACTCGGCACTTTGGGAGTGCAATACCGTACTAAACCCCTGCGGGAGCCTTCAGCCGCTTTAATTGGAGGGTCCCGGATCTGCAGGCAACAGGATCCCTCCAGCGACAGGCTGGCCTCGGCGAAAAGGCCAGACTTCTCCTCCATGGGGACTGTCCGGCTAACCTCTGAACAGTCCCTACGACGCCGTGTCTAGCAGGACCGGGTTCCCATCCCGGCCCGACACGGGCACAAGGGCGTTACAGGAGGCGCATTAAGTAGCGCCTCCTACGCACCCCCATTCGTCGCCCGCGGATGGAGGCCACGTCGGCGGCCTCCTCTCTCATCCGCTCGTCGGCCTCCTTCTGGGACATTACTGTCTCGCAGAAGGAGACCATCGCCTTCCAGGACTCGTCGTCGCCGAGCATCGCGGTGATGACGCTCGGGAGCGATAAGTCCCCTCCGACGACCAACGTCAGACCTTGACGCAGCACCGCCCATCTCGGGCACACCTCGAGGGTGTGCTGGGCAGAGTCCACCGCTGCGCCACAATCGTGACACTCAGTCGTCGGCTCCCTTTGGGCCGTCCGACACAGGTAGTCACCAAAGCAACCGTGCCCGGTGAGAACCTGTGTCAGGCGGAAGGTGAGGGGTTTGCGTTTTCGACGCATCCACCGCTCAAGAACCGGGCGAATGGCAGCCGTTACGCGTGTGCCATATGGCTGCACCGCCAGGTCCTCCCCCCACCTCCGCATTAGCGCTTCCTGCCCTATCCGACGCACACGTAGGATCCCGTCCAACGTGGGGTTCTCACCAAGAGCCCTCCTACCCGAGACGTATGAGTAGGTTTCGGCAAGAACCTCCGCCACGAGCTCCCACGGGGGGTCGCCGGCTAGAGCAGTAGCTGCAGCCCACGATACCGTACGGTACCCCCGAATCACCCTCACCGCGATTGTTCGCTGCGCAGCGCGCAGCGCCGCCTTATTTTTTGCGGTGAGGCGATCCGCCCAAACCGGGGCACCGTACGTCGCCATACTCCGGCAGACTCCGGAGTACAGCTGCCTGCAGGCGGCGCTGGGTCCTCCGAGGTTCGGGAGGAGTCTGCCCAGCGCACTCGCCGCCTTCACGACCTTCGGTCCCCCACCATCGCGAAATGTGGGCCGAAGGTCCACCCTCCGTCCAGGATGAGCCCGAGATATTTCATTTGGGGGCTCATCCTGACTCTCCCCTCTCCGATCTGAAGGGTAGCCCCCGGTGGTACAATACTATACCTATACCTATTTTTTTTTTTTACAATACTATAACTACATGCATTTATTATATTATTCCATTTATATATATTTATAAATATTACATTATTTATAATTCTCCTATTTTGGTACTCTATAATTTCGGTTTATCTTAATCAGCACCAGCCCCCAGCTGTGCGAGCACATCCTCAATGACTGCTGTGTCTCTATGATGAATTGCCATCTTGAGGGTGTGCTCGAGGATTTCATTTGTAGTGGCCTCCGCCGCCCTCCCCACGATTCGGCCGATTGCGTCATCCCTGTCGTCGGCGTAGTAGACACAGGTCTTGGTGTGCCTACTCACCGCGACCACCGCATGCGAAACGCTATTGTGTATTCGCAGCCTCTTAGCCCTCGTTTGGATGACAATGACCTCCTCGCTCGTCCGACCCTGCGCCTCGTGAATGGTCATGACGCTCGACCCTTCTCCGGTACCATATCCCCGGCCTATTAACTCCTTTTTCTCCTCTTGTGTGAAGACCAGGTACAGGGTCCGGTTCTGTTTTTCGGGTATTTTAGCGTCAGTGAGCCTCTCCGCTGCACTATACAATTAAATTTTACAAACGGCGGGCTTAAAATTAAAAGAATTGTCAACCAGCCAATCTCAGGACGTGCAAGAAAAGACGTTTGTAGATTAAATAAAAAAAAAAAATTTAGATCGAAGAAAATAAAAATAACATAATAAAATAAATAACAAACTTAATAATAAATACACTAGCTATATATGCATATACAAACAAACAGAAAACGTATACACAAACATATATACATATATATTTATTTAATTTATCGTTCATTAGTAATAAACATCTGAAAAAAGAATTGTTTCCTGTGTTATTCTTATAGAAAATCGATAAGTGTGATGCGGACAATCTTAATATTAATATTAAGGGCTCATATTTTCAGAGGCCTATTTTAGCACTTACTTTACACTTAACTTAGAAGGCACACAATGGCAGACATCTATCATTTTATGTACATAAATAACGTGTAGTTAAATAAATAAATAAATATGTTTAACACACGGTCGTCTGTTCCTAAGGTACGCAACTTAACGCCTGTGTTTTAGGTAACAGTTTACTGATATACATATATATTTTTTAATAAATATACATATGAATAATACATATATAAATAAATACATAACACACCCAGACTCGGGACAGGAATCGAACCCACAACCCTGGAGCAGAAAACAGGACCACTGCCAACTGCGCCACGGGCCAGTCATGTCAGTTATGTCTCTATCACGGTTACAAATAGCATTAAGTAGGTTGTTGTAATTTAAATTTTATTTTATCAGGCGTTCCTATGGGAAAATTAATTTGTTATGCAGATAAATAAATAAAATGTAGTTCAAGGTTAATTTTTGTGTTATTTATTTACATTATGTTGAAGTATTTTAATGTTATCATCTTCTTACTCACATTTTACATTATCTATACTTGCATCAACACATAAATACCTATATTTGCATCATAGTAAGAGATGATTTTTTTATTATAAGTTAAAGATTTACTGTTCTCTTATACAGAATTTTACTTATGTAATTTAAAGTCTACAACGGATTTTATCGCGTTTATTTTAAAAACTTTACAGTTTAACGATTTTTTAAAATTATTACCCGACGTTTCGGATCCTTTACAGCGTCCATGGTCTCGGGGGACTGAGGTGGTGGTGATGTATGATGTATGTAACGGCTAAGTAATGTATCGACAGTTTTAGAAGAACAACTATTGATTTACTTGTCGATTAATCTCAGCAGAAACTATATTCCGAATTGGTGGTTGCCTCATATTAACTATAATTAGGTTATTATAGAATATTATATACTGTAATGACGACCGTTCTGGTGTAGTATTGATAGTAGTTGCCTTAACACCGGGTACGTTACCTTATTTGTATTTGTACAAATATTTGTTTCCAGTCTGTGTGTATGTCCTTGTAGGTCTCCCCACTGTGTCTCGGAGAGCACGTAAAGCCATTGGTCCCGGTTGTTATCATAAATACCTTATAGCGATCATTACTTATGATAAGGAAAATTATCTGCCAACCCGCAATAAAGCAGTGTGGTGGATTATGTTCCAACCCTTCACGTAGGTGAGAAGAGAGGTGGAGAAGAGGCCTTTGCTCAATAGTGGGACATTTACAGTCTGATTCAGTTTTCAGTTCAGTTCAAGAAATTTTTGATTTGATTTAATGATCATTAAAACGTGTAGCTATGACGATATCAAATTTAATTATAGTAAAGTGTAATACATTACACGTAGGTGCAATAATAGGAAGCTTATTCTATACCTAAATATAATAAGAGATAAGAGATTATAATAAGACATACACGAACTCATGCCAAGTACGTGAAGTTGCTGAACATCTTGCTTTTCCCGTGACGTTGTGATTTCGTGCCGCGAATACAAATAGGGTTCTCACTTATAGTTTATTTATTTATTTATTTATGACAACTTACAAAACATACACTGATAAGTAATTTACAAACGTGTTTTACAATAATATGATGAGTGCTGCTTTTCTTACAAGTTGTCACAGCATGCTATATGTAAACATTTAAAGCAAAAAAAATATATAAATATATATATTTTATACACTTAAAAAAGATACAAGATATTCTGTCAATCGATATCGACTACAATATATATAATAATATAGTTTAAAATATTTTTTTATTTATTTTGAAAATAAGATTATTTTCTCTTTATAAGTGAAGTATATGGATGTGGTAGAGAAAGAATAAATAAATTAATTAAACCATGAATTCATTCCCGAAAACCCTGAAAGTGGAAATGAATGAAAAAATAATATAAACATAAACTCAAAACTACTTTTTAGAGCAATCTGTACAGATGTTGTTTCTGCTGGCGGCGTTGATGCGATGGACAGATCAATTCTAACTTTAAATTTAGGCTTTTTTCTAATACAACTTTATATATTATTACCTACATATAGTTTAAGGACAGTGCACAGTAAAACTAACTTTTTTTTATGGGGCACTGCATTAATTATATATATTTTAAAGTATTTATAAACAAATAAACTAAAAAATATATATTCTCGGTTAACGTAGGTATGCTTCAATAAATTTAATGTACTCTAACAGACTATAAATTCTCACTCCTTGATAAAGGCCACTTTTCCTTTTGAAAATAGTTCGAGCCATCTTTTTCCTATATAGAGAGGAGACCCATGTTCTGCAGTGACGTGTTCAGGCTATTTTAGTTCAGTTCAGTTTAATCTGCAAAGCTCCATGGTTCAACTGTACAAAGATGGATATACATATCTTTGAATTTCTCTGTTTCTATACTATAATTTATCTCGAGCATGGTAAGAAAACCTTATACAAAATCTGTAACAGGACTAATTCTTTACATTGAAGATATTTTGAAAGTTTTGGGAGGGTATTCTATCAATATTGAAGTAAATACTGTGTTCTATTCATTTTTGTCTATCCGTCTATATCTTGGCCGCGTGTCAAGCCGAAACTGTTAATGAATTTAAATAAAACTTAGTATGATTTAAGTCCACGGTACTCGTAGAACAAACAATAGATATTTTTATCCCAAAATTTAGTACACTATACTCATGGAAGAGGATGAAATTCAAAATGTGTGATTGTAAACAAACTCGTGTAGGTAATTGTGAACAAAAATGTATACATTTCATTTTCATTTTAAATAAATAAAAAAAAAAAAAACGGTGATAATCGTTATTATTGCTTTTTTTAAATTTTAATACTTGATTCAACCAAAAAAGAGTGTACAACCCTAATGTTGTGTCTTCAATTTTGCTCCTATTTGGCTGAACGCCATGTTCTAAAGTATATCAATAAACTTCAACTATTGATACATTACTGAGCGTACGTGGATGTAAATGTTTGATACGGTAATTTAAGCAGCAATGAAAGCGATGTGATCGAAACATCTCGTTGTTTATATTAATTGATATTGTTGTACTTTTCGCTAAAACAATTCAAATGTTTAAAGGAGCGACTTATTGTGATTCAAATTAAACGCTATGATTCTTTATTTCTTAGACTTAGTTCAGATATTTGTTTTTTTTGTAAATAGGAGAACCGTAGACTCACTTTTATTTTTTACACCTACCTAATTATTAGTACTTACCAAAAGACTTACTGAGTACTTGAAGAGCTTCACTTGTCCATGATAGTCGCCATAAGTTAAAAAACCATATTTATCTACATATAGTTATTTTTTATAGATTCGCGATTTCTAACCCCGAAAGCGATAACAAAAATTTTACTCATTTATTCATTTGGTTAAAGGCGAAAATGGTGCCAAAAGAGCACAGATGATTTCGCCACTGTCTATGTGACAATGGAGAAAACACGCCATGCGTGCGTGTGTTGCCTAAGCGCGTTATTTATTTCACTGTACGTCGCTCTTACCATGACTTTGAAATTAGTTCAACAGCTTTTATTCAGTAGTGTTTCAGTTCGCTTCCGAACGGACGCACAATGGACAAAGAAACGCCGACCCCTTTCGAAGATGCCTTGGAGAAAACTGGTATTGTCTTAATTATTGGTTTTCTGGCTTTCCGATCATTGTTTCTAGAATTTCATCATTAAACATTGGTGCCATTTTGTATCGTTATGATCTTTTGTTCGTCTGTCAATTCATGAATTATATTGTTTTAGATTGAATCTGATTGTGTTGAGTGATGTTAGTAAATTTTACTAAACGGTGATTTCAGATAAGTATTGTTTAATAAATGAGGTCGTTTGTCTATATATTATTTTGGAAATATGGAACTTTGCTTTTCCTTTAATTTCCAAATTAAAACGCTTATTCGAAAAACTTATTATAACTATACATATGTTATATGCTAACATTTTTAATGCTCTTAGGTTACTAAGACATTGTTGTCGTTGTGTGTGTACTTAAGACATTGTTGTTGTTTTAAGTTACTATTAGATTATCAGTTTTTTCAAACATTAATTCGATAGTATTTTTATGAAATATGACCGACAGATTGCGGGTGTATCATAAAATATATTGGTGCTTCATCATTCATTAAACATTTTTCCTTTAACGGCTAGCCATGAGATACTTTAATATAAATTCAGAATACTGTTTTCTTATTCGTTATTTGGACACCCACCACCTCAGTCCCCCGAGACCATGGACGCTGTAAAGTAAATATATTATAAGTTACAGTTAACAATATTTTAAATATATAAATAATTTAAAATATTGTTAACTGTAAAGTTTTAAATAAACGCAATAAAATCCGTTTTAGACATTTAATTAAATTAAATAAATTCAGTAGTTAGCTGAAAACGATGTCAACGATTCAACGATGGATTTGAAAATGAGACTGTTAATACAAAACTATCTCGTCACATTATTTTTATGTTTGTTGTTTTCCTATATATATAATATTCAGTTTTTTCTCAAGGCAAATAAAACTTAATCACTACATAATTATTATAAAACAAAGACCTCCGCCGCGTCGCATGATAAACTCAAAAACTACTGCACGGATTTTCATGCGGTTTTCACCAATAGATAGAATGATTCATGAAGGTTCAGGTACATATACATACACCGGACGTAGCCGGGATGGACCGCTAGGCGCTAGTAATTACATAGTATTAATATAATTCAGATGCATGCATATACAAAGTAGGTAGTTAGTTAGGTATACAATAAGGTCATAACATATAATTGTATTAACCGATTTTATATATGTTTGTTCGTGACTTGAGCAAGGTTTTTATGAGAGAAATAAAAGAAAAGAAAAAAACAAAAAAATATTTTTTGAAATTGGACCGTATGCTCCTCGATTTGCGAATTCAAGTAAACAAACAGTTAATGAATAATGTAACGAGATAAATTACAATATTTAGGTATAGCTTCGAAATAATTTTAGTAAGATTGAGTAATGCACAAAATAGCCATGAAATCAAAACGTGTAGTGAACGTTCACTCGATTGCCAGTGCTTGAAATGATGACACATACAGTTTGGCATGCCAATAAAGGACGCTACAGAATTAATTCTGTGACAATGTACCTGCTTCGTCGCCATTGGATGTCCACTGCTGAACGTAAGCCTTCCCTATCGACCTCCAGAGTGACCGCCCGGGGCTTTGTATTGTTGATCATTTTGAGGAGTATGCCAATATTTGCCATGCTTGGCAGGCGGGTTGACGAGCGCAGTGTGTAACGGCAGGGTATAGCGACACTGCTCCCCATCACAGTTTTGTTTAGTGCACATTTTTTCGCACCACTATGGCCTTAGACACCTTTTATGACACATCAGCAAGAAAGAGGTCGTGGATATTCTTCTCTGCTGGTCACCACACGTCTGTTACCTACCTTCTTGCTTGCCTTTCCATCTTCGCATGAGTATTTACATGCATGCGAACTAGAAGCTTGTTTGGCATTTAAATAAAATTGGTTTAAATAGGTACAAAAATTTATGAGCTATATTTATTGTTAAAATTAATGTGAATTAATGAGATGATTTTCGTTACAAAATTAATACATACATACATCTAGATTCTAGATTAATTAAAAATATTATCACATTTAAGATGAAACGCAGTTATCTAACCCTAATATAATTTTTTTTTTGTAAGACAAAAAAAGTAATTAATTCAAAGTCTATAACGGATTTTATCGCGTTTATTTAAAACTTTATAGTTTGGGGATATGATCCCCTGAGAACATGGATGCTGTAAAGGATCCGAAACGTCTCGTCGGGAAATAATTTAAAATATTGTTAAACTATAAAGTTTTAAATAAACGCGATAAAATCCGTTATAGACTTTTATTTAAATGAGTAAAATTCGCGTAAATATAAGAAAACAAACAAAAAAAAAGTAGTTTTACGAGTAGGTATACTACAATAATGAAGTCAGACCTCTAGGTGTATGAACAGTATAGAACATGTAAGATATACACAAATATAATATGATATAAAAATAGCATTGTTGTAGGTACACGGCCCGACTACTTATACGAGTATGTAAAATATACACAAAAATATTTATTGTAGTTTTTGAATGCGAATAATTTTTTTCCATATATTTAATTATAATTTATATCATTCTAAAATTAATTACTACCGTACATAATCTTGAATTAGCTTTATCATATGTCTAACAAGTTATATGTAGAGCGTATTGAATAGTTACTAATTCTGCATGGTACGATTATCGCATTGATAAAAAGTGAATAGTCACTTGATGCTAGTGAAATTCCACAGATTCATATTTAGAGAGTAGTTATCGAATAATAAAATTGTTACACAAATTGGCCCCGAATTAATAAATATCACGACGTATATACATACAAAAACACTATACATACTATCATAATCTCATAATTGAGTAAAATCTTTGATTTCCCTGAGGTTCCACTGTAATATCCCAGCCCAGCATTGTTAATTGTTACAAGTATATTGTACTTTGTCAAGATGGTTGCCTGGAAGAGATCGCTCAATTCGCTAAAAAGGCCACTGATTGTATTTTGTATTTATGATTGGTGAAAAATCACTACATGTTATATCTTATATCTTAAAACGAGCAATTCTTGTATATATATAATCTGAATCTCGGAAACGGCTCCAACGATTTTCATGAAATTTAGTATGAAGGGGCTTTCGGGGGTGATAAATCGATCTAGCTAGGATTTATTTTTAGAAAATGTCGTTTTATCCCTTTTTTACGCAATTAAAAAATATCATTAGAATACGAAGGTAAATTTCGCTGTCATTAATAAGTTTAAAATAGCTCCGATGGGAATCGGGCGGATTCAATATCAGAAAATCCGAGTTCAAATCCCTGTTTCTACAGACCAAATTTTTTTGTTTTTTTTTTGTTTCCTTTTTGTGAGAAAAACTATTATTGAGAGCTCCTTTTATTTTTTATTTAAATAACCATTTCTTATTGTTTTACTATTATGTCGGTAAGATCGAAAATATTATTTATGTTTCATCAGTATGTAATGTATCTAAATATAATTTAACCGAGCAAAGCTCGGTCATCCAGGTACTATTATAAAACAAAGCCCTTCGCCGCGTCTGACTGTCTGACTATTCGCGATAAACTCAAAAACTGCTTCACGGATTTTCATGCGGTTTTTACCAATAGGGAGAGTGATTCACGAGGAAGGTTAAAGTACATATACATACACTGGGCGCGGCCAGGGCGGCCCGCTAGTAAAGTATATTTTATTTAGTCATTTAATTCAATATCATGATTTAATGAATATGAGACCACCTCTGGTGTAAGCTCGTTCAAATACAAAAAAAAAATCAAATTTATTTTACAACTGATGAAAATATCGGCGAAGATACAAAATATAATTATATACGCATAAGAAAATATATCTCCTACATTATTAAAGTCGGTTAAAAATAAATGCGTTCGTTGTTATTATTGTGCAGTTTTATAAATGAATAAACATAAAAGAGACTCGAGTGTGACTTTATGTAAAAAAATCAACAAATTTTTTAAAAGATTTTACGCTGAATTGGAGGTGTGTTTTAAAATTAAACCAGGTTTCTTTGTCGCTCTTACGAGTCGTAGTCCATCTAGCTCAGTTCTCAATTAAACAATTTTATCCCACACCTTTTTCTTCTCTATCTTTTTTTTTTTAAATAATAATTCAATCGACTAAGCACTGCTTTTTTGTGCTGCGTATGACACCGTACATGACAAAAATGTGTATACGTCATACAGATGTTTTTCGTGGTCTGGGCGTTTGTGCTTGTGTATTGTATTTGTTTCCGGACTCCCGACACAGGGTTCACTTCTCATTGGGGGCCGTTCAGTGAGGCGTTTATTTCATCAGTCAGTGTTACATTTTTATTAAGTACTTAATTGTGTTGTATCAGCCTGTAAACAACTCACTGCTGAGCGAAGGCCTCCTCTCCTTATAGAAGAAGAGTTAGAGCTTAATCCACCACACTGCTCCACTGCGGGTTGGTGGATAGCTTCCCTACCATTAGTAACGATCGCTATCAGGTGTCTATGATAACAACCGGGACCGACGGCTTTACGTGCTCTCCGAGGCACGGTGGGAAGACCCACAAGGACATATACACAGACTGAAAACAAATATTTGTACAAATACATATATCTGCCCCGAGCGGAAATCGAACCCGCGACCGCCCTGCTCGCGGCGTTGAAGCGATTACTCGCAACACTACACCATAACGGTGGTGAACCATTTTATCAAGTAGTGTAATCTTATTCGAAATGTTGTGTTTGTATATAGGTGACCTATATATTTTTACGATAGAAACAATTTACATAATTACATATTGATATCGAAAATAAAGGTCACTAGAATGTATTATACGAATATATTTTGTCTATACTTTTAATTGTTATCAAATAATTATTTTTTACAATTAATTCACATAAGCAATAAATATTTTACTTGATGTAAATGGAATACTTAATTATTTTTTCAATGTCTTTTAATTTGTATATCACGTTTCACTACGGTTTTCGGCAGTAAATAATAGATCGCTGAAAAAGTCTTTTCGTATTTTTTATGTATAAAATTGAAGGAAAATCTTTTATGTTGTACTGTTTGTATGTGGCTGTTTTAATATCAATAAATATAGGACATTAAAAAGAGAAAAATAAAAAGTAAAAAAAACGTTTCCCGACATTTTTCAATTGTTTTTTGTCCAACAAAATGAGTGAATTTAACGAAAACATTTGATACATTCTGAATTTTTATTACAAAAAAAAAAGGAAAAATGCGACCGAAACCGAGAAAAAAACTCGTGGCGTTTATGGATCTAATAGAGTGTCAGTAAGAGTAGCGCAAAGTTAGTTCAATCATTTTCAGTCTGGAAATTTTGATGTAAAAAATGCAGCTCGTTTGGTCGCCGGTACCTCGCCCTCATACAAATAAAGTTGATGCCATTTTTAAAAAATTGGAGAAGTATCGGCATATCAGTAGTTACGACATAGCTGAGAAATTGACTGAAGATTGACCACAAAACAGTTTTGACCCCTTTGAAAAAGTCTGGCTATACAAAAAAGCTCGATATGAACAACCTAATGAATCGTGTACTCTTTTGCGATTCTCTATTAAAATCAGTTGGTGATGAAAAGTGGATTAACTACGACAAGAACGTGCGAAAAAGATCATGTTTAAAGGGTAGTTAAGCTCCACAGAGAGTAGCGAAATCCGGATTAACAGGCAATAAGGTGATGCTGTGTGTATGTTGGGATTGGAAGGAAATCGTTCATTATGAGCTTTTACAGCGAAGCAAAACTATCGGTTCAGATCTCTACTGCCAATAACTAATTAGACTCAAGCAAGAAATTGAGCGAAAACGGCTGGAATTAATCAACGGAAAAGAGTGGTCTTTCATCATGATAACGCCAGACACATCTTTGGCCACAAATCAAAAATTGAGAGAGCTTGGTTGGGAAGTGTTAATGGATCCACCAAATCATGACTTTCCACCCTCAGATTTTCACCTGTTTCGGTCTCGGTCTCTTCAGAATTCTTGGAATAGTGTTAGGTTAACATCAAAAGAGAACTGTCAAAACAATTTATCGAATTTTTAAAAATCAAAAATCCCAACATTTCTATACGCATAAACGGGGCTATTTTACTACGTCCTGCTTTTAAAACTTTTGACGTTCTGACTGATATTAAATGCGCTACATGCATTTAAATGAAAAAAGTAATTTTGCGTATTTTCGCAATAATCCGGACGGGTAGTCTTGGTTTTTATTTTATGATTATTTGATAAGTTTTTGTCTGTTTAAATTATTTTTTAAACGATATAATCATTTTGTCAAATGCTTTATCGATAACATTTACTCAAATCTATTTGTGATAGTTATATGCTGACATCCGATTTTACACAAATTTTTGAAAGATCGGATATAAAAATTACCGATCTTTTTTTAGCAAATAATTAAATTGGCTCTCAAAGTTTTTTAGTTATGTTACATACCATATTAGAAAATAAAAATAAAAATACTTGCTCCAACTTTTTTATAGTGTACTTTGGATTTTCTATTTTTATTTTGTTTCCTTATTTAGTCTGATGAAGATATGATATATTCATAATAGGAACCTAAAGATACAAGGCATATTGATCATTTTACAGGGTTATGTTTATGTTTTTGTCATGAGATTCGTAAATCTTTTGTCAAATAAAAAATTTCTAATAGCCACGTAACACATTGAAAAATCGTCCGACCTTAGCCGAACGTACCCTACACAAAATAATTCTTTTGGCTTCTCTTTCTCTCATAAAGTCCACTGTAATTATTTTTCTTTTACATTTCTCATGTACATACATCGACTGGTTACAATTTTATTAATGGCTGTTGCTATTCATACCACAATAATAATTATTGGTAAATACGACTATTTAAAAAAATATATATTTCAACGAAAATCATGTAAATAAAAAATAATTATTTAATAAAGTCAAAAACCCTAACAACCTAACAATAAAAAAAATTAATTAAAATTTTTTAGTTAATATTATAAAATAGATCGTACGAGTAAAAAAAAATATCTTCCGATAATCCGATAATATATATAATTCCGATAGTAATGAATAATAAGAAAATTATTTGTACCATAATCGTATGAGTAACAAAAAAAAAAAAAATCGTACGATAATCGTATGAAAAGACAAGTGTTTATTCCAAGGAATTTATATACAAACTGGAATGCTCACGTGCACTCGAAAAACGTTTCTACAGCCGGGATTGCATCTCTTTCTACCATGGATTCAAGGCAACTCTCGTAAGAAAGAGACAAAATGCCAGTAGTCAACGAAATGCTCGGAACGATTTTTCACTTTACATGACAATGTCAACCTTATGTCAAATATTTCAAGGTGTATATTTTAATATACAATTTTATTAAGTGAGCGTTCCGGTTATGATATAAATTACTTAGTTTATTCATACTTAATCGTATGAATAGACAAGTTTATATTCTTTATTAGCAAACCCGGCGAACTCCGTGTCGCCACCAGATGGCTTCGTTTTTTGTAACATTTCGTTTGGGGATTAAAAGCTGAAGTAGTACATGCTATGTATCAGAGATGGCGCTGTATGTGTAAAATGATTTTCCCTGTTTTCCTGCTTTTCTGTTGAAATTTTTCCTGAATTTTGTTTGCTATAAACCTCACGGAGCCCGAGACCTTTCCAACGAATGCAAAAACGTTGAAATCGGTTCGTGCTTTCTGGAATTATAGCGTCAGGAAGGAAAACCCGACTTATTTTTATATTATAGATTAATTGAATAAATATAATAATATTCTTATTTTAAACGCATTAAAGCGAGTTACTCTGTGATATTCGAAATAGATTTGAATTTAAAATGACCGATACTTCTTGGTTTATTTATTGGAAACGTTGACAAAATACAGTACAACATCTATTGTTCTTCTCGATTCTTACAGTTTACGCCCATTTTGTGGTATTATTGAAGACCACAAACCCAATATATTAAAGGCATAAGTGTAGACACTAATTTTAAATGAATAAAAAAGAATTTTTTTTTTCGCAAACGCGTCCTTTGGGCATTATGTTATTTATAACCTGAAAATATTTAAAAATAAAATTAAAAATAGATAAAATATTATATAATACGGAACAACTCGCACACGCAAGTCCGACTCGCGATTTGACCGGTTTTATTACAATCGGTAGAGACGCGGTAATCGCGGTCCACAAATATCATTAGCGAATATTGTATTATTAGTAATTGTATTGTCAAAAACAATGAAACCTATTTGGAATACATAAACATACAATATAACGAACTGTTTCACGTTTATAATTAAAACATATGTGTAACGTATTACATGGCTCTGAGTGTCCAGAAATTATTTTACTCTCCGAGACACGGTGGGAACACCCATAAGGACATACACCCATACCGAAACAAATATTTGTACAAGTACAAATATCTGTCCCGAGCTGGAATCGAACCCGCGACCACCGGCGCGTGGTTTGAGGCGACTACTCCAGAACGTACCACTACACCAGAACGGTCGTCAATATATATTTATATGCGTATTATTTATATGTACATTTAAACTATAAAAATATATTTTTATAACATCTGGATCGAAAGTTTGATTTTTGATTGTAATTTTTAGGGACGAAAGTGCCACATTTAGTCCCGGCCAAATGATGGATAATTTTTAGAGCGCATGCGTCAACTTTCGTCGCGATGCAAATATATTGTTTTTAAATGTCAGTTATGACATATCTCACAACTTCCTTGTAATAATTTCATTTATACGTGACACAGAATAACACTAATCTCTTATTATTTTTTATCTTATTTTTCATTTCATTACATATTTCATCTTATTTTTCATTTAATGAATTAATTTCATATGCTTATACTATTGTTATAACAACTCGTTTCTAGGATACGCGTTGCTAGGATACGCGACATCATCGAGAATATCAAATGTATGAGTAAATTAATTTAAAAAGAATTACAACCGAACTTTCGATCCTAGCGTTATATAAAATTGTATACGTTACACGGGAGAGAAGTGATAGATCGCAACCCCGAATTTTATTCCTACAAAGATGCGGATTGCAATGTAACACTTCCCTCTCTAGTGACGTAATATACTAATGTATATCAGTCAACTGTTCTTATAACACAGGTATTAAGTTGCCAACCGACGGAACAGATGATTGTGTGTCTATTAAACTAATCTATACATATAATAAAATGGTAGGAATGTCAAAACTGTACATTGAATATTTTTTAAAAGAATACTTGGGGTGTGATCTTCAATCGACACCGAAGCCAAAATTATAGTTTTTATAATTTTTGTCTGTATGTACATATATTCGGGATAAATTAAAAAAGTACTGCATGGATTTACTTTAAATTTGGCACGAATATTATTAAGAAGTCGGGTCAACAAATAGGCGATATATTATCACGCTATCACCTACGGGGAACAAGCAGTGAACCTTTATTTCTTCAACGTATTCTGTAACAACGTGTAATCTAATTGTGTTCACGCAGACGACGTCGCGGGCAGCAGCTAGTACAAAAATAAAGTAGTTATTTCACTTGTATATTTTCAGGTAACGGTCTATACAACTTTCTTCTCGTTCTGACGTGTGGACTGATACTGCTCGCTATCGGCGTGGATCTCTTCGGCTTCGGGTTGGTGGTATCAGTGGCCTGCGACCTTAACATCACCGTCACACAGAAGGGAATCTTGACGTCATTGCCTTATGTTGGTAAATAAATATTTAATTATCTCATAAATAACTTCCATAGTTACTAAATATAAAATAATTGTCTAATGGGAATAGAATTTTTGAAATTGAATCAATCAACAAGCAAAATCAACTCTTAAGTATAATATTAGATATAGTAGCTCGTAAAATAAAATTTTCTATTACTATAAATGGTTTTTAGAAAACAATAAAAGTCGCAGCAAAGCGAACTATCAAATAGTTATTGCTATAATACGAGTAACAACATATCCTACGCTGTCGCCTTAGTTCATGTCACATGTTAAGACATGTCTACCGTTTTTCGCCCTTCATTTATAACAATAGGTAAGGTAAATCCACCACGGAACTCTCTACTACTGAGAGTTTTTCCTCCCTCTTTTTCCCTCTCGGCCAACACTAGGGACATTCGTTTTAATTAATTATTATGATATTTAATAAAGCCGGTGACATAATAGATGGGTGATGTCAATCGAAGCTTAAGGGATTAGCTTAATTTAAGTTTTGTAATTATTAAACATAAGGTAGCTGGATGACATTAGGTACATTACCTCAGTATAGTTTGTAATGTAGCCAATAAAAAAAGTTGATCAAGCTATCAAGTTACAGAATAGAGGAAAGGCGATTGATGAAATGATGAAATGAATGAATGAACGAAATATAGATAAGGACTAAAATTCAAATATTAAGTCTATCTACTACTTTTTTGCTGTTTGACAACCTCGTTCTTCCATTAGGTACTATACTTAGCAGGGCTGCCATTTGTACGATTTAAATCGTATTTGTACGATTTTTTGCTGATTCCACGCGTGTACGATCGAAACATCGAAATCGTACGGAAAACGTACGATTTTTTTATATTCATTTTATGTGTACTTTTTTCAATGTCGATTAGCGACTACTTTATTTTTTAATATGATATTTGGCAACACTTATATAAGTGTATGGTTGTGAAATCCCGATCGCGTGTATATTTGTTTGTGCCTTGTGGTACATATCCTTCGCGCCTGATCTGAGATAAGCTGCTTTGCTGATATGGTGGTTTGCGCTGCTGTCCTTTTTTTTTATAACTGTAAAGAGCAATTAAAAGGTAAGACAGTATTAATTTATTACGAACGTTAAATTAAACGTCGGTACTGAAGGCTGGATGACCTTTTTTTTTTTTTTTTCGTCGTCCGAATATTGTACCTATAATTTATCGAATGTATGAAAGGTACCGAAAGCTACACTGACTTTTTTGTATGTAGTGAATAAAGGGTAAATAATAGTGTACGATTTTTTTATTTTTCATTCCTTTGGGCGTACGATTTCTTTTTTTGCTGTTGTACGATCGCGACATTTTTTCATCTGGCAGCCCTGATACTTAGTATAAACATGTCAAACTTCGAGATTTCACCAGTGTTGCCAATTTAGCGACTTTGTCGCTAGATCTAGCGGCATTTCGTTTGCTACAGCGACTTAAATTATGTGTCTAGCGACAAAAAAAATCTAGCGACTATTCTAACGACTTCTAGTGTCTAAAAAAAAGTAGCAGTTAGTCGCATTTTACAACAATGGGATGTTGTTGTTATGGATGAAGTTAAATTTTTCGTTATGCAAGGTCGAAGAAAATTTTTCACAGCAGAACTTCTGCGTGCTATGTTTGGAGATGGTAGTAACTTGCTATATATGACATATATTTAAAGCATATTAGGGGAAGTTCAAACAGCTTTTAAAGTGTTTGAAAGTGAAAATGCTGATCCCATAAAATTGCTCGATGCCCTGACATTTTTATTGCGATCAATTTGTAACAGAGTCATTTACTCTCACACAAATATAAACGTACTAACTACGACAGTTCAAGAAAATCACCTAAACCCCTACGCTACGCTTGGATATACTTTTGAAATGAATGCTCGAAAATTTTATTTGAGTGAAAATGTCACAAATATAGTTAAACAAATGTGCATTGACTTTATGTAAGCTGTGTATGTGTAAGTGTTTCAGATTTTCAGATTATTAGCGATAGTTCTGATGATGAATTAAGAAACTTTTTCATCATTTTTAGTAAAAGGTTTTTGACTTTTTATTTGTGAAATAATAATTTTTTCGTTTAATAATTATTGTTTTTTTTTAAATAATTTTATATTATTATTATAACTTTATATTATTATATTTATTTATTTTTTATATACTTAAATAATAGTTTTTTTTATAATTTTCAATTTTTTTTATACCGATTAAAAATATTATTCCGTGTAAGTAAATCAAACTATTTTCTTTTATTCCAACAGACCAAAAAATTGTGCCTTATTCTACCGTGCGTAAAATAATATAGTATTAAAAGTACTTGAAAGGATTGCGTTCAATTTCCATCCCTAATGCTTAGTCTACTATTTACTTATTTAGCGACTTCTAGCGACTTTTCAAGTGTACGTTAACGACTTTTTGACATGTAGAGTTGGCAACATTGGATTTCACTCGGGTTGAATTTTGATACTAGTCAGATTTTTTGATATTTGTGTTTTTTTTTAAACCATAGTAGAAAGACTATATATATAGAATTTGTCAACAAAACAGACAATATAAATTGTATCAAAAAGTCTTGTAAATCTAAAGTTACATTTTGAGAAACGTAACGATATTTATAGTTTTATTTTTATTATTATAGGATTCTAGATTTTATTTTCATTGTTTTTATCTACTTTTGTTTCACTTTCCCAGGTATCCTGTTAGTGTCCTACATCTGGGGATATGTTTCGGACACTCGCGGACGAAAGTTTTCTCTCATCGTTTCCGTCCAAGCTGCCTTCGTGCTGTCCTGTCTCGCCAGCTTCTCCACGAACTGGTGGTTCCTCGGTCTGATGAAGTTCTTCTCTGTTTGTTTGTAAGATTTGTTCTTTATTGATATTTAAATAAATACACTTGATAACTAAAATTATTCAAATCGGGATATGTTTTTTGTTTTCATTTGTTGGAGCTCGATATTTCGACATTATCTACGAATGTCTTGTTCACGAGACAAAAAAAAATACACTTGATAGTTAAATGACACAAATAGGCCGACGGCGTTTTTGAAATTTGTGTTTTTATACAATGTGTCTGGCCAATATATAATTAAATTGATAATATACCCTGTAATAATAACTTTATTACATCGACTGGCCTGTTGGCGCAGTTGGTAGTGACCCTGTTTTCTGCTCCAGGATAGTGGGTTCGAATCCCTTCCGAGTCTGGGTGTAATATATATTTATTTATATATGTATTAATTATATTTATATTTATTTAAAAAAAATGTATATCAGGCGGCTGTTCTCTAAAACACCGGCAGTCCGCCTTAAAGACAGACGACACTGTGTGTATGTTAAACATATTATTTATTTATTTTCTTTATTTATTTATTTATATCTAAACAATGTCAATATGTACCATCAAGTATAGGAGAATACATAATTTCCAATAAAAATACAATGCTTAAAATATAATTAACATAAGCGTATTTAAACTTAATTTGATTAGTTATAGCTTCTAGTCGAAAAAAGGCTTGTGTGCTTATTGAGGTATAAGAAAAATTTAAATGATTTGGTAATTCTAAGTTTGTATTAAAATGTTTGTGGATTTCGTTTCTCGAGATTTTTATTTGTTTTTTGTTTTCTATTTGTTATTGTCTAACGATATTAAAATAAAATATTTATCTCTGTTTTTTCCCATGTCCCAAATAACAAGATTATGCTATTTACTAACCTTTGATGAAGTAACAAATCATTATATAATTTATTATATGAGGTGACAATGTATTATAATGTTATATATAAGAATGTATTTGTTACATAACATTTACTATTTATTTGCTATTTATTGTTGTTAATAATAGTTTATTTTGTTCAGCTTTAAAATTGAAAATTTTGGCAAGAGCTATGATTGCTTATGAAAACATGGATATATATTTTTGTAATGTTCACTGTTAATCTAAGAAACATAAAATTCGAACTAAAATTCTTAACGTTTTTACTTTTTAATGCTTCTTCTTTTGGCTGGATTTTACGGCTTAAGGACTTAAGGGATAACTGATATTTAAGGGACAGCTGGTTCTCTTGTATGAGCCTTCATATTTGTCTGTAATAGTCTCTGGTAATACGGTACAAAACTGACGTTTTTGTTTGTTTGTTGAAACGTGTTGATCTTAGTATTTACTTAGTCTATTTTAAGAGATTTTTTCGTGTTAAAAAGCTAATTTATTGAGGAAAGTTACGGGTTTATTAAGACGATTTAAAACAGTAGATCTTTAACATAATATTCCAACCAATCCGACGAGAAAAGTTTCGGTGGTCAAAACATTTACGCGATACCCTTACCGCATTTACTGGGTTGACATTAACGCGTGTTCATTTCGTGTCATCATTTAAATAATACTTTTAAAAATTTCTTTACTTCAACGTTATTTTTAAACCGTCTCAACCGATTTACATAACATTATGTGATATTAATTATCATAAAAAAAATTGTGTGTGTCAGCTCCGACGCACGACTGGAGTTTACTCCTTAAGTACGATTGTCTAAACATACGCAAAAAGAGTTTATCCAACTGAAAATAAGATTAATACCATATGAAAGGGTAAATTAACAAATTAATGAAAATAATATACATATATAAATATATATTTATTCATTTTATATACATTTATTATAACTAATCGGCGAAATATTTTACATTAAACTTTTCACAATAGTCAATTTCAGATGTGCACAAATATTTCATTAGGAATGTTGATAAATTATGTAATTATTATTATCTGACAATTATCATTTATTTTTTAAATATTATTTTTCAATATTAATTAGAGCAACATTACTTTCGCACCGCACCATAGGTGCGCGCGCACCGAAAAAGTAACGAGGTCATTCATCATTAGATTTTACCTCTCATATTTTTCTCATACCGGGCGCCTTATATATGAAAATCGATTCTTAAGGAGTAAACTCCAATAAACTCCAAAAAAAAAAATTAAAATTTTAGTTACGCCATATTCCGCGTAAAAAAAAAAATTAAGTTTCGTTTTCCTATTTTTAGTCTAGATAAAATCATCAAATAAATCATTCGGTTTTTACGTGCTGTTAATTTTAAGTAATTTTCAACTTTATTGTTTGTTTATAATATTGTCTCAACTTTTTACATCAATGAGCGTAATGTCATTTTAATAATGTAAAAATACAAAGCTAATTATTCAGGAATTCATTAAATTGACCCGCGCTAATTGAACTGTATGATTAATTTGAACAATGTAACGGAATCCGCGGCAAACAGAGTATGTTGTTTTCAAGATCAAGTCAACAATGTACTTGTAAAAAGTTGTGTAATAATTAATATAAGCGATATAATGCATGTGAGGGTCATTTTTATATAGACTCTGAGTTTTGAAACTTAGATAAGTTGACATAATAGCTATTTTAGGTTCTGATTTGAACTGAATCAACCCGTAAACATCCCACTGCTGGGCCTTTTCTCCATGTAGGAGAAGAGAAGAGAAGAGCTGGAGCTTAATCCACCATGCTATTAGTAACGATCGTTACCAGGTGTCTATAATAATAACCGGACCTACGACTTTACGTGCTCTCTGAGTCACGGTGGGGACCCCCAAGGATATACACCCAGACCGGAAACAAATATTTTTACAAGTGCAAATATCTGCCCTGAGCGGTAATCGAACCCGAGACTGCCGGCATTGAGGCGACTACTCGCACCACTACATCAGAACGGTAGTCAATAGATGTAGATACTACATACATTTAAATAAGAATAGCTATGTATGTTAGTGTAAGAGCGAAATAAACATTTCTAATTCTGAACCTAATAATAATTAATCACAGTAATTTTAATAAATACATTTTTCATAATTTATACGAAAGAGAAATGGAGCATAAAAAATATTTTTTGGCGCTAAAAACATAAAAAAATATTTTTAAATAATTTTAGGTTTTTGAGTATATAATTAGTAAGTAACACTAGTAGTGTAAATACGTGTTTTGTTTTCGATTGTTTACTTTGATATTGAGTCGATGACTATACAATTCGTTACAGCGTTTTAAGAAATTTCATCCAAAAGTGAAATAAATAAAATAAAAAAATAAATAAACGTCTCACACTCAACGGCCCCCAGTAGGATGTGAATTCTGTGTCGGGGGTCCAGAAATTCACACAATACACAAGCACAAACGCCCAGACCACGACAAACATCTGTATGGCCTATATAGGTCATGTGCGGGGATCGAACTGCGACCGCTGGCGCATCAGCCAGTTTCTGTGACCACTGCGCCAACGCGTCATCAATGTCTATCATTTCACCACCTAGCCACCAGCTAGTATAATATGATTATTTACACTTTAGATATATAGGTTAATTATTTTTTTATTGTTCAATTTCAGTTCATGCGCAGCCAATTCTGCCACCTACACTCTCGTTGGTGAATCATGTATCAAACGGGTGAGGAGCAAGTACATGCTTCTGATGACATGTCTGCTTATCTTGTCACCAGGTATCGGAGCAGGTAGGTTATGTAAGAAAATATAAGTAAAACATTATATTTATTCCAAGACGACTTTTATTTTTTATTTAATAAACTCCGTATACAGCACACACACTTATTAGTTATTACCACAGAGCAAGAGAGAATGGCCTGACATCAATGTTGCCAACAATCATAAACATGAATATTACATTGCCAGTAACATAACCATATAAAAAATTCGTGTTCACCTCTGTTTCGTATAAAAAAGAAATACAAAGCACAAAAACTATTTAAGTTCGTGTTATATTTATTATATCTAAATAGGCCTTATTTTTGTATTCTATATTACAGCGGTATGGTGACAACTATTTATATTTTAGTAATTTGGAGGCTAAATTATTAGGGGGCATCCATTATTAAGTGAGACAATTTATTTTTTATTTAAGACTAATTAAGACTAGTATTTAAGATTTTTAATGACGTAAAAAAAAATTACGTGATATTTGCCGAGACCACCCTCTCCACTACGTGAGATTGAATGACATTTCGCTCGACCCCTTCCCCCTCTTAAACGCTTCACGTAATTACTGGATGCCCCCTTATGTAAAACTTATTACTATACTATGAGCAGCAATAATCTTGAACCAGTTTTGATTTATCAGCGACCATTGAGTTCTTACATAAAATTTTGATGAATATATAATTATTATGAATATGGCGATAATCGGATCTCCAAGTTCCGAGTATTTATTATGATTATTATATTTATATATATGATTATATGATTTATTATATTTATATTATATTTCTTAAAAAAAATTTGTCAACATCAGTTTTCCAGTTGAAGAAGGTATCAACGAAAGTAAAAATGCATAAAATAGTGAATATATATTTACTGTCAATAGTTGTCTGGATTCAACGCTATTTTTCGGACTTTGTATGTCCTTTGGTCATTATAGTGGCGCCCTCTCTGTTTCCAGTTTCAACAAAAGCAAATGCTATTAGAACGTTTCTGTAAAAATTAAATCAAAATAACCGACAATAGTATACATAGATTTTCTTTTTCAAAAACTTTTGTTTTTACACAAGTTGATCAAGAACAATATCGACAGCCCATTTCTACTGAATAGAATACATTTTTAGTGCCAAGAAAACATCAACGTTAAAGAACCTAAAAGCAGTTCTATGTTCCCATATATTGCATTAAACTAGGAAATATTTTACCATTCTCCAGAATGACTAGACTATACCTACAAATAACAAACAATTCCCAAGCTCTCTTGATTTAGATATACTGCACAATAACATACATAAGTAATTGAAGTAATTTAATTTAGAGTATCACGCAGGGTTTATTTTGTAATTAATTTTGTTGTGTTTAATTCATTTGATCCTAGTTTTTTTTTTTTTTTGTTACTATTGAAGTCGTGTTTTCTGAATGCTTAGCTTTAATCGCCTATAATTGGGAAGACACATGAACCATTATTTTTATATTATTATTAGTTTCGTTGGTGATTTTTAATAAATAAATAAAAATAAATTCAGTTCATACTCAAGTTGATTTTTCCAAGAATTTCTAAATCGTCATTATACAATAATTTATAATTTTAATGTAATCCGACTCTTTATTTATTAGGAATGGTATGCAAGATTATATTTTAGAATATTTATTAGATTATTATATATTTCAATAAGGCTATTATTTGTATGTGACTAAATTCAGGGCTACTATACCCTTACAAATAAAATACTTACAGCAACACTTTTACGAGTTAAGTAATCACAAATCCTATTAATATTTTATGATCAATTTCAGTCTTATCCTACCCAACTCTCTTTTTGGACTTCAAGATGGAAATACCATTTCTCGGTATTAACTTCACACCATGGCGTCTCCTGATTATCGTCCTGGCGATACCATTAGGAATTGGCGGTGCAGCTATCTGCTTCTTCTACGAGAGTCCGAAGTTCTTGATAAATTGCGGTCGGAATGACGAAGCAATACAAGTGTTGAAGTCTATACACGCTATTAACAATCGAGGCGCAAAAGATTGTTTTCAAGTAAGTTGACTGATTAAAAGGTTTTTATAGTCACGTTAAATTATTATAGGGTTCATTGTAGAATCTCTTTTCCTTCATTTCTCTCCTATCAGAGCGGTTGTAGTCATCACTTCCCAGTAGTGACACGCTTGACGATCCGTCTCCATTACTCCCTGACTGGTTTTCGGGAGCACACATGCAGCGGGACTTCTCAGATTGTGATTGGACTGATCATTGTAGAAAACATAATATATTAGTAACTCCTCCTTAATAGGGAAAGATTTTTGTTCACTATGAAGTCATATGGCCCACAATATGGACATTCTAGAAAAAAAGTAACGAAAATAAATTTCAGAAATAGCATCTACCTAAATAAACGTAATAGTAAAAAAAAAGGAAATTACGTACTCTCAAAAATTTTATAGAAAAAATTCCCTTACAAATTGTTTTTACAATAAATTATTATTTTTTAAATTTTCCAGATAACTTCAATATATTTGGAAGACGCAGTCACCACAAAGCAAAGATCTTTATGTCGTGCCATGTTCGAGTTGGGCGCGCCTCTGTTTCGACCTCCTATGCTCTGGAGGACTATCCAACTTTTTTTTATTGTAGCTGTAGTGTATTTCACGTAAGAGAATCCATAAACTTATGCAATTTTATTGCAGTTTTTTTTAGGCTAGATAACTGCTTTGTTCTAGAAGTTAATAACACAACAGTAGACATTAAAATAACTAAAATAATTGATGTAGCGACATCTATCTCGCCACATACAAACTAAAAACTGACGTATCCTACATCGCGCTATCAAAGATTGAACATATATACAAGAACCCGCAACAACCCTCCCAAACTGATGACCCCGACGGGATGTCATCATCACTTCCTCATTCCGCCAAACTAGTAACCTCAAATGCGGTTTTTAAAAAATCTGAGAATATACAGCCTCGGATCTAGGGGAGGGTAAACTGGGCTACTCGCCCCGAATAGCAGTTTCAGAGGGTGCCAAAATCATAATATCTTTGAAAAATACCAGCGAACGTTGATCTATCAATCATGCATTTTATTTTTAAACTCCCAGTTAGTATTTAAATACATTATATCCTTAACGAAGGATTATTACTGTCACCATTACAAAAAATGTCATTTATATTTTCACAATTTATACAAAATGTTCAGAGAGCGCCACTATAAAGTATTTGCCCCGGTTTAAAAAAAACGTAGATTCGGGGCTGTGAATACAATATTTCGCCTTAGTTATACGCATAATAGCTTGTGTATTTTTTTTTTTTAATAAATAGGATAAATGTAATAAACAATAAACGTAATTACAATTCAAAACTTAAAATAATTATTTACAAACAGTTTTGGTATAATTATCTTGTGTGTAAGTTATCTTATTGTTCACAGTAACAACAGTCTTCTAGTATGGTTGCCTTACATCATGAACAAAGTCAGGCTGAGCCTCAACCGGAATAGCACCGCCGCTGGAGATATCTGTTCATTAATCTCTGTGAAACCAGCACCAGTCGCAATGAATGGAACTTCTTTATCAGTCAACGCTACTGCTGTCGTGAGTTATCTTATTTTATATATTTAAAAAGTTGTTTCGGAGATGGATAAGATAGTTATGGTTACAACGCGTATAAACCACACCGCCATATATAATGTTTACATACTCTATATTTTTATGTAATAATAAAAGTTCTCTCACTTTCAATTCTTCTTTCCACCAAACCATTATCACTTCTTAAATATTAAAAATACATTAGACATATACCAATTTTTATTAGCATATTTTAACTAATATACCGTCTAAATCCTAGCGATTATAAGGCAACCTTTTCCTAAAATAAAAAAAAATAAATAATAAACGCCTCATACTCAACAACAATCAGTAGAAAGAAAATATTGTGCTAGGGGTTTAGTACACACACACACTCGCAGACAATGAAAATATCTATTATGTGCTATTTACTATTAAATTTGAATATTTATAAGGAGACACACGATAAGCGTAGATGTCTAGATGCGAGCCGGAACCAGAGAGGACGCTTTTCCTCTATATTATGTCCACAGACACGAAAGACGCCGTTTGAGCGTTTGATCTAAATGGAGTCATTCATAAACAATAGATATAAAGAGCAGTCTATACTAATTTGTTATGAGCGGAGATCGAACTTGTGACCGATAGCATAACAGCTAACTGCCGTGAACGGTCACTCAAATTAAATCAAATTTGTTTCCATTCCAGACGCCGGATGTGTGCCTTGGTTATATTGAAGACAACGTTGTTATCACACTATTCATGTCACAGTGCGTTTACGCTTTACTAACCTTCGTGATCTCTTACCTCATGAAATGGAGGAGGATTGTACTTTTGACCATCTTAACTGTCTCAACTTTAAGCGGAGTTCTACTCAACTTGATGCCTGAGCCCGTTTCAAGTGTGTTTCTACTGATGGTCTTCACCTGTACCAACCTCGGTATGGGTATCTTAGCTTCGTATTTTGTGGATATGTACCCTACTTCTTGTAGGTAAGTTTGGATGTTTATACTTTCCTTTTAATCAAAAACATGTGAACCTACACAATCGCTTTATGCAATAAATAAAGAAATTTAGTCTTAGATAAGTTTAAGTAAATCGTGACACATGACGGAAATAATAAACCAAGTTATTTCAACTACTTTAAAACATTTAATAATATTTGAATATCACTCAACATGTAGGATGTTGGGAGTGTTCATATTATTAGCTAAATCAAACTTACATTCATTATTCTTTGAGTAAGCGATGTATTTGTTTCTTTTCTGACACCGCGAATATTAAGCAGCGATCATTTTAGAGCAGTCTGAAGTCTGAACACAAGCTTGTGTCATTTTTTTTTAAATATACAAAAAAAAAAAACAATTATTTTATTTTTTAATTAATAAGTTGTTTTCATTTCAGGGGTATGGTAGCATGTCTCAGTATAATGGTTGGTCGGACGAGCACGTTCATAGGCATCAACGTAGTTGGCAACTTCGTCTTCTACCACTGCCACGTCACATTTTACATGTGGTCGCTTCTTGTTTTAAGTTAGTAATTTATTTTTTATTAAACCTTATTCCTAACATAGAATACTTTAAAACAAGTAAAATATACTAAAATAATAACATCAATATATGAACTGACCTGAAACAAAACCTGATGCATGAAATCGGATGCTGTTTACAGAGTCGTGATTCTGAAGATCAAACTTAAAATCTAGTATAGGTTTACATCTTGATACACCGACAAGAAATGGAATTATTAATCTGTAAACATTTTTTTTATTGACTGCCGTTGTCTTACTCTACTATGAATATAAAGACAAATTTCACAATTGAAAAATTCTTCTGTCTGTTTGCCTCTGGCCATCATGTTATGCCACACATAAACATATAAGCAGAGCAGTAACCATTAAAGTCAATGTGGATAAAACGAGCGACTAGTATAATATAAATAACAAATCCTATGGTGCCATGATTTAAAAAAAATCGTTAAGATAAATTAATGTTTTTTTTCAGGTAGTGTAATAGCAGCATGGTTTTTGCCTCCAGACAAACCATTGAAGAGTTAAAATTAAGTATTATCAGTTAATAGGTATATTACGATCTGTGATCTTAGATTATATAAGAATCTAGACGTGTTCTTATGTATTAGTTATTAATTATATTTAGGACTATTTGAGATAATATTAAAAGACAAAAAGATCATCACCAAGCTTTATTTAATCATTTTGTATCCATTGGTTTAGTTTCTCATTGTTTAGATGACATGGAAATAAGTATTAAGACAAGTAAATATATGAATTGAATGGTATTGTTTAATACAGTGATAATTTTATACAATAGCCTAATACCTAGTACCTGTCCGGCTAGCATGCGCGCACGACAAAATGTTGTCTACCCCTTTTCTCGTATTATTTCTCTGTCTACAATAGCTAACATGCGTGCACGTGATACTCTTCTCGTTACGTCGATAGAAGAGATAACATTAAGTTTTAGATAGCTGTGGTATTTATCTCTACGGGATGTAACATGACATAGTAATTTTGCTGAATTTTGACGTGATTTTGACGTTTGAAGAAGAATTTTATCGACGAGATAATTAGAATTAATTTTCTTCGGAAGAGAATTTTGTCTCTCGTAGATTTTCTCGATTAGCCTAACATGCGCAATGTTGGGCTAATCGAGAAAATACTTGATGTAGACATATTATCTCTCTCTCTCTCTCGTCAAGAGATATCTCGGTACGCATGCTAGGCCAGCTGGGTGATGAGTTTTCTCTAATACGAGATATACACAAAAATAAACCCAGATCATAGTTTACTTTTTTGCCACTGGCTGCGCAGTATTCAGGACGTACCGATACTATGTATTGTTGTTATTAGTACACGTAAATACGGACAGGCTAACCTGGCTCGTGAATGAAAAATTAAATTAAATTACATATAAAATATATATTTTTTTTAAATAGTTATGGTTGCTTTAGTGGCCGAAAGGCAAGTGAGAATTGAGGAAAAATTGCTTTAGTGACTAGTGTCAGTAGTTGTATTTAAACGAGTATTTTTTGAAAAGTAGCGCGTCCTACCAGCAAAATATCTGTCCCCTAAATTGATGCCGTTCGTTCTACATTATGTTCGGACTCCTTGTAATCTATACTCCGTGGCGGGAGTATTACAAGCGTGCCAAATGCCATGTGAAATGGTGAAAAAATACTGGTTGAGAATGTCGGTCCCTGCTAAATCGTAATTACGATTTTCTGGATTAAAATGAACCAGCATCCTGTAACTAGTGAAGGCAATAGTGAAGATTTTATCTTAATTTATTATATATAATTATAAAGTGATTTTATTAACGCTATATTTAATAATAAGAACATAACTTGGAGAGGCCTGTGTCCAGCCATGGACTGCGTTAGACTGGTGTAATGTGATTCGATATTTAATAATAAATTATTACTAAATGAAATGAACAGGGTTATTTCGAATAGATTAAAATTAAATTAAAAATATTATAATTTTATGCAAATATTTTTATTTTGTCTTTCTTTGAATAAATACTCATACAATTTAGCTCTAAAAATATGTCTTTATTTCCATGTAATATTAAATAAACGAATAAAAAGAAAAGGAAATTTGATTTCAATGTACATTAATTAAAAAAAAATATTATAAAATAGAAATAAATTATAAAATACACTTAGACACTTATATTTTATGTATATTTAATTTAAAATCATTATATAACTTGTTATTTTATAATATCATTGTAAATTTAAATCAGATCTATTTGTATAAGAATTTAATTCTATTTAACGTTTTATAAATAATTTTGCTTTTAAGCTTTATTTAAATTTTTTTATAAAATAAATAATATTATTAATATTTTCTCTAATGGACTTTGATAATAATATGTAAGAAATTTTCTTATTAAAACTAATCCTTAAAGAGTATTAGGTATGTCATACATTCTTACACTAATATATATCTTAGGCTAATATTCACATTAACTACGTTTTTTAAACGTAAGCCGAAATGGCACATCTGTTAAAAACTAAAAAGTATATATAAGGCTTTCTACAAACGAGCTTTTTAAATGCAGCGTTTTTTTGGATAGTAATTATAATGGTAAAGTTTTTGAATAACATATAATGAATTTTATGTACACGCGTAGGCCAAATAGACGATGCGTCTTTTATATATTATGTACTCGTAATAAACATATAAACGCATCGTAGATACAAAAATAATGTTACTAAGTAAAACCCGACAATGCGTTATCGCGAAAGCGTTGTGCGTACATTGTGATTTTTTTCATACACAAAAACGTACTAATTTTACGTACACAATGACCAGTTCCATATTTAGAATGCATTAGAAGTTTCGTTTAATAATATAAGGTATATTTAACATACACGATTTTTAAAACTAAAAATAGCAAATGAAACGCTCATTGACACCTTGTATTGAAACACATTAATATAATGAAATATAAAATTTGTAATAAACTAGATTGGATAATACTAGGACGGAATTTATTTACTAAATTTTAAGTTAAATTCGATAAATCCTTGAAAGTTTGTATTTAGGATTTTTCTTGTGTTTTACAAGGCACTTGACAACACATTTGAAAGCTTCAATCTTTGTGACGTTAGGATAACTATTACCATATACTGGCTCAGAGAGCAGAGCTATATTTCGAATCTTTTGTGACGAGAAAATAATGAAACACCGTTACATAGCGTGAAACACTTGTTATTTTGCGCTTGAGCATCTGAACGACTCAGATATGTGTATAACAAATATAATGTGTATAAAATGCTCATCAATAATCTCTAAACCGGTCTATGTGTACAAACCCTTATGACACAAGATATTCATTCATTCGTGCATTTAGGTTATCAAAGGTAACAAAACAGCGTGGTATATAGTAACGTCAACTACTATCATTTAATGTTCAATTAACAATTTCATAAAATACAACTTTATACACTAATATTGTTATATTTATATTTTTAGTATGATGAGAAGTTTAAATATCATAGTGAATAGGATCCTAGAACGCTAAAGCGAATATCCCAGTGAAATACATAAAAATTCTATACTACAGCTTATAGGTACAGAGTTTAAGACCAACATATTAATATAATTATGTTGGTCTTAAACTCTGTATATGTGTTATATATATGAATATAACACTTAATGAGAACATATACAACTATTAACATATGCAATATGAATATTAAAAGCTTGGTCTATCTATCTAAATATAAAATCAAGAACATTTTCTTTGATGTCTGAAATTTCAATCAACGTTCATTTAATTAAAAGAACTAAAACTCTTGAAATCTCAGTACCCTATTTTAAACGTTCGGTTGACAGTGTTTATCCAAGTTTTAAACGAAGTTAGTTTACAAAAACACTATATACAATATATATTTTTTCTAAATGTATTTCAGATCGTAACTAGGTCGCCAAGTTATAACTAGTAAACATTCCAAGTATATTCTGACATTCTGGTCGTGATTGATAACGCAATTTAACTCTACTAAATAATTTGAACGTCATTAAACTATTCTGGATACTCCAATAATCTTGGAGCATAACCGCTGAAACATTATACAGCTTATTTTTATAACGTTTCTCTTCATAAGCTATGAGATTAAAATATCATTACCTACTAAAATCCAAAACCGTTCCACAAAGAACTGTATCAATTCAATAAATCAATAATCTTGTGTGTCAAATTGAAACAGTTCTTGACTAAAACCAATACCTACATTGAAATTTCGTTCAATTTTATAAATTGACAATCACACTTAAAGTTATTTTGTCAAAGACATTTAATTAACACTACATGTGAGTTGATATATATCTTTCTAATCCTACGTTCTTCTCAGCGTTGTCAGCTTCAGTCTTATTCTCATCTATTATTGTAACTTCTTCCAACTTTATCATCATAATAGCACCGATGGATACTGAAATATAATGTTTGGTTATATATAAGTTGGTGTAGTAATATATTAAAGTAGATTAATAATCCTGAAAAATGTGGAAGCATAAATATGTGTTGAATAAATGATATCGAAGAACTTAAGAAGGGGAATAGCTTAAGCTTTTTCACTGATGCTCATTATCAACGAAATTATCTAATTCTATATGTCGGAGAATCGACTGTTATTAAGGGTGGTGGTAGAAACGAAACAAGCTGGGTACGATCGTGAAAGAGGGAAGGTATTCCTATATTAAGACACGCTCTAGGCGGACAGGTCGGTTCGAGTGTATTCTGTAATTATTATAAAGTGATTGTTAATAAACATCGGTCAAGTTATACCCGTCTTAATTTTTGCTCGAGATTACCCACCATGGCTGAACTCGAAGAAAGAACATGCTCACTGAGTCCCGTTTTTCCATTGACGGCGACATACACATGCTATTATTATCTTAATTATAGTTATCGGTCGCTTTTTACCCGACTGCACCAGAAGGAGGGTTTTGTTTTCCGAGAGTATGTATGTACATATGTATGATTGGTTGGCTCGCTCTGCGGCCTGAACGGCTCGATGGATTTTAGCTTGAGAGGTGTCATTAGGTTCGTTTTACTGTGAGAGTGACACTGGGTATATCAAAATAAAAATAAATAAAATTGCGGATTTTTGGTGCCTAATTAATTTCATTTTCAAATTACACAGAAACGCAGTCGGTTTTTTTTAGTTTTTATAATAATTATATTGACTTGTTTTTATTTTTATTTGCTTTGGTATAAGGCATATCAAGAAAAAATAAATTCACTTTTATTAGTATAAGTAATGAATATGGATCAAACGAGTGCCTAAAAAGAATGAAATGAAGTAATTACTATTTAAGCTTAAATCAAAAATAAATGAATATTACTTACGCGCTAGTAAAGTGGCGACGGATATGAAGGGTGCTGGACATGAGAAGTCCAGTAATACTCCAACCGCCAGGTTAGAAGCCACTCCCCCGGCACGACCCCACCATGCTCCCCAACATACGCCTAGACCACTGGAATAAAAATATCACTGTACAGTAACAGCATGTTAATGTCCCATTGCTGGTATAGCCATATATTTGGAAAATATCAATTTTAATTGAGTTTGAAATTCATACACCTGTAACCATATCCTATCCCGTTAACTGAGTACTTATGTGGCGACCAATTGTATATTTTCGCTTCGTTTAACTATGTTGTTCTCATGTAAATGACTTTGTCTTTTTAAGAATTATTTCTTTAAACCCAATCTTTTAACCTAAAACTAGTATTATATTAGTTCATACAGCAAAATATGATTATTCTTACCCTAATTTCGCCGGAAGAGCATGCAGCAACAATCTTATCAACAGCACGTTCCCGTTCAGCGACGCAGCGTTCAGCACGGCAGCGGCTGCGACGGCTAATTGTGAAGACGCGGTACACGCGCACACGCACGCGGCGAGGCACACACACGCGAGCGTGCACGCAAGCGCACACAGCGCGGCGGCGCGCCGCACGCCCGCGCCGCCGCGAGACGAGACCAGTGCGCACGCGGCGTTACCGATCACGCAACATGCGCCTGCTATTAGACCTGATGTGAAGACCTAACATAAAGAAATAAAGTCGATTTACGAACGATAATTTTACGTGATAACGTCATAGGAAAAAATTGCATACTTTTATGAATTGAATTGAATGATTTTATCACTGAATTGTTATTATTTTGTATCATAATATAATAAGAAGGTGTAAATTCAATTGATTATAATTTATATTAACATTTCTTGCACTCGTTAATTCAAAAAAAAAGTCTACTTAAATTATAAAGATTAATTAACTAACTAAATTAAAGATTAAGTAACAATGTGCTATTAACAATTTATTTACAAATTATATACGTGTGTGACATTTAAGATCCTCCAATCTGCGTTATTCTTTTTCATTCAAGCCGAACGCTTAGGTCAATTGTGCCTCTCTATTGCTTGTTTCGCGCTCTCGCTCGCGGAACGTGACAATGAGTCATGCTTTTTCGTGCGTGTAGCCGGCATTCATTGATTTTTTTTTTTATTTTTTTTTTATTATTTTTTTCATATCATTTATTGGAATAAATAATGAATAACGCACTTAATGTTTTTTTCCATATTTAAAGATGAGACAGAGCCAAACGAAAGCTTTGTAGACTTTAGTAGCTTAACTATAATAAGATGTTATATAATATTATAAAGCTGTAATAATAAAATGTTTATTCAAAATTAACTTTATTTTTACAACATCTTAACAGCTGATAATAAAATTAATTTAATTCACGATTCGAAGCGACATTATATTATTGCAATTATTATAATTCCTCTTTGGTGGCGTCAAACAGTTTAGCATGTATAGTCGATGTAGAGCTGGCTAGTGATAAAATTATTTTAAAAAGATAATTCATTGAGTTATATACACAGGGTTATATACCAGTATATAGCCCAAACTCACTCACATTAAATAGCATTTAACAGAGGTTTCTATACAAAACTGCTATCAAAACAGTTTACCGTGGAGACGTAAATTCACATAAGCATACATATAACGAATCTCCGTCATCAGATACCCTCTGATACTGAATTTCCGACATGTACATAGAGGAGTTCGAGCTTAATTGAATACATGTCGAATCATGGCTTAGTTGAAATATATGCCGGTCAATCTGTAAAAAGTCAGTGGTGTCGGTTCACATTTCTGTCTCTCTATAGACGTTCTATCTACTAGGTCATTTCGACTCACTGGACAAAAACATAGTGTAAAATAAACACACAATTTTTTTTTATTAAGCGACTTCTTCTCATTTTCTTAATTTGTTAATTGAATACACATGAAGCCAAGACGTAGTAATAGGTACTAATAAATCGACTTTTACTTACAGAATCATTGATATTTTCTTCACATTTCTCCTCAAGGACACCAACACTTGTATTATATCGTGGTCTGAACTGATCACTGTAGACCTTAGGTATGTCCTTCCAAGCGACGTTGCTTGCATTGAATAGCATTGCATTTTCGGGTAGAGATTGATTTGCTGCACACCGTCTCCCTTGCATCCGGAGAAGAAGTTCTGGGATCCAGAGATTCAAACCAAAACCACTAAAAACAAAAATAAAAGAAAGTTTAATAAAACAAAAGAAAATAAATCCTTTTTGTAATGGAATTGAATCTGAAATTTTGCTTGTTTGTTTCAATTTCACGGCTAGACTATATTTCGTCTCGAGAAATCCTTCGATTCTTAGGGCATTGCGAAAAAATTACACAGGCTCAACCCTACCTCGATCGACTTTACGAGGTAGATGAGTCAGACTCAAAACGAAAAATTGGTGAAAAAATCGTCGAAATATTTAAATATTTATGAAAATACGATCCTTCGAATTTTTTTTTCAATCTAAATAGTATAATAAATAATATATCAACAATATATACGATATATTGTTGTTGTTGTAAATATGTGAATATCGCTTCACATTCAATGGCCGACAGTAGAAATATAAATCCTGTATGTACAGAAGCACACTCAATACAAACACAAACTTGAAACAGTACACGATTAACGTAGGCGAAACCGGGAGACACGACTAGTATTATGTATATAAAGGAAAACAAAAGACTGATACTCACGCGGCCATGTTAGCGAAGAACATGAAGAGTAACAGGCTTGACTTCACAGCGTACATCTTGGAGACGAACATTTTAAGGTCCTTCAAGACGCTGATGAACAGCGCTCTGGTCCTATTCTGGTCTCCATTCAGGGTTTTGGTCATGAATATATTGTCCTGGATCAGCTTCTTGATCTAGAATTACATTTAAATTAAATTTAATTTAATTAAATAATTATATGCCTTAAAATAAGCGGTGTCTATTTATACGCTGGTATATTTTCGTAGCATAGACGAGTATATTAAAAAAATTATAGTCAATTTTATCCGTCATATTCTTGTATATAGAACCAAACTTTCGTCTCATACCAGCTTCTGTGAAAGCGGTTGCGAATATTAAGGATTTTTCCCTGTTGGTGTATTTGTCGAAAGTCAGATTTAACGTCGTAAATTGCGATAGAATAGCGATAGCAAGAAATGTACAATTGTTGCTGTCAAGTGGTGTACCTCGACAATCGTTAAACTAATAGTATCAGTAATTATTACTAATTATTTTTATTTTTCTCTATTTCTACTATTGGTTTAAAATCCGGCGTAGTATTTGCAGTTTATTAAAGTCCTAAATTTGTATTTAAAATTTATCTCTCGCTATGTAGTGAAGTAAAGTATGGTGTGGAAGCCTGCATGTTATAGAAGAAAATCTAAGACATTTATACTCGCCTAATCTCAGGAGAGTGGCATGGTAGATTAAACTACAACAATTCATCACAGGAATTATATTGATAAGTATATATATTTATACTTACTTTAAATTCGACCATTGGACCATTATTACATCGATTAATATAAGCAAAAATCTTCAGCGCTCTTTCACTTCTGTTTGTATCAGACAAAAGTCTTGGACTCTCTGGCAGAAATAGGACCCATAGACCCGCTAGGAAACCAGGTATACTGCCTAACGCTATATATAGTCGCCACGAATAGATGGGCAGTAATGTGGTGTAACCGGTCATTTTAAATGGTATCACCAGCCATGCGATCGCTGAAATCAAAAAAAAAAAAAAGTTAAAAAATATTTTTCATTATGTAATGGAATATAATTTTATTGTTAAAAAAATGTTTTACAATTAAATTTATTATTGACGGTGAAATTTTTGACGAAATAAAACTGGTGTTATTCTAAGGTAACTGGCAAAAATATATCGCAGTTTTAAAAAAAACCAAACATACTGTCGAATTTAGAGCATCCTTCATTTTATAAACAAAAGTGTTACAATTTTGTCTTTTAAAATAAATGAATTTTATTCAAATAAGTTTATTAACCTTCTGTAATGAGGTGTATTGGGAGAACGTTACTGAGCAAAGAAGACCTTGTTTTAAAATACGAAACGAAATGAGTTCTAAGTAACTATGAAATTTCCGTTTAAAAGTATGTACTTAATATCTTAGTAAGCCACAAGTGATTACTTAGCTATAAAAACGAAAGTACGCCGTTATGACACAAGTGTTTGACGGTTCTAAAAAAACTCGAACAAATTTCATTCAACTGTTAACAAAAAAACCGTTACAATCAATATTAATATGTGTAAATATTATTAATTTTTTTTGTCTGTTAGTTGTTGTAACGTAATAAATTAAAGTAATAAAATTAATACAAAATATAACTAAGCTTATATTGTCTTTGCTTTAACACTGGATATACACCGCGATTTCACTCGTATGGACGTGTATATATCAACTTCTGTTCAACTAACATCTCTATCACCTTTGAATAAAGTATCTTTCCAATAATGAAAAATTATCAAAAGCGTTCCAAGACTTATGTATTATCCAAGATTCGACAATAAACAGACGAACTCTTCATAATATGAGTATATATATAGAGATATCTATATATCATATTTTTATAAGTAACACGAAGAATTTTTTGTTATCTTTTTAGGGTTCCGTAGCCAATTGGCAAAAAACGGAACCCTTATGGATTCGTCATGTCTGTCTGTCTGTCTGTCCGTCCGTATGTTACATCCACTTTTTTCCGAAACTATAAGAACAATACTGTTGAAATTTGGTAAGTAGATGTATTCTGTTAACCACATTAAGATTTTCACATAAAAATAGAAAAAAAAAACAATAAATTTTGGTGGTTCCCCATACTTGGAACTGAAACTCAAAAATTTTTTTTTCATCAAAACCCATTCGTGTGTGGTATCTATGGATAGGTCTTCAAAAATGATATTGAAGTTTTTAATATCATTTTTATTAAACTAAATAGTTTGCGCGAGAGACTTCCAAAGTGGTAAAATGTGTGTCCCCTGTAACTTCTAAACTAAGAGAATGATAAAACTAAAAAAAAATATATGATGTACATTACCATGCAAACTTTCACCGAAAATTGGTTTGAACGAGATCAATTTACCTTTCATTCAATCAACTCAAATATATAAAAAATAAAAAACAAGAACTTTTATATGATGTTACTTGCTGCTACGGAACCCTTCATGGGCGAGTCCGACTCGCACTTGGCCTCTTTTTTTTTACTGCACACATTCTCAGATGACATTTATGAATTATGATTCATATCGATCAATTTAAAAAAAAATATTGAAAAAATATTATACCACTTTCTCCTTCATATGTATTTTTTTGTCCCGATTCATTTGAAGTGGAAACGAAAGTGAACCGTGCTATGAGGTCACATTTGAAAGAACTAAAAACATTTGATTGATAATAATATTTCGCGGTAATATTTATTCAAGTGCTGTTCTAATGGTGTCAGTAGTTTTAATTTTTTCATTGAACAGATGTGAGGTTGGAATAGACAGGTCACGAGCTGACAATGATGGATACAACTTAGTGAAATTAGATACACACTTCCAATATAATATTATAATGAAAATTTTGTGTCAGGGATCCGGAAACACATAATAGGGACCGTGCGCGAACTATAGATGCAGCACTTCTCTCGAAAGTAGAGCCCCTTGTGTTAAATTAAAAAAAAAAAAAAAAACATTGATATAAATAGTGTAATAAATAATATTAGTTATACCTAAAAAATATATTAAATTTGGTTTTTTAATGATAAACATCCGGTCAGGATTAGAGGTCAAAACGATAAAAAAGGCTTAAAATCATTCCAATCTGGAAATGTTTTAAATGTAATTGAAACAGATGTTAATAAGCTATCAGTTATAACTTGCACAGTTGTCGTCCTAACCAGTGGTTCTAATGTTTACAGTGTGACAATTATTGTAAATTATGCAATTATTCAATTTTATTAATGTATATTTAAATTGTATTAATTAATGTATATTTAATTATGATAATTTGTACCTAATTTTTATTTAATTTGATTATGATAATTTTATTGTTCTTTATTATTTTTGATTATTTTGCTTATGATGGTGATAAAGTGTTACTTTTTTTTAAATATTAGAAATATTTAATTATATTAATGTATATTTAAAGTTCAAATATTTTAATTAATTGTGTTTTTAATCCATGTATTCCAAAATGTTATGTATACTTGTAAGTGACATGCATATTAGATACATTAATATTATATTTGTTAAATTTTAAAAGTTTTTAGTGTACGTTTTACATAAATAAATAAGGTATTATAAATTAAGTGTATGATATTCAAAAGAGTAGAAATCTGGTAATATTTAAGCTTTTTAAAAAGTATTTTAAAGTTTGACAGAATAAATGAATTAAAAAATAAAAGTTAAAGATGTTTTTAAATTTCGAATTACGAATAATACTGTGATATTGTCTAATAATTATTAATTATTTGAAATAAAAAATTCTGATTATTAACATTTTCGTTTTGCAATGTTCAATGAACATTCGGGGAAACAATAAAATTAAAATTGCGTATTATTTTTATACGGCAATGTTTAAACAGCTACGAATACATCAAGATACTTTTAATGAAATCATCACAAACACTTGTTTTAGTAAAAAAAAAAAAATAAATAAATAAAAAATGCTGATATAATGCAAAACAAATACTGTTTACCATCTTTTTTTTCCGGCAGTTGGTATAATCGTTATCTTTCTCAATTGCTATAGAAATACAAACTTTCAGATACGGCATGGGCTACACAAACGTTTGTCAAGTGGGGTTTTTAGAGTTAAGATTGTTTTTTTTAATTTTATATACCGATTCTATTGTTAAAAAACCGTACACAGACTTTATCTGATAACATTTTTCAGTAATTTCAGTTCATTCATTTCATGTAATTGCGATACCAATGTAACATGCAATTACCATACAAAGTACGTGAAAATTTATAAATTTTGGCAGTTTAGCCTCGTTCTCGTTACATTTAATGAACTTTATTAGTATTCTTTAATGTTACAATAAAGAATAGTAATAAAGCCTGTACTTCCCCAGGCTTCAGACTATCCGTATCAAATTCTTACAACAGCTCGGTAACAAAGACTCTCATACAAAAAAAAAAAAATGTCTTTTCAAGTTCGCAGAGTGTACAGTAATAAATGTTCCCAGCCGACACTTTAGTGAATTCTCGCGAAAAGAAGGTCGTAAGTAACATGATATAGGCGTCACTTACACGTTTTCTCGTGATAATATTTAAACTGTGTTATGTTATAGCCAAATTACACAAATCTTTATAAATTGTAGACTATGTGTTATTCTGATGTATAAGCTATATTACTGTAGAGTTTCATCTAAATACGTTTAGTAATTTTTGTGTGAAAGAATAACAAACATCCATCCAAACAAACGCATTTTCGCATTTATAATATTAATAGGATTATTATTATTATTAAGAATCGGCAGGTCGGATTACAAAAAATCTTTTTGTTTTTGAAACCTGTTTATACTGAGCGTAATATATAACATATTATAGACAGAACCGTTAACAGCGATACAGGTAAATTTGGGTTATATAGTTATGAATACAAGAGTTATTATTGTATTTGTTTACCTGGTAATATTAGCCAAGCCGCTACGAAGCTCATTCCAGTCACATCTAAATAGAACTGCCTTCGTTTGTAACCAACTAAATCTGATAAATACGGGAACACCAATGTCGATGGAGCACCTGAAAAATAAAATTTCTTTATTTAATATTATGGCATGAGTTTGATAGCACTAATTTTCATTTGGCATATATAACTAAATTTATTACCGGAACTTTTAAAAGTGTAAGGGCGTTTGTGCACTACAAGGAATTTTACTGCCCGGCAGTCCGATTATTTACGGTCCGATGAGGCATGAAAAAATGGAATGAAAATGAGATAAAAATGAATGGGGAAACGTAAAATGTCGGACGGTAAAATTACGTATAGTGCACAAACTAGTATATACATTCATATGGCGTGCCATATCGGACCGTAAAAAATCGAACTGTCGGACAGTAAAATTCCGTGTAGTGCACAAACGCCCTAACAGTTGAATTTTAGCCGGAATCAGTAAGTCACCTAACTTTCACAAAAAAATCTCAAATTAGTAAAATTAGGCTTAGGAACGCTGATCACATTGTACTACATAGACCGCGAACAAATTACGGTAAAAAAAATATAATGTTTGAAGGCGCTCAACACTATAATAAATTACCTCTAGATATAAGAAATTCTAAGACAACACTTACTTTTAAAAAGCTTTTAAAATTTTATATTCTAAATAAAAATTAAAAAAAAAAAAAAAAAAAAAAAATTTAATAATAAATAAATAAATATTAAGAACCACTACATACTAAATAATTACACAGTAATAATACACACAACATTTTTTATTTTTTAAATACATATATTTATAAAGTACCTACACGCATGCCACATCAAGTTTCGCATAGTCTAAGGAATCTTTAAACATATTCATTTGTATACAAACTTTATGTAACTACCTCCAATATTTTTTGCATTTTTTTTAATTGTACGTAACTGCCCCTTTTTATGTTTAAACTTTAATTGTTTCTTATGAAAGTGAATTGTATTATTCTTATAAGAAATAAAGTTCTTAAACCTGAATCAGTGATAGTTTCATAATTAACTACAATGTGTAATAACACAATTTAATTTTAAATTTAACGCAATTTTTTTATTGATTGTTTTTATTTTATTTTATTGTATCAGCCTGTAAACCACTCACTGCTGAGCGAAGACCTCTTCTTCATATAAAAGAAGTGTTGGAGCTTAATCCACCACGCTGCTACACAGCGGATTTTCGGATAATTTCCCTACCATGGATAACGATAGTTATCAGGTGTCTATGATAAAAACCGGGAGCAACGGCTTTACGTGCTCTTCGTGGCACGATGGGGAGACCCACTAGGACCGGAAAATAGGAATTAAATATTTGCACAAATACAAATATCTGTCCCGAGCAGGAAACGAACCAGCGATCGCTGGCGCGTGGCGTTGAGGCAACTACTCGCACCACTACACCAAAACGTTTGTCGTTATTGTATAATGATTCATAAATTTTTTAATGCCTACAATTTAATTTTTTTATTTTTTATTTGTTGATCTAAAATAGTGGACTGGTCCAACGGGTGGAAAAAGAGCAAGAGGTAGATCATTTGAACTATGGATAGATGACATCATAAAAACAACGAGCAGAGACTGGCTGGAATTGGCCAGAACAGCATTGTATACTCTTTACTAAAACAAGATATATAATATAATAAGATAATGTAATACTAGATTCAGCTTGTAGAGATCGGTTCTTTTCTTCGCAAGTGGAGATGGGAGTTTTTAGTATACTGTACTGCAACACACTTTAATAGTTTCACTATCTACTAAATATGCATTTCCACAGGGGGTGAATGGATACACATATCTAAGAATTTCTTCCAAGACATGCTGGTATCTAAGACGTAATTTATTACAAATATACACGAAAAATCGTAATTAAAAAAACTAACTAAATATAGCCTCACAAACCATATACCAGATACGCGATGAAAGTTTTAAATATTGTGATAATATATTCATTTGAATAAAAGAAGACAGCTGATCTTACCAATTAAAAATCCGTTAATAGTCCTTGCAGCAAGCAGCAGGCGGTAATCTGAAACAGTGCTCTGGGCCAGGAGTATCGTTGAATCCACCAGTAGGGTCATGCTAAGGATATTCTTCCTTCCGAAGACATCGCCCACTATACCCCAGAAAAATGCGCTCGCTACACCACCTGGTTGCGGAAATAAGTGGAATAAATCGATTATATTTAAAAAAAATGTTTTTAATCAGTAATACTAACAAACAATTGCTTATTTCTTGCTTATTTCTCCCGTGAAACAGCTTTGCTGTGTTTCGGAGAGAAGGGCAAGACAGGCAGTGTAATTACTGGCACTGAGACTAACACCTTATGTCTCTGGATAGGCAACACATAGATGAGTTGCCTGGGCTAGTTCCAGGTAAACTAGTTTATGTTCATGGGCGACGTTAACCACTTACCATCAGGTGGAACGTCTGTCAGTTTGCCTATTCACTTAACGTTAAAAAAAAAAAAAAAAAAAAAACAACATTTCTAACTAATAGTGTAAAGAAATAAACTCAGTAATTTAATTACCTAATCGATTTACAACGGTCATTTGAATTTGTAACAAATTACATATTTTCATTATTCAGATTTACGACAATAATTATTATGTAAATATTTCCTAGTAGTTTAAAATTAAAACAACTGTGATGTTTAGTTCACAGGACACGTGGAACAACCTGTTAAACATTTAGGCTAACAAAATTTACTTAAATATACTATATATTTTCTTAAATATATATATAAAATATATATCTGTCATAATCATGCATGTCTCGACAGAAATTCTGAGACTTGTATTGTTTGTTGCCAATACGCAGAAAAGTACGTAAGTTAAACTTAATTCACATAAGTCTATTAACTTAAAGTACAAATATACTCTTAAAAAATTCATAAGCATATAATAAGCATGTATCCTTTTGGGGATTGTTGGAAACATGCGATGCGTCATCAGTGACGTCACTTCAATTAACCGTTTAACGGGAACAAGCTAAAGGAGTAAATTGATCTGTACCAATCGATTTGCGACGATCTCGCCTACGATAAACAGGCGACTGAAATAATACTTTTAAGATCATTATTGAGACTTGAGAGAGACGAGGAGAGACGGGATATTTACCTGAATTCTCGATGTTTAAGTATATGTAATTTGCCATGAACTGAATTGAATCAGCCTGTAAGCGTCTCACTGCTGGGAAAAAGGCCTCTTCTGCGTGTATGGGAAGGGTTGGAGCTTAATCCACCACGCTGCTCCATTGCGGGTTAGCGGATAATTTTCCTACTATGAGTAACGAAGTGTCTATGACAACAACCGGAACCGATGGCTTTACGTGTTCTCCGAGGTACGGTGGGGAGACCAACGAGGACATACATCCAGACCGGAAACAAATATTTTCTTAAGTACAAATATCTGCCCCGAGCGGGAATCGAACCCATCACCACCGGCATTATGGCGATTACTCGCACCACTAAATCAGAACGATCATCTATTTTTTTAGAAACTTTCCATATATTTTTTTTACCTGTGTAATTGAGAAATGTTGGGTACGAAATACCGCCTCAGTAACAGGTAATATTGACGTGTCATTTAATCACGAACCGCTCATAAACGCCATGTTGATCAGGCCGGCCTGGTACGTGGTCAGCTGCAGCTCGCAGCGCGCCGCAGGCAGCACGTACGACATCACGCAGTTCTGCACGCCCGTCGTGAAGAATGCGAATGCGCACGCGCCGAGCACGCTGCGGCTGAAGCGACCGTAACCTGAGGCAATTTTTTTAAATATTTAAATTAATATGTTTAACATACACACATAGTCGTCTGTTCCTAAGGTAGACAACTTAATGCCTGTGTTTTAGGTAACAGCCGACTGATACACATTTTTTTAAATAAATATACATTTGAAAACAGATATTATGTAAATAAATATATATTACACCTAGACTCGGGGCGAGAATCGAACCCACAACCCAGGAGCAGAAAGCAGGGTCACACAAACTGCGCCTACAAGCCAGTCAAAGTGAATTTACATTTTATTTGTTCTAAAACAAGCTGTACCCACACGACTTCATCCGCAATAACGTATTTTGACTTTTATTTTCTTCTCCAAGGGAATCGTACTATATTTCCAGATTAAAACTGTCCTAACTCGTAGTATAGACTGTAATCTTGCCAACTCTCATTCAAATCAATTCAATACTTTTGGCCTGGCGTGCGACCAAAGACAAACATACAAAAACTAAACAGAATACCCTCCAAAACCTCTTCTTTCATTTTTTTTTTAAATATAATTGTATATAACAATCCGCGTTGTATTTGTGACTACTGTTCCAAAACTATGATTTTCATAATATAAGTATTTATTTGCTTTTCTAATTTAAGAAAGAGTTATTAAAATCTGTAAATTCTGAAAAATGAAACATACCGTTCTTTATAAGTTAACTGGACGGGTATAGACTGAATTAATTTAATAGGCTGAATGAAACATAAATTGGTGACACCGCGATCATCTAAACTGAATTCAACTGAATCAACCTGTGAACTTCCCACTGTTGGGAAATGGATTCTTCTCCATATAGGAAAGGAAATGGATTTTAATCCACGGCGCACCTCTACTACGAGTTGGTGAATAATTTCCCTACTATGGGACTGACAGCTTTGCGTACTATCTCACTCATCACTCATCGGGCGACTACTCGTACCACTACACCAAAACGGTGTGTATAGGCTATTATAATTCAATACTTTTTCACACATAAATATATTATATCAAAGAGTGATTAACTAAAATCAAATAGAATAGTATATAAAGGAAGAAATTGAAGGTCATTAAAGGTCATTCCATCTAACCGCATTTTCTCATCATACAATAAAGCAGGTACTGTATTAAGAGCTCGTAAAGTTTACAACCAACATATCGTCATAATAATTGAGCAGAACAATAACATGGCGAGATAATATTTAGAAATACGTCGCATTGTCTAAACATCGATGTTTGATTCAGTTACGTCGACATAATTATATCGATCGGTATTCGCGATGATTAATTGTATTTACATAATATTATCGTTAATGAGGGAAGCTGTACTTTCGCCACCACTCTTTGCGAATGTGTCTTCGACGCAGGTTCATCATCACATTATCTATTCAATTTAGCCACATTTTGTACATTGTAATTCATCATCATCATCATCATAATATCAGCCATTGGATGTCCACTGTTGAACGTAGGCCTCCCCCGTCGACCTCTAGAGCGACCGGTTCAAAGCATCTTCCATCCAACGGTTTCCAGCGACGTTCCTCAAGTCGTCCGTTCATCTCGCGGACGGCCGTGACATTGTGATTATATACTAAATATTTTAATGATTTATTTCATTTGTAACGCTTATATAATATTTGTTTTGATACTGTTTTAGAATCCACAGTGCACAGTAAAATGATTTATTGTTTTTGTTTCCCTGCTTGTGATGTTTTTAAAAATGTTTTTTTTTTTTTTAATTTACGATGAGTAATTTTGAAAAGGATCACGTGAGAATTGGCGATACATTTACAAGCAATTTTTCCTTTCCTCCTATAAAGGAGAAGTTGACGCTTAGTAAAGATTAACTATAAAATATTTCCATGAAAATGAACTTATATTTCCTACGACTATTTTCCTCCATCTTTATTATCGGATTTCTCTATACTGAACCAGTTACCAAACAAAACTTTGTATGAGGTATTTTGACAATGAATTATAAGAATCAAAATGACGTTGTCTTATGAGTTATTTCGATTGTTCAAATACATCGGAAAAAATGTTTGTCCATCGTTATTCTTGTTATAACGAAATACAAATACTTACCACACCCCCTTTTATAGAAATTCGTAATACTAAGAATCGTACCATATTATTGACGTTAATGATGCTACAAAATATCAAATATAATTTTATTCGTTTGCACGTATCGTGTAAACTGTTTTAATTTTACTCTAAATCTACTCTTTAATTGTGTAAGTGGAATTTCACTAATTTTAAGTGACTATTCACTATTCAATCAGAATTAGTGATTATACAATTTATGAATATTAGATTCCACTGATTTCATCATTAAATATGTGTTTATGTATTAGTGAGTATTCACTAACTTGTTATTGAAATTCACTGATATGCAATGAATATAGCTTAACTAACGTAAGTAATATAAATTCCACTAATTCATTTTTAGAGAGTAAGCAATGAGTTAAACTAAAAAAAAATATTATACCTACTAACCTTATGATAGTTCAATGATTTTTTAAACCGGCCGTTTGACAAGTATAGTGACACGATGGATATCTTGCATGAATAATACACTAAAAGTTGTACAAAATAATCTTCACGATGGCACAGAATTCGTCAGAAATATGCTACTTTTTATAGAACGAATATTTAGTGAGTGAAAACTGAAATAAGACAGCTGAAATTTTAACTTCTAAATATATTTGGAAATTCATCTGTTTGAAATATATATTCACAATTAAATCTATAGCAGCGTAGCGGATTAATATTGGTATTTTTTGTGAAAAGGAAAACAATTGAAAACGACGGACACACTTTGAAAGCAGAAACAGTTTGTTGCAATACATACTGTATTGTACAACGTATCTGCAATTAATTATTACAATTCATCTCATGCTTGACAAGGCAAAAAAAGTATAAAAACTTTTATGTTACCAAATATATCATTCTGAGAACTGAGCGTCGGATACTTTTTCTTAAAGAGAGAGGATGTTGCCCCGACGACATTAACCGACAATTCATATATTACTTAAATGCCTGTATGAGACTACGATAAGCCATTCTGATAGAGTTTCTAGTGAAATCTAGATCTAAAACTTATGTGTTTAATTAATATTATAATTAAATGGTATCCTCAGATTTGAGTTTGCTAGCATAGGCTTTCATTCACTGAAATTACCTGAACTGAATCAGCTTGTAAATGTCCTCCAGCTGGGTTAAAGTCTTTTTCTCCATATAGGATAAGGATCGGCGTTTAATTCACCACGCAGCTCCACTGCGGGCAGATAAATAATTTCCCTACCAAGAGTGCCGATAATTGTTAGGTATCTGTGATAACAACCGGGACCGACGGTTTTACGTGCTCTCCGAGGCACATTGTAGTGACCAACAAGGACATACACCCAGACTAGAATCAAATATTTGCATAAATACAAATATCTGCACGAACGCTAACGTTGAGGCGACTATCCGCATTACTACACCAAGACGGATAAATCCATTGAACATACCGTATAGGATGTTGGGGTATAGATATACAAATACGTACATAGCTTATTAATATCTTAAGGCCTATTTAATCCTGCTGACAAATTCTCTGATAGTCCATCAGTAACTAATGTGCGAGATAAACTGCAACTTTTGGTTTCACAAGTTGCGAATAAAAATATCTGATAGACTATAGAAAAATATAGATAGAAAGTGAAGTTTAATGGTGAAAAAGAATAAACTTAAACATATCAGAAATTTTTATCTGTTAGTTATCGTTATATGTTAGATAACTATCTGAAAATTTATTAGCAATCAGTGAAGCTGTCTTTTAGTTTTTACATATTATTAAATTTCAAATAATTTTATTTTTTGTTTCTGTGGTTTTTTTTTTCTTATTGCTTTTGTTGTTGACGACGCGTTGGCGCAATGGTCACAGCAACGGCTGATGCTCTAGCGGTCGCGGGTTCAATCCCCGCGCATGACAAATATTTGTGTAGACCATACAGATGTTTTTCGTGGTCTGAGCGTTTGTGCTTGTGTATTTTGTGTGTATTCGGACCCCCGACACAGGATTCACATCCTACTGGGGGCCGTTGAGTGTGAGACGTTTATTTATTTATTTGTTGATTTTCCTTAAAAAGCACCAAATTGCTTCAGATAAAGGGATTCTAAGAGACTACTTCTGAAGTATGATCTTCATTATCATCAAAATTGATTCATAATTGACGGAGTAATTGCGTAACAAACATACAAAAAAAAAAACAGACGAATTCAGAACCTCCGCTTTTTTTGAAGTCGGTTAATAAGTGTTTTAAATAAAATAAGAATCATTATATATTATGTAACATTGTTTTGCATTGTATAAATGGTGGTCGAAACCGCAGAATAGTCGTCTATGTGTGTAGGTATTTTAACAAAAACAATTAATATTTGAATGCCTTAAATATTTTCTTTTTAATAAAATTTATCAAAGTAATAAATTATGAATTTGTTGAAAAATAAATTATTTATTAGGAAATAAAATATTTCTTAAGAAAAAAAATAAAACCAAAAACCGACTTCAAGATTATACCTAAATGTACAAACTTGAACTAAAAAGTAGAAAATAATATTTTAATTACTTCAAAACAAAGATCATTAAAGGACGATAAACGAAATTATCGATACTTATATACCTACTCGTATTGACAATTATTTAAGATCAGCTATTTTTGGGGTCGTTACATTTTATTATTTATTAATAAAATTTATTTTACAAAAAAAGACAGATGAATTGAGAAGCTCCTCCTTTTTTGAAGTTGGTTAATAAAGCGTAAGGTAATATTAATTTTTAACGTTAGATTTAGAATTATGTGGAAAAGTTTACAATTCTTTACTTCCATGTAATATGAGTCGAATTATGATATGATGATAGTTTAAATTATTACAGGTGTATAATATAGAATTGTCAGTCTAGTGGTGCGAGTTGTTACCTCAAGGCCAGCGGTCGCGGGTTCGAGTCCCGCTCGAGACAGACATTTGTATTTCTACAAACATTTGTTTCTGGTCTGTGTGTATGTCTTTGTAGGTCTTCTCATCATGCTTCGGAAAGCACGTAAATCTGTCCTTCCCGAATATTAGCAAGAACACCTGATAGCGATCGTTAGTTATGGTAGGTAAATTATCTACCAACCCGTACTGGAGTAGCGTGATGGAGTAAGTTACGACCCTTCCCCTATATGAAGATGCCTTTGCCCAGATGTGGGACGTTTAGACGGATTAAATTCAATTAAATAAGCTATGATTATATGTATTATAATATATAAAATAAACAATCATGTAACAAGTCTAAAACATATTGTTTTTGTCACAATGAATTATTGGTTTAAATAATATTCAATATTCAATAAATTACATTTAACATTACTATTATTTATATAGATATTAGGAACGAGTCATTTAACACTTCCATTGAAGATTTGTGATGTGATTTATAACATACATATTTGTCATTGTTTTTTTTTTTTTTTTTCTATTTCTGTTATATTATATTTAGTATATTTAGTATAGTATAGTATTATATTTAGTATAGTTCGTAGTATAGTTCTGCGTGTATATTTTTGTGTCGTTGGTACCGGTTGTTATCACAGACATCTGATAGGAACCGTTAGTCATGGTAGGGAAATTATCCGACAACCCGCAGTGGAACAGCGTTCTGGATTAAGCTATTACCCTTCTTCTAAATAAAGAACAGGCCTTCGCCCAGCTGTGGGTTGTTTACTGGCTGCTTTAGATAGATAGATAAATAAACACTTCATTGCACTCACATCAAAGTATACAGAAAATAATGATATACACAGTAATAAACAAGAAAATGGTGCAAGGGCCGCCTTATCACTAAAAGTGATCTCTTACAGGCAACCTTATGAATGGATTAAAATGAAAATTGAAAAGGTGGAAACGGTGCATAAAGTCTATTTTTCAATTTGTGATTTATATAAATGCGCAAATATATACATACATAAATACATACATACATATACACATACAAACATACATACAAAAATACAAACATACATACATACATTTACTTAGCTTAAATATGTACTTTTCTTATTTGTTCAAATAGTAGTGTTTGACACGATTTTTAAAAGTTCAGAGCAGTGTCACAAGCAGAAAACATGATTTTCTATCATGAAAAATGACTTCCTATACGCACACGATTAAAGTTACATCATTTCGGTCGAAACAAATCGTTCGATACTTAAAATGGAAAAAAGCAACTATGAAACGTCGAAAAAAATGAAACCAATTTGAACCTGTTGGAATCGTTGAAAAACTTTTTTGTTTTTTATTGTGTTTTCTGCGAAAGTGTTTAACGAAAACCTGTTCTGTTTTTCATTTTGGGATCATTTGTCTCCATCACTCTTATATTATTCTATCTCTTTCGGATGATGAAATAATATGAAAAGAACATAGGTCCTTATTTCAACTACAGATCGTTTTGTTTTTCTCGATGTGACGTCTGTGTATTCAAGACAATTGATAATTTATATTGAAAACGTAAAAAAAAAATCTTGTCAATGCTATATATACCAGTGGTCTCGAATCTACCGAATTTAACGTTATTTCTACCGATATGGGCTCTGTCCTACCGAAGTTATATTTTGTGTTACCGAGTTTATTTTTAATAAATACACGAATTTTATTAAATATTGTATTTTTTTTCATATACCGATTTTGAGTACAAATATACCGGTTTTGCACTAATAAGTACGAAACCAATGGCTATGACAATAAACTGCCAGAATAATTAGTAATACTCGGGAAATATCATAATATATCATAATATAGAACTGTGTCTTCTCCATCTCACATGACATTGGCAAAATCATTTGTGTCAAAATGACACACACAAAAGACATACAAAAAAGAATTGAATTGATCATATTAATTTTTATTTACGCATTAAAAAAAATCGTTAAGTTGTATGAGACGAGTGTGAAGTTGTCTGATTCAAACACGTCTGCGGTACAAAAACCTTCATCTCGATTAACTGTTTGACTAATTGACGGCAGTTCAAGTGGCAACAAGTTCATTTTACTACGTGCTATGAATCGGGGATTCGGCAACAGCATTCACTAAGTACCATCACTAATTTGTCGGGTTCATTAATATATTCTTAGGTATCAGGAATGTGGTAAATTGGTGTCGTCTCTATCGGGTGATAGAAATTTCAATAAATAATATAGTAATTTTTATCGGACGATCTGACCATATATTTATAGTGCAATATTTTAAGGTTACCACCTTGAACTAATAAAAGGGTTGTTAAACCAATTAGTTACAAATTAGTTAAGTTAAATTTGTGTAGTGTACAACAGGTGGTCTTATAGCTAATTAGACATTTCTTTAACAACCCAAATGGAAGAGAAGAGTTCAAAATGGAAACGGGTAGGCTGTGCAGTTATGTAATAAACTTACATATTATTATATAAAGTTACATAATTAAATTACTTACCCGTTAAACGTACAAAAAAGCTTACATTTATTAGTTAATAATACAATCATATCCAATCATTATAAAAAATCTTATCATAATAGAACCGTAAATTATCACGTGCGATGTGACGTCGCTAACTAATAAATGCTGAATCAGACGAAAGATATCAATGTTTTATTAATATTCACGTTCTTGCCTACAAAACTACAATCGTCTAAATTCTTAGACGCCACACAATCATAATTTAAATCTCGATCTGTACTGTCAAGTCTATATGAAAAGTCTTTAATAGTCGGTAAAATTCGGTACAAAATTATATAAATTAAAGGGAAACATTAGAAGATTTTTTCGTTTCACCACACACACCTGATAGCGATCGTAACTCATAGTAGGGTAATTATCCGCCAACCCGCAGTGGATCAGCATGCTGGATTAAGCTCTAACCCTTCTTTTATATGCAGAAGAGGCCTTCTCCCAGCAGTGGGTTGTTTACAGACTGATTCAGTTCAGTATTGACAGTTTTTAAACGACTAACTTTTGAGTTGAGTTTGTTTTACTCTGTAGAATCAACATTCCAAATCCGATGGTAGCTTCACATTAACTATAACTTTATTATTTTATAAAGACGATCCAAAAGTATTTTTAAAACATACTTGAATAAATAAATAAAAATAAATTATATAATATTACATTTAAATTAACATTATATACACCGGTGGGAGGGATGCGCTGTGCCGCGCTCCCGGCTGCATGGGTACCACCATCTTGCTTGCTTGTTTCTCTCGTGAAACAGCTTTGCTTTGTTTCGGAAAGAAGGGCAAGACAGGCAGTGTAATTACTGGCACCGAGACTTAACATCATTATGTCTCAGAATAGGCAACACATAAATGAGTTGGCTGGGCTAGTTCCAGGTAAACTAGTTTATGTTCATGGGCGACGTCGACCACTTACCATCAGGTAGCACGTCTACCAGTTTGCCTATCCAACTAACATAAAGAAAAAATATTGTTCAACCGACTGATTAACAATTAAGACCTCCTCTCCAGTTATACAAAAGGAGTTAAAATGAATCCATAACGTTGTTCCGTTGCGGATTGTCGGATTTAAATACTTTTCGTATTATCATTTTTTGTATATTTGTATTAATAATCAATTTTAATTATCAATTTATTAATATTACGCATTTTTTATTAAATGTTGTAATATATACTTTTGATTTTTCTAGAAAAGTTTAAAAATAATTTAATTCATATTTTTATTTTATTTTTTATTTCTCATTATTATAATTTTTTTGTACACACACTACTTATGTACACGTAACTATGTATTTATTATGTACCTTATGTGGGATCGTCGTTCTCATATTATGTTATTGTAATAATACTGTAAATTTGGTTTTAAATCATAAATAAATAAATAAATTTAAATACTTTTCCTATTATCCTTAAATAAATTATAAATAAAAATAAATAATTTTTATTTCTGAACAAATATCAAATTATTTTATTATTACTAGATTTTTATTTTATTTTATAATTAAATAAAAAGTCAATTTTTTGAATTTAAATTATATATTACATAAGTTTGTTCCATATTAAATCTCAAAGATTATATTAGGGCAGGTCTTATCTATATAACGTTTGATTATTTTTATTAATAATAATAATTTATCTCAATCAATAGTAAAGTTATACAGTGACATGGTATCAAACACAGTTAACATATGTAGAAATTTGAGTTACATAATATATCTTAGAGTCTAGTATGAAAATCCTAGATAAAGAATTTTAAGATTTTACTAAGCTGCGCGTCACTCGCGGTTTCACACGCTTTCTGTTTTAATACCAGCAAACTGATATTCACCATTCCCGCTTCGCTCCTATAACTCGTAACGCGATTTTTCTAACTTAAAGTTCTAATGGAAAATTTTCCACTTCATAGTATTAATATGGAAGTGTGGTTTTGCGAATTCAGATGAAAACATCGTCAGAAAATTATTAGAAGTACGATACGTATGAAGTAATGGTATACCATATTTGTCAAAAACAAATTATATATTTATGTTTAATTGTTTAACACACACGGTCGTCTGTTCCTAAGGTAGGTAATTTAAGGTAACTTAATACCTATGTTTTAGGTAACAGCTGATTGATATACATATTTTTAATACATTTTTTTAAAATAAATATTTATACGGGAATTGAACCTACGTCCCTGGAAACGAAAGAAGAGTGTGCAAACTGCGCAAACAGACCAATTTTTTATTAAAATATATGGACTACTGATTCAAAACGGGAGGGCTAAAGATTATTTTATATGCTAATTATAATATAATAAAAATTATTATTATGACAATATAAAACTTCTTTATTTCTACACATAATAAGAAACATACATGAAATGAAAACGAAAATTATATTAATAGGCAAAGGAGGGACGTCTGTTTATCAGCCGTTCCCTCCCTGAAATGTAAGACGGAAAAGACTGCAGACGCTCCTCCGTTACTGTTGCCTATTTCATTTATGATTCCGTTTCTCTTGAATATGTGTATGAAGTCAAAAAAATAAAAAAACCTGCAGACTCACATGACGGAAGTACTACATGCTAATTACGTTCTTACCATGTATGCTATCATTTTAGTTATAATTGGATTGTAAGTAGTGCTAATCAGTACATACCAAATATGTATATTGTTTTGGCTCTTATCTATAAATTATAGCCTATTCAAAATTCGAACGACAATATGACAATTGACCGAAATATTACAACGTAAATGTTTTTATAAGATCGTGCGAAAAAATTCGGAATAACTTAAAACAGTTTTCTTGTGTAAGAACCTTTAAGACATCGTTATACATACTTTTTAAATATAACGTATATTTTTTTATAGTTCAAAATGTGTAGGTCTATGACAGATGGATACATAGAGAGACAAAGGAGTAAGTTAAAGACACTCTTTGGGACTCTTTTGGAGTATAAAGTAGTAATTACAGCGAAAAAATAATCAGAATATTATTGATATTTTGACAAGTAGGTACTAACGTGAAAGTTTATAAAGAATATTGCACGCCTCATAAGCTCTCTTACTCTCACTTCACAGAAAACGAGTGATTTTTCGAACTTAAAATGTCTCTATTTATCGTTAAATGCACTTTTAAAATAATTTTTACACACACATATTAATGATATTTTTAATGCCATTTTTTGTTATTTAAGTAATTAAAAAAAGTGTTTAAAAAAGTTCTGTCTTGGACGTCCGTTTGTCTGTATGTGCGGATCCTGTATATACAGGTCACGATAACTACCAAAAGACTTCACTAATCGAGTTCTTTTTTTTTTCTTACGTTTGAATATAGTTAGGAATAGAGCCCTATTTAATTTCACGGTCTAATTCGATGTAGTTTAATTGTTACAAGCTTTTTGTAATATATATTTGTATTAAATTATTATTTTGTTATTGCTATTATTAAATTTTTAAATATTTTCATTTGTAAGTTGTATGTCTACCATCTTCTATTTTCTGTCTGTAATAGTTCCTTTTCGGGTGTGCTGGAAGAAATCTCTTCTAGAGATAAGCACAGCCTTTATACTTGTGTTTCAATTATATGTATCTTTTTATACTGTACGTATAATAAAGTGTTAAATAAAAATAAATGTCGTGTGTACGGAGTACACATGTCAGAAGTGAAACATCTTTGGCAAACTCAATTTAAAATTTATTAATATTGATAGTTAAACATTCTATTACTTATTTACGCGTTGTTTACGCGTTGCTAGGATACACGTTGCTAGGATACGTGACATCATGCTATCTCATTCTCTCCTACACATTTTTGTATTAGTTTCTCTTACCTGTCGCTTTTTCCGTCGTATCCCGTTTCAAATCACAACGATTCTAAAGAAGTTTCACTTCAATAAAAAAATAGCTGATAAATATATTCTGTCAAAATGTCTGTCTGTTAAACGAATAACTGTTGAGTTTCTTACCGGTTCTACTCAGCAGAACCTTAATTCCGATTCAACATAACAAAGACGATTCAAAAGTGTTTATAAGCGTAATCAATTAAAGTAACTTTTGATTTTGTTTTTCGATTTTGTCACAATGTATGTGATAGTAAAACTTTTTTTTAAAATAGTTTATAACTCAGATATAATAACAACACTTATAATCGTTAAAAGTATGTTTACATTAAAAATGTCATTCTCAATAATGCTGTAAATGTAAAAGTGTTTGTCCGTACTACTTTCAAACTGGAAAACATTAGTCTACCGTCGTAAACATCTATATGGCTTGTAACATGAAGGTAAATCAATAAAATACACGACAAATTTCTTAGAATCAAAGCAGTGGGAAAAAGTAGTATTATATTTAGTATCGAGAACTTACACATACCTAAATAAGTCTGTTTATAAATACTTTTATATATACCAGTATGCATTACTATAACTCTTTTTGATATTTATACTGAAAAAGAACTGTATTAGTTCCAATTCTGTACATTAAAATTATTATGAATTTTAATTTTTTTTTGGATGGCACTCTATAATCGATACTGAAGCCATATAGTATTTTTTTTTTTTTAATTTTTGTCTCTTTGTCTGTATCGCGTATAAATTATTGGTTGAATTGAAATTAAAGTGGGCATGATTTAAGTTCATACTACGAGCTGACACTGGATACTTTTTACCCGACTGCGACAGAAGGAGGGTTATGTTTTTCGAGTGTATTGTATATATGTATGTATGTATGTATGTCCATTTCTTTGGCACGCCCTACAGCCCAAACGGCTGGACGGTTTTTGACATATGAGGTGTCGTTGGATTTGTCTAAATTGTAGTAGTGACATGGGCTATATAAATTTTCAAAATGGCGCCCGCAAATGGCGGAATGAGGGGGGGGGGAGTTGAATTTTTTTTTCTTACTGTAGCAATATGGGTACCAAATGAAAGCTAGTAAATTGTTTTATTCTTTTTAGTTTATAATAAGAGTATTTTAAGCAGTCGGATTTTTTGATTTTTTTAATTTTAAATATTATTATAACAAAATACAAGATGGTTCCCTTGGGAGAGGGGGCGAAAATCAAAACGTCTACTTAGTTGTAATTAATTAACGCTTAGATTGATTCAATAAATAGTATAAAAAAGTCCCCGAGTGCGTCTGTCTGTCTTTCTATTTGTGATAAACACAAAAAAAACTGCTGAATGGATTTTCATGTGGTTCTAACCAATAGACAGGGTAATTCATGAGGAAGTTGCTATGCTCTACCACCCTTGCGAAGCCCTGGCCGGTCTCTAGTTTATTTATTTTTCTTTTTTCTTAATTTTTTTTAGTAAGAAAATAATTTAAAGGTTGTCCTGTAAGTTTTTCATCATAATCCTTTGTACTCGTATATGGTCCAAAATAACTTGAAACCCGAAATATACAGAAACCTTTGAAATTGCCTCTCATCTTGATCTGGCGTTATACTTTATCTTAGAAGCTTTTTTATTGTGTCGCAGAGGAATCCATTTACGGATGATATTCAGGACGCTCGGGTAGGCCTAGACCTATGTCGGACTCGGCTCTTTGGGAGTGCAATACCGTACTAAACCCCTGCGGGAGCCTTCAGCCGCTTTAATTGGAGGGTCCCGGATCTGCATGCAACAGGATCCCTCCAGCGACAGGCTGAGCTCGGCGAAAAGGCCAGACTTCTCCTCCATGGGGACTGTCCGGCTCACCTCTGAACAGTCCCAACGACGCCGTGTCTAGCAGGACTAGGTTCCCATCCCTGCCCGACACGGGATCTTAGAGGCTTAATGAAAGGGATAGCAAATACGAACGTAATCGCGGAACAGCTAGTTTTAAGTATTGCATCGAAATTATAATCATTTTGTATAAACTAATATAAAATTAATTACAATAAATTAGCAATTACACATTGTTCTATAGAAAATCAATTAAAAAATATAGATTACACAACGATATAAATCTATACATATATTAAAATTGTATTATGTATGTCTGTATATTTAAAAGAAACGTATTATAGAGGTCTTTATGAGAGTAAAGTCGTTTTGTACACTCACATAATATAAAACGCAGACAAAATCACGGATATCAGCTAGTTTATGATATATTTGTATGTAATATTATTGAGTTAATACTCAAGCGCAATAATTTTGACTTAAAGGAGAGCCAATAAATTTTCCTTAACAACTAACGCCATCTATTATAAATTTTCCGTACTCACCGGCCGCGTCCAAAGCAGTCTCATAGTCGGCGATCTCTTGCTCCCGTTCCCCCGCACGGGACGCTATAACAAAAACAAAGCCTGCATTCCTAGACCTGTTCCGAGATAATCGTCTATAGAAATTACTGTTCCGATTTATTTTCTTATTCTCAGTAGCCATTCCTTGTAATTTTTATTCGTTGGTAAATGACGATAAAATTCTGATTTTTTATTATTTTTATTTTAACATGTTATTACGGTATTAAATACTGTAAAATATGTTCCAAAGTTAGACAAGTACTCCCTGTTAAGAAGGTTTTACAGTGTAATAAAATTAATTATTCAATATATTTTAGCTGTGATAAGTTTAGATTTTCATAATTTTTATCACTTGCAACAATAATTTATATTTTTTAATATTTTTCATGTTACATTTAAATTCAATTTTACGTTTCACGGTATTTTAATTATTAATTAATCAGTTTTTATTGCTTGTATAACGTTAAACCAATGATTACATTACCGTTTTATCGATGCGTTTACACCATGTTAGCGATAAGGCGTTATTTTTTAAACATTTACAAATGTATTGAACCTTTTTGGTACATTTAAAATATATTATAGCTTAATTTTTAATATAAATTCTTAAAATTTTATAATTACTGCTTTGTGTTCATTTTTTAAATTACATTAAATTTCAATTACTTAATGCTTTTTTAAGGTAATTTGTTAAATGTTTTATTTATTCGTCACACAATATTTTTTATTTTAATTTGACACTTTGTTAAAAAAATTAAAATCTTACTAAAATTTCAATAATATTTTTGAATTACGATATTTATAAAAACTTTTTGGATTTAATAAATACACTTAGCTTCATATAAATATTACTGAAAAGACTCACGTGTCTCTGCCGGCGCGATTCTGCATACCATGTCGTTAAGCACCACAATATGTCGGCCAGCGATCACGACGCTCCGAACACCACTGAGAGACTGACGGGGCTATACTGCATTTCAAAAGAAATGCCTTCTAATGTACACTTATATTAAGTATTCAATTATAATTAAGCTTATTACTTCGATAATAAAAAAAAAATTAATTTAATGAATTTCTTATTAAAAAAATATTTATGCCGTTTTCAATTATAATCAAACAATAATATTATGGTATCAAACAAGACGTTTGTAAGAAGGTCTAGTATATATTTTAATTACTTTTATTGAATATATGTTTTATAAATTAAAACTCATTATTAATATAATCTAATGCTTATGGTTAACTCTTTCACACCTCCGTTGTTAACCATTAAGTATTTATTTCATTATTTTCGAGTATAGAATTTTTTAAATTAATTATTATTCCTAATTTCAAATAACAGGAACATTTTAAGAATACGAAGAATTTCAAAATTAATAAACTATTTTTTTTTTTCAAGGAAAGATTAAGGTTGTCAGATCAGACAATTTAATATAAATTATTCAATGAGAAAAAAATTAAAAAAAAAAACCTAGGGTAACATTCCTATGTGTATGAAACAAAGAGTAGCAACGGGTCGAAATCGCTTACAGTTGCGTTATCGTATACCTATAATTAACATTGTAGCAAACCCAAAAACCTCAAGAAATTCGAGAGTTTGACAGCCAGCGATCTTGAGATCTCTGGAATCAGGAATTACATTCCCTAGGTATAACTTTTTCTTAAAAGAGCTTTTAAATTAATAAATTTTTCACTTTGAAGTCTTTAAAAACTTTTAAAAAAATGGCTCCATGAAAGTGACCGTGATGTCGGCCATTTAAAAATTTATTTAGATATACTTTTGTTCCGATTTCGCAACCTTATAAAAATTGTTATTTTTTAATTTTTGTAACGTAAGCCAATGGACATTTCAGCAAAAAAAAAACAGCTAAGTGTATAACTCACACACGATGGTTTCAATCATACATTTACAACCTACGTTAGGATTAGGATACACGACTGTTTTTCTGAAAGTCTAAAGGACTTTTCAGGATAGATTACAAGTTTTTTTTTAAATATATTTCTTAGGTACTAAAGATACTTATGCTTCGTTTCGTCGTTCAAAATAAATATGTACCTATATATTAAAATTCATGGCAAAAACTAAGTAACTGATAATACTCTATCAATTAGGTCTAGGTCTGCTTTGTAATTAGAGCATTATATGAATATGTTTACCAAAAATTAAGTTAAATAATATTCATACATATAATAATAACATAAATATATGCTGTCATAGATATAATCACAGACATAAGTTTGTATGGATGTAATGGATATCAATGTACCACTACGGGTTATACTCTCTTCATATAGTTCCACTAATATAATAATTTGCAATTTTACTGATGAATTGCAAAAGTGAATAGTAATTACATACTGACGACGCGTTAGTTTAGTGGTCACAGCAGCTCACTGTTGTGTTAGCGGTCGTGAGTTAGATTACCACACACGACAAGTATTTGTATAGGGCATAAGATGTTTGTCGTGGTCTGGATGTTTTTCCAGACCACGACATTGTGTGCTATGTGTGTCTCCGTTTCCGGACCCCCGACACAGTATTCACATCCTACTAGGGCCACTAAATTAAAAGAAGGATTTTATCGTTCTTTACCATATTTTAGCTCTAGAGATTAATTTGATCCAATTTCCTTAAAGTTTCTTTCTAGTAACACGAGTTCTGCCGGTTCAATTACGGACTGGCGCCTTCTTAAATATTGTAGAAACGAAAATATATACTCAGAACGGGAATTTGACCAGCGACTAGCTACTTTAATAAAACTTCTCATTGTCTAAAGGCCATTTACACAAGTTGCTGTTAAAGTTTAACTTGTACATAAATTATTGATAGGTTATCAGACACTTTATCAGCAGGATGTATAACAGGCCCTTAGGGCTTGTTTCACCTCAACTACAACTTCTCGTTTCACAGATTGCGATTAGAAATATCTGACAGATAAAGTCTATTTTGATGGTGAAACTGAAGAGACATCAGAAACTTTATATATTGGTTAAACGCCAGATAAATATCTCATACATTATCAACAACCTGTGAAACAGGGCTGAAGTTGAATATTATCTATTTATTTATTTAAACGTTAACTTTACTGATAACGTAAGTAGCTGTACCTTCAAAAGCCGAGTTAGCATTTTGTGTAATTTGCTGTAATATGCTGAAAAATGAAATGAAAAAAAAACAACAACAACAACATTATCATCATTGATGTTTATCATTGATACACCTAAAAGGGCTTCTTCTTTATTATAATACAGTAGGTAAACAAAACACTAATTTAACGACGTCGACGTATTAAAACGATGAACTAAGGGCGCCCTATTTTTGTATTAAGAATCACTTAATCATTTCAAAGTAGACATTTTTACCATGCCTCGTTTAAGTACTCATAATTGTCATAGAATTAACTTCAACTAACGCAGATATAGTAATAATAAATATAATCAAAATCAAAAATCAAAATCAAAATATTTTATTCGTTATAAGGTGATTACACACACTTAACGAACGTCAAAAAAAAAATGTCTCGGTAGACATCTACAATTTCATCATCTATTTCATCATCGGCTTTACTAAATATTACAATAATATAATAATGTTCCTAGTATAATATAATAATAAATATTCTTTATTGTACACCAATAAATAGAAAGAACAAATGTATTACAATTAGAGAAGATGTAAAAAGGCGGTATCGCTAATAGAACGATCTCTTCTAACTTTTGGGTATAGGACAAGGCAAAGAAAAGCGGTTAAGAAGTGTACATATAGTTGTGAAGATATATAATGTATAGATATAGAAAATATAAATATATTTTTAATTTTTGAAATGCTCGAGATTGCTTGTAAAGAAATTTTAAAAGAAACAATAATTATACTAGGATAGTTATTAGAAATCATTTTTTGTACTCTTATATTATGACAGTGCTACGAACAGTACACAAAAAAAATATGGCTAAAATTTGCACTGAAACTAGTTGTGTTCTGCAATTTTACTCGCGAAAATGTCAATTATAACTGGTGGCTGAGACAGACCGTTATGTCTCCCACACAATTTATTTGGGAAGGGACTGAATGAAAACCAGTGCTTCCCAGGACCTCGGTTCAGAGTAAGCAAATAGCTGAGCCAGCTTCCATTGCCTCAGATACTTTTTTTTCTAAATATCTAATATATTTAAATTTCATATAATGTAAATGGCAATAAAATTATATTATTATTATTTATATATTGAAAATACAAGCGGGTGACCCTAAAGTATGTATTTAGTAATTTAAATAGATATGCTTAAAATACACAAACGGTCTGTTCCTAATGTAAGTAAATTAATGTCTGTGTTTTCGGTAACAGACGACTGATAAATATTTTTTTTATTTTGTAAATTGAATAACAATTAATGGTTTTATTAACTCCTTTGTTTTTTATCTATAGATTTGTGTGTGTGTGTGTGTGTGTGTGTGTGTCTGTACATTTGTCTCTGTCTGTGTGTGTGTGTCTGTATCTTCGCTGTGTGTGTGTGTTTTTTTTTAGGTTAAACTAAACTACACGACAAATTAACATATCTATCTTAATTGTATTTTTTATATTTTTTTATTATTATATATTATTATATATTATTTATTGTACACCACACATAAAATAAAATAGTACAAAAAAAATGTATGAGAGTATCAAAAATGCACGAAAAAGGCGGCCTTATCGCTCAATAGCGATTTTATATTAGGGATATGTGAAAATATAATTATGTATATTCAGTCAAAATTGAGTCAACGTAGGTCTTAACACATCAAATAAGTCACGATGTATGTATGTAGTAGGTTATTTCTGTTCCATAAAAAAACTGTCTTGTAATAAGCAAAGTATTTTAGAATATAATAGAAAACACTTTATTACACACCCACACACACACAGCAAAATTATACATAATAATAAAGTAAGTAAAATGTGTATTGGGGGCGGTCAAGTATATATAACACAATTTTTGAAGGTTTTTTTTTATATTTTTGACTATTATTTTATTATGCTTTTCGCATATAGTCGAACATAGAAAACTAAACGAAACTGAATCAGGCTATAAACGTCTCCTCCGGTTTGGGCGGATTGTCTCACCGCGAGAAATAAGGCAGCGCTGCCCACTGCGCAGAGGACAATCACGGTGAGGATGATTCGGGGGTACCGTACGGTATCGTGGGCTGCAGCTACTGCTCTAGCTGGCGACCCCCCGTGGGAGCTCGTGGCGGAGGTTCTTGCCGAGACCTACTCATACGTCTCGGGTAGGAGGGCTCTTGGTGAGAAACCCACGTTGGACGGGATCCTACGGGTGCGTCGGATAGGGCAGAAAGCGCTAATGCAGAGGTGGGGGGAGGACCTGATAAGGCAGCCGTGTGGCACATACGTAACGGCTGCCATTTGCTCGGCCCTTGAGCGGTGGATGCGTCGAAAACGCAAGCCCCTCACCTTTCGTCTGATGCAGGTTCTCACCGGGCATGGTTGCTTTCGTGACTACCTGTGTCGGACGGCCCAGAAGGAGCCGATGACTGAATGTCACGATTGCGGCGCGGCGGTGAACTCTGCCCAGCACACCCTCGAGGTGTGCCTGAGATGGGCGGCGCCGCGTCAAGGTCTGACGTCGGTCCTCGGAGGAGACTTGTCGCTCTCGAGCGTCATCACCGAGATGCTCGGCTACGACGAGTCCTGGAAGGCGATGGTCTCCTTCTGCGAGACAGTAATGTCCCAGAAGAAGGCGGGAGAGAGAGGAGGCCGCCGACGTTGCCTCCATCCGCGGGCGACGAATGGGGGTGCGTAGGAGGCGCTACTTAATGCGCCTCCAATAACGCCCCTGTGCCCGTGTTGGGTCGGGATGGGAATTCGGTCCTGCTAGACACCGCGTCGTTGGGACTGTTCAGAGGTAAGCCGGACAGTCCCCGTGGAGGAGAAGTCTGGCCTTTTCGCCCAGGCCAGCCTGTCGCTGGAGGGGTCCTGTTGCCTGCAGATCCGGGACCCTCCAATTAAAGCGCCTGAAGGCTCCCGCAGGGGTTTAGTATGGTATTGCACTCCCAAAGTGCCGAGTCCGACATAGGTCTAGAACTGCCTACCCGAGCGTCGTGGATATCATCCGTAAATGGATTCCCCTGCGACACAAAAAAAAGGCTATAAATGTCTCATTGCTCGGCAAAGGTCCCTTTTTATATAGGAAAAGGGTTGGAGCTTAATTTACCACGCTGCTCCACTGTGGGTTGACGGATTATTTCTCTACCATGAGTATCGATCGCTATCGGGCGTCTATGATAACAACCGGGACCGACGGCTTTACGTGTTCTCTGAGGAACGGTGGGGAGACCCACAAGGACACACCCAGACCCACGACTTTTTTTTCAACGTTTTCGTCAGGGTATCAAGATTGCTAGTTAGCGATTTAAATGTTTGACGTCGTTTTGTTAGCAATTGTAAAAAGTGTAACTTGGCTATCTTTTTGTATGGAATGTAGCGATGAATGTATTGTTATTGTAGAATCAACAACTCCTTTCTATTTTATTGAATGAATTGTCAAATTTTAAACTTAGTTGCGATTTTTCTATTCGCTTGTTCTGACCACGTGACTGCGATAAAGATACGTAACTCCCATACATTTATATTCTTATCTAAAATGATAGCGATTGTATAAAACGCTACTTGGTTAAGTCTACAGTCAAGTAACAAATTTTCGTACAAATATAAATACCTATCTGCGCCGAGCGGGACTCGAATCTGCGACCGCCGGCGCTACGGCGACTACTTGCACCACGATACCAAAAAGGTTGTCATAACCAATGACATAAACGTAGAAAACCATAAGGTTTTCTATTAAATAATCAAATAGCACCAATGCTGTATAGGGAACACTTCGTGAGAATCCGGCGAGTTCTACACTGCAAAAAATTATTTTAAACCATATTTATAAATTAGTAGGTAAAAACTCACCTTCTTAGCAAATATTACGGGTGGTCACGCCGTTGGGGGGGGGGGTATTAAGAAGGGATCACATAGTATGGTACTTTCCCTAACACGCTCCTTCTAATATTATAAATACTAAATTTTGTGTTAGATGACTGAAGGTATGGAAGGATGGAACTTTGTTACACTTTTACACAAAAACAATTAAACCGATTATAATGAATCTTAAAGATATCTCTATTTCTACATATAAAAGATTTATTATCAACTAACGACATGTAAATAGCTTAAAATCTAAAATAATATTTAAGATCTTTTTTTTTGTCCTGAAACTCTCACAACAAATAAACAATATATGTTGTGCGGCATTGCTTTTATGTTTATAACTCACAGTTAATTTAAAGTTGATTAATTTATTTTTATGACATATAACTATATAATTTATTATACTAGTGTTCACCCAGTGGTCGAAATTCGACCTAATCTGTAATTGACTGCACTATTTCTGTGGTCAACATCATAAAAATAAGATTACGCATAACATGGTGAGCATATGCAGCAGTCATTGGATCTGATCTGTGATAAAAAATATCGATAAAAAATTCGTTGCAAGACCTGTATTTAAGACTGTGTTGCAACAGTCTTTGACAATAAGTAAAATTTGTGTATATATGTATATTGTACATATGTATGTGCGCCGTAGTGCGTGTACCTAGTGTTTTTTTTTTTTTAAATTAATTTAATGTATTTTTTGAGCATTATTATAAAAAAAAAATATTACTATTCTGCACTTCTTCTCCATACAAACTTTAACTGTGCTAAATTTCATACTTCTCCGTCCGCGTAATTTTCGTAAAAAGGAGTACAAAATTTTTGCTATATATATACATTTAGAGGTACATTTTTTCAAGTGTAGAAAGAAGAAGTTAGATTACTAAAAAACACAAGAATCCCACGAACGCTAGAGGACATAAAAAGATCTAAAAGTAGCCTTGGAGTCAAACACCTTTAATGGCTAGACTATTCTTAGGTCCAGCTAATGTGCCTTGCTTAGCTCGTCGATAAATCAAGCTGCTAAAAATAAACCTCGAGGTTTAGGTTAAGTCTATAATATAGATAAAATAGTCGTTTCCTTATTTTATCGATCACATTAAATGTAATTTGCATCAACTAATAATTGCTATTGATATTTTATATAATACTTTTAGTTGAAAATAATTCTATCTTGTGTTAGTACTCTTTAGTAAATATTCTAAAGGAAGAGGTGCGATTTTAATATCAGAAAAAAAAATCTAATTTTATTCACAGCAGGACAATAAGAATCAACCAAAAAAAAAATCGCTTCAATAGAACTAAATATAAAAATAATTAAATTTATAATAACAATTAAACTCGATTAAAAAACATTAATGACATTGCATAACACACAAATTTTGTTTTTTGTTTAAACGCTTTGTTTAAAAATACATAGTAATCCGTTCAAAACAAACAATTTTTTTTTTGTATCGGTCATCAAACTAAATGATATGGCTAAATTTATTTTAAGTAAAAATACCTTTAAAAACGACACTTGTTGGCGCAATTGGTAATGATCCTCCTTTCCGCTCATAGTTTCGAATCCCGCTCCGAGATTCGATGTAATATATATGTATGTATGTTAATACACACACTCTATAAAGAAATTTTATATTATTATACATATTTACAATTCAAAACTTAAAATAATTATTTACAAACAGTTTTGGTATAAATCATGTCCGCGTGGAATGGTGCCAAGAATACTAGCAGCATTTCCCCGTTGAATCGCAATTCCGATTCTTTGGGCAAAAAATGCACCAGCCCTCCTGTCACCAGTGGACTCTATGTAACATTTATTAAAATTATATATTAATTATACGTATATCAGTCGACTGTTACCTAAACAGAGACATTAATTTGTCCACTGTTCTCTTATATTTACGCGAATTTTACTCATTTAATTAAAAGTCTAAAACGGTTTTTATCGCGTTTATTTAAAAGAAAAAAAAAACTTTACAGTTTAACGATTTTTTTTATAAAATCATAAAATTATTTCCCGACGTTTCGGACCCTTTACAGCGTCCATGGTCTGGTCAACTGAGGTGGTGGGTGTCCGAATATTTATAATCAAATAATTTTATAAAAACATTGTTAAACTGTAAAGATTTTTTTAAATAAACGCGATAAAATCCGTTTTAGGCTTTTAATTAAATTAATTTGCCTATCTAAGAAACAGACGACCGTGTGTTTGTTAAAACATGTTTATAATTTTTATTACTATTTGTATTTTTACCTCATTAATTGAGGTAAAAATACAAAGAGTTGATCATTAGTTAATGAATTTTACTACTGTTATCAATGCGAAAGTTTGCATAGATGAATGTTTGTTAATCAATTACACCTGAACGGATCTGAATGAAATTTGGTACATAATTTTATTGTACTCGTAGCTTATATTATGGAATGGTACAAAGATTTTTATCTCGCGAAAATGCACAATACCCGTAAGATATATTGCTACAAAAATGAAGTCATGGGAAACTGCTAGTTTACATAAAATAAACTGAACTTATCAGTCTGTAAACAACCCACTGCTGAGCGAAAGCTTCTTCTCCATATATATAGAAGAAGGTTGGAGCTTATTCCACCACGCTGCTCTACTGCGGGTTCGCAGATAATTTCTCTACCATGAGTAACGGTCGCTATCAGATGTCTATGATAACAACCGGGACCAACGGCTTTGTGTGATTTCCGAGGCATGGTGGGGTGACCCACAAAGACATACACCCAGACCAGAAACAAATATTTGTACAAATACAAATATCTGCCCCTAACGGGAATCGAACCCGCGACCTTTAACGTTAAGGCGGCTAAACCCACCGCTACACCAGAACGATTATAAAATGAAAATGTTTTGTGAGTCGTTCCTCTTGCGTGCTCATACAAAATAACAGATTTGAAAATGAAGTTATTAAAATAATTAGGTATGATTATTCTATTAATATTGTAAATGCGAAAGTTTGTTTGGATGTTTGTTACTCTTTCACATAAAAACTACTGAACGGATTTAGATGAAACTTTGCAGTAGTATAGCTTTTACATCAGACTAAGACATAGGCTACAATTTATAAAGATTTTGCTTAATTTGGCCATAATATAACATAGTTTAAAAATATCACGCGAAAACGCGTATGTGACGCCTATTTTAAGGCGCTTACGACCTTCTTTTCACGAGGATTCACTTTAAATGTCGACTGGGCAATATTATTGTGCACTCTGCGAGCACACTCTGAGATCTAAGTATTGTTCTTGTAAGAATTCGATACGGATAGTATGAAGGACGCGGGCTACGTTTTGTCAATACAACCACGTGGGCGAAGCCGTGTGTGGAAGGTAGTAGTTCTATAATCTAAATATACATTCATAAAATGATCTAACGACAACATTCTAAATGGCGAAAACGAGCAGTTAAGAAAACAAAAATCAAAAGGCAAATATAATAAATAATCTAATAATCTAAAATAGTTGTTATTATATATGTATAATATCAATTAATAAGTAAGCCGAGTACATTCTTTAATAAACAAAAGAATTTTACAGATTCTTCTATATATAAATCACAATTTCTTTGAAAATGTAATTATTGAATATCGCGAGTACGAGTTATTGCGTAAGATATCCGAGTAATATGTTTTATTTATTTATTTAATATTTCCAATAAAACGACAATGTTTGCCGTGGGCATATAAAACATTTTATCAAACATTACATAATGTAATTAAATTAATTAAAAAACATTACATGAGGTTTGTCCTTATCCTTGTTATCCGACTATCGAAAAAAGAGTGTTCGATTTCTAAGCAACTAAAGTGGTGGAATTTGGCTAAAGTAGCCAATTTTAACAATAAATGTTTTAAACATAAAATTAAATAAAAATATTAACTTAGATTCAGCTTGTTTGGAACTTGTTTTAACTTGTTGACCACCTTCCACCGCATATCCGTGGAACTACAAATGTCATTAATTTATCACTTGTTGATTTGTCTGATTCGCCAGGACAGACTTTACACACACACACGGAGAGAAGCCGTATCAAACTTGACTATTATTGTAAGTTTCTTAATCTAGGTCTAACTCAGAAGTCGATATGGTCGACTGAGTTTGCTGAAGCATACATGGCAGCTTCTTGATGCTCTATAATGGCTCCATAGCCATTCGTGTAGATAGTGTGGACTGTAGGAGTCGCGGAACCTTCAATTTGTGGAAAAATTAAAACGGCATAAATTACGATACATCTACGTTTCCACTAGATAACAAGTGAAATCCATGCTAATAAAAAGCTTAAAAACACCTTTACATAAGCACAATCTTACTTCATTCTTCTCTTCATACATCTTACTGCATTCATCTTTACTTCCCTTTTGGACGTATTGTTTGTTTAACAACTTTTATTTTGTGGCTCTTGCTTTTGCTGATTCTGATTTAAAATTATCAATTATATAATATAATAATATATCATACACATAGGTGTTTCAAAGTGGAATTTCACAACCACCTTAAAACTGAATCAGATACTCAATAGACAGGCAAAACAGGCTATTTCAATTATGTTCAGTAATTTATACATAGCAATATATACCTAAATAATATATAATCTTAAGCTTGATTAGCTGAACCCGTCGACTGACTTTCACTGAGTATTGAGTGATATTAAAATCGAATTACGAATGTATCATAAATGTGTAAACTCCTTTATGGCAATCTTGCTGTCTTGTTTATGTCCTAACTATTACAAGATGGTGCCATAAAAACTGGTAGCTGTTTTAACAGACGTGAATAGTGTTCGTTTATAGGTTTTCTCAATAAAATAAATTTTGTACGGCTATTAATTTCGTACTATTGGTGCTTTTATACCTTCATTTGCGGTTTCACCCGTGGGTCCATGACGTAACTTGTGCGATCGCGAGAAATCACTGTGGCGTCGACTTTCAATACTATCTGAGACTCTTTTAGTAATACCTCACCGGGTTGATATTTTTTTTTTGATTGATTTATTCAGGCTGCTAATATATTAAAACTTTTGAAGGTAGAGTGGAAAAATCCACTACCGCATCAGCCGTACCACTGCTCAACGTAGGCCTTCCGCTTCGCTAGGCGTTCGCTTGGCAGACGGGTTGCCGAGCGCAGTGTGTTGTGGCCTCATGCCACCCTAGCCAAGGCTGCGGACGGTAGGATCGGGGATTGCCCACCGTCTGCTGAAAAAGCCTACCGCGGAGGTGCGATGCCCGGGAAAATGTGCGGAGCGTCGCACAGAAGAGAGTGGCCGATGGGGCTGCCGCCTGCGGCCCACGGAGCAACGTACTCGGTACCCGTGGTCCACCTTGTAAGGGCGGGTGAGGGTGCACGGCGCGTTATTTCAGTGTGTGAGAATTCCCGTTGTCTCCACGGACGGAGTGTGCGTTCAAGTATATTTTTTCCCGGCAAAAAAAAGAAAAACAGATATGGCGAAGCTGCTTTATATCACTATTCTGGGTTGGCGTATAGCTGTTCGCACCACTATGGCTACCTCGGAAAGAAAGAGGTCGGGACTATTCTTCTCTCCCGGTCACCGCACGGCAAATAAAATTTTTCAATTATTTTTATCTTTTAAAAGATATATAACTTTTGCATAATGAATAAACCTTAAAATAATTTTAATTATTAGGATAGAAATAAAATTCGTGCGAAATAAAAATACGTATTCCAATTAGGAATTTTCAAAGATTTTTTATTTTTATTTATTCGATAAAATGTTATAATTTTTCTTATAACCAGTTTGGTTCAGAATTAGATTTTAGGCTAGCCCTAAGATAACAATCATTGCGTCCACATTTCACATGGCCCTTTCCTCATTTCTTCTTAAGGTACTTTGTAAATTCTTCCTTTTCGGTAATCTTCGGCTATTCTCGATAATGTTCGATTCTCATCATACAACTTACCCATGACCCTGCTATTCCTATATGTAATGTTTTAATTACGCACTATGATTCTCAATTATAATACTACCTTAAAATATCAAGAGCAAATAAAAGTGACTGCAATATATTTTTTGTACTGAATGTAATATAAAAGCTTCCCCCTTCGTATTAGGATAAGAATTTTGTGATTGTGCGTTTTTTGTTTATATTGTATGCGTTCCCACGCATACAATATAAACAAAAAACGCCCAGATAAAAAACAAACGTCTGTATGGGTCTACGATAACTCGTCATCAAATGTCTCATTGCTGGGCAAGATCTCTACCTTCAAATATTGAGGAAAAGAGTAAGAAATTCACACGATCCCTCATCGATAAAAAATTCCGATAAACATATAGGCGTAAATCCGAAAACTACTATGGAAACACTGACTTTTCCTCACAATTTCTCTTTCTTTCATTGCTAAGCACGAGGCGATTTTTAAAACAAGTTTTAATGCAAAAAAATAGTGTTAAGTACTTTTCTGATCTTCAATAAACAAAAGAACATTTAACGAACAGGATTCCTACCCCAAAAAAGTTTATTGAAATCGGTCAAATAGAGCCAAAATGAACACGTTCCCTTGCGGTGACGGGGTACATTTCACATTTAGGTATAATATTAGGGATTCTATGACGCGTCAAACAATAGCATAGGAGCAGAGCAGTACATCTATTCAAATATAATAAAGAGAAAATATTAATAATAAAGTAATAATAATATTCATATTTCAGATCAATCATATACAGATCAATAGAAATAAAATCGTTTACAAATTAAATTAATTAAGTACGTACGTTGTTTTATTAAAATTTTAGTACAGAATTTTATATATTGTATATTTATGAGAAATTTTATTTACTAGAATGATTATTTTATTTTACAAGGCTTAATAAATGAATTTACATAGATACATAACATACAAGACATTTTACATAATTAACCATTTTATATATGAATTTTATTTAAAAATATGTTTAGCGTTTCTGAACCGAAGGTTACTGAACTGTATTGAGCTGAATCAGCCTATAAACGTCCCAATACTGAGCAAGGCCTCTCCTTCGTGTGTGACAGGATAAAATATGGTAACGCTACAGCCCATCACCATCCTGGTTGGTGTACAGTTGTTTACACCACTATAACGTTAGTTGCCTTTCTACTTTGCCGTTTCGTTAGCCGACTACTCGGCAAGAAAGAGGTCGGGACTTCTTACTTTCGCATGATGACATAAAACTTATCTATTCTTGCGTCAGGTAACATACTCGAAGCACTGTAATGCCGAGCTGTATTTTATATTGTATGTTGAGAATATTAAAATTACGTAATATATATATCGGGGACAGTCATTAATACGGTCGCGAAACGATGCGCGGTACGCCATCCGGGCGAGGGCAATACATAGAGGTATTACAGATAGAGTAGGGAAGACATACGGCTGCCTGTAAGCGAAAACGTCCAACGGTTATAAAGAGAGAGAAGATCGTGATGCCCCATTGGCCTTGCGCTCTCAAGTTCAAATCTCGATAAAAAAAAAATTGTGAACATCAATTATTTACTTCTATTTTAATTTTTCGACTACAAAAAAATCGTAGAAACAATTCTAATATGCACAGTAATATTATACTGGTATGTAATTCAACCAGTACTGCGATTGTCTCTCTCTTTCTAACCAAGGGACAGCTGGAGACCTGGCTGCCCTGCTATATATATAATACCTCTATGGGGCAATACCGTTGAGCAGTTACATAAAGACTGTGGTACGTCATTAAAAGTTATTATTACAGTGTATTTTCTTCGCTCGATTAAAGTATTATTTTTCCACATGATGTAGGATAATAATTAAAAACGACGTCATTCCGACATATTATATTATTAATTAATAAATAAAAGCCTCACAGTCAACGGCTCGCAATAGTATGAATTAATATTCACTCATCATCAACAATCTACTGTCGTGTGTACAAAAACACACAACACAAACACAGACGTCCAGAGAACGACAAAGATACGTATAGCTTGGACAAACATTTGCCTTGATCGGGAATCGAACCCACGATTGCTAAAGTAACAGCCAGTTGCGCTAACATGTCGTCAAAACAAAATATATGTAATATATTATATAAATATAGTATTAAATACATATAATATAAAATATAAATTCCTGTTTCATAATAATCACAACAAGGATAACTGTTATTTAAATCAAAACCGTTGGTGGCGTACGCGGTAATTACTCAGCCGGGAATCGAAACCTGTACCGTACGTATGTAAGTCGTAAATCATGACACACCTTGACTTTGAACCTGGACATACACGCAGACAAGTGTTATTGTTACAACGTATTAACACTAGACGATTCACGTCCTTTTACCTGCATGCCACTGCCTCTCATATAAATTTATTATAGCCTATTCTTACGATAAATAGGCCTAATTTAGTGAGTTCACGGTTGCTGTGGATAATTTCATTTAAACGGGACTTGGTGTGATTATTTTTTTTAGATTTTCGACAATATATAAAATAAGTCAAACTCAAAAATAAAGGTAAAACAGAAAACATAATTATATTAAAAACGTTTATCTGTTAGATATCATTATACGCCAGAAAACTATCTGTAACTTTATCAGCAAACGATGAAACAGGACATTAGTTTTTTATAAAAAAGCAACTATTCTAATTTATCGGTAAAATATCCAACAATATTTTCCTGATAACAATGGACCAAATACAGCGTTTTCTTACCAACTGTACTCAGGTGGATGTTTTCGAAGAAACAAAAGTAAGAACAAACCAATTTGCGTGTATACATGTTTGTTTGCGGTCCGCGCCCGAAAAATGTACACACGGCTACGTTCGTTACCCTCTTCCTTGTGTGTGTAATTACAGCTTTTATTATTGTGACGTTTCAGACAGCATGAATACGATCGTGCGGATTCTGATATATTTGTTTTTTAATCGACTTCAAAAACAGGAGGTTCTCAATTCGACTGTATTTTTTTAAATGTGTTACTGGGTGTACCGATTTTGATGATTCTTATTATATTCGAAAGCTGGTGCTTGTCATGTTGTCCCATTTATATTTGAGCGAGATCTAACGAGCAGTTTTTTAGTTATCTCTAATAATGCGTATTAACTTCGACTATGTTGATGATACTCTAATTTTTTTATGAATTGGAATAAAACTGTGTAATCAACACTTCTATTATTAATTATATGATACCCAAGACTGTTTTGTATTGGTCATAACTTTTTAAGCTGTTTAAAAAAAAATAAGGTAAAGTACTTTTTGTTGTCGTTGTTGTTATAATAACTATAGCAAATATTTTATTTGTGCTAAATTTTACCATATTATACATATTTATAATATAAAACTAAAACTAATTATTAACAGACAGTTTTGGTATAAATTATGTCCGCGTGGAATGGTACAAAGAATCATGATCATTTATCAGCTATTGGAAGACCACTGTGGAACGTAGACATCCCTCATACAATGCTGACAGCATTTCCCCGCTGAATCGCAATTCTGATTCTCTGGGAAAAAATGCACCGGCCCACCTATCACCAGTGGAGGCTATGAGACGGGGTCAATTCTTATAGTTTTTGTTTTTTGTTTTTGCATTAAATTGACATAAAAATGTTTAATCTTTTTACAATAATTTAATAATAATTTATTACAAATAAAAAAAAGAAATCTTACTTGTATTTAAATTAAAATCTTATCAGTAATTGTTTTTAAGCATTTCAATTATTTTGATTGACGTACTTTCTTCTAAAATATGGTAACTTGAAAATCAATTCTTACTATTAGTTATAAAGTCATTAATCATGTTGAAATACAAAAAAATATATATATCCATAAAAATATTTTGTAATTAAAATGAAAAAAAAAAAAAAAACGATTACGCATTTCGTCTGACGATACCATTAGCATCTAAGCCTTCAACCTTTGCTTTTTGGCTTGTAATTTATCTTCATTCAATCGATTCAAAGAACTGTAACCACATCAGTCGGATTACAGATATCCACTGATGCATGTGACATAGTCAGTTATTTAAATAGCGTCCAAGAAATTACTGTGCAGGTTATAAACAATCCTCGCCTGTACACTTTCTTTTATCGCGATACGATGTTGATTATGTTCGGTTCATTTGGAATTTCACGCGTAAAATGATCGACACACTTAACATGACATTTTGGATATTAATATTTAATTGGCCATTATTTATCTTTATGACAAAAAAATATATATTATTTTGATGTGGCGTACTAATTTGTATATATAGTATAGGATTTGATTTAATTTGGGACACTTATAGAGGCGAAAGTGTTGCTTATATTGAAGCAGAACCAAAGAGAGGGAGACTACAGACCAACAATACAGTTTAGACACGTGTCATCATAGATAACATTTGGTAAAAGATGTATTTTTATAGAGACTACAGTTAAACTAAATTAGAAAAAAAAATGAATATTATTAATTTGATTCAATTTTGTTTATATTATCTTACATATTCGCCAACTTTTGAACCAAATTTAATATAAAAATTTATATACACTTATATATAAATTTAATTTTTTATCATAAATGTCGAAGAACATTTCTCATGTAATTATAGTAATTAATTTACTATATGAAAACAATTTAATTTTCTAATGGTTAAGCAAACATTTCAACCACGTGGGGTGGTTGTAGTTATCGATTTCATACATATACTTACCCTGTCGAGGGACGAAATTTAAAAAATCATTCTTAGGCACTGAACTCCAGTTTCGATAACTGGAAATTGGTCAAGACTTATTTATAAAGCTTTTTTTTTATTTTATTTTATTTAAGAAATTGCACTCACTATAATCTACGAGATCATTATTCGGACACCCACCACCTCAGTCCCCCGAGATCATGGACGCTTTAAAGGGTCCGAAACGTCGGGAAATAATTTAAAATATTGTTAAACTGTAAATTTTAAATAAACGCGATAAAATCCGATATAGACTTTTAATTAAATGAGTAAAATTCGCGTAAATATAAGAGAACAGTATCTAGGAGAGTTGTTAGAGTTACAGCAAGTCTAAGAAATTAATTGCTGCAATTGTATCAACAAATTTCCGATATTGTACATGTTATAAGCAACCGTTGACGAAAACTTAAGAAACATTTTTATTCTTGCTACCTATATCTGATTTTATATATAAACGTCTTATTCCTTGTCAATTAGGTATATACACTTCGGAATGTATAATTTTATACATATGTAAATAGCATAATTATGTAGTGAATCTTTCAAAATCAAGTGAAAAAACTTCTTAAAGAAATTTAATATTACATATTTTTCATTTTATTACATTAACTTTTTTATCTCTTGACATGGGCGTAGCGAGGTACGGGCAGGGGGAGGCAGCTGTCTCCCCCCCTCTCTAGAAGAGCTAGAAGAGCGGTCGGTCACTGATAAAAAAGTATTTTCCATCTTTTCTTACTCTAAGCAATGTTACTAGTAACGATATGTGAAACGAAAAAAAAAACACCTCCACCACTAATGTGAGATACTCATATAAAATGTATAATATTTGTATATTATGACATTCTGAATAGGTATAATATGATCGTAAATTATTTTTATCAGTGACATTATAAAATTTAAACCAATTGTAACTTAGGAGGGTGCTAACTTTCATATCATTTTTATTCATTTTGTAAAGTATTTTACACTTGAATATGAGACCTTGAATGTTTTGTCTAGTTTTTTATATTACCTATCGGTTAAACTAAATTAATTCAACTGCAGTGTTATTGTTCTTGATGTCCGTTTACTGTTTTTTCTTTTTGTATTCCTTACTTGCTTATTGTTTAATGAATTTATTTAATACAGATGACATTCAATTTTTTTTTTATTATTTATTTAATTTAAACCAATTGTTAATTAAGTAATTATTTAAATACCTATGTTTTTAATGTAGAAGAATTTTCCTTTTTAATGAATACAATTGTAAAATATGACATTACGAAAATTTCTTAATAATTGCATTATATAATGACTTTTAAATATTATTAATTAATTATCAGAGCGTCAGTATTGTGCATGTCTTGCCCATCTGTAATTGCGGGTACACGACCTATTTAACAATATGTACCTCAAATATGTTTTTTGTGTTGATGAGCCTTGAATAAATAAATAAATAAATAAATGTTATATAGTATAGGGTCTTCTTTTTGTGCCCCCTATAGAGAATCCTGGCTACGCCCTTGTCTCTTGACCATATTTTTTGCACTTTTCAGTGTATAGTTGGTATACTCTCTCTTTGATATCTAATTATTAATTCAAGTTTTAAGAAAGCTTCGTCGTTGATATTATTGTAACGCCGTTATTCGAGTAGCTAAAAATAAAAACGTAATGACAATTAAATTGATTTATTTCTTGATTGAATTTACAAATAATTTAATAGAAAATAATTTCTTGTCCGATCACTTCGCTCTCGCCAAAAGGAATGCTCAGCTGCTCGACTATCCTCTCCTCACCACACTTCACCCCTCCTCTCCACACCTCACCCCTCCTCTCCACACCTCACCCCTTCTCTCCACACCTCACCGCCTCTGCTCCCTTTCACTGCTCTCCGCCCAACGTCACACAATGTTGCCCGTTACAGTCGGCCATCCTGAAACAATTGCACCGCAATTGGTGCAACATACACAGATTTTAACTTTCTACTAAATCAATCAAGTCATCCCTAGTAACGACGTCATCATCACTGCTAGTCTCACTAGGGTTTGGGGTACTTCGATAAGTACGGAGAGAATCTGTGGCTACTACACCGGAGAACTTTTTGTAACTACGCATGCCCTTTACACTTCTAATCTCATATCACCTGTTATTTAATACCTTTTGAACAATATAAGGCCCAGAGTAAAGCACTTTTAATTTATTATTTACGTTTTTAACTTCACCACCTGATAGAGCTTGCTTCCAAAGAACTAAATGCCCCCTTTTTAAACGTAGTTCGTCGCTCTAATCGCTTTGAAGCATTTTTACGTTTTATTTATACAGGTGTAGAGTCTACATTACAAGTTGAATTCGGCATTAATCTACCCCACAGGATTTATTGTTCTAGTTGGACGTGCTATCAAAAATTTAGAAAAATAATCTACAAGCATTAAAATATATTGATGACCTTTGCGTGTTCTACAAAATGGGCCTAGATAGTCAATATGAACTACTTCCATAGTGATATTAGGCTTGAGCATAGGATGCAATTCGCCACTCAGTTTTTCGGTAGGTACTTAAGCGTAAGCGCACTCTAAACAGCTATAGTCACATATTTTTTTTTTTATAAAACGAGTCATATTCGGAAACCAATCATCTGACTTAATTAGCTCTTCGCACCGTTTAATACCTATTTGGCCTATTTTATCGTAAAGTTTTTGCATGAATTTCTATGTAGCAAATGTCGGCACTACTAATCTATCACCGTACAATTTTATCCTATATAATCTATAGTTTTTAATTTTATAATTGTTTTTAACATCATTCCAAGCATTTCCTACCGTACCGTACCGTACCGTCAAGTACCAGTCATAGCTGAATATTATATTTATATTAATAATACGATCAAAGGATCAATATTTATTGGAGCTACTATATCGGTTGATGGTTAAGGACTCAGAGCGTCGACATGTTTCATACGGTCTCCAGGTCTATACTCGATCTTAGTATCGAACTCCGGAATCCTAGGCCATTAGGAGCTATGCGAGGAACTAAATCTTTCTTTAAAAGGGTATATCTCACGGCAGAGGAATCCGTGACTACTTTGATCAAATGTCCCAGTACATACACTCGAAAATGTTTTAATGAATCTACAAAAGCTAATGTTTCTGGTTCGTAACTATGATACATTGATTCTTCACGTGAAGTTACTCTACTGAAATAAAATATCGGTTTTAATTTGCGTTCATTTTGTAACTGAAATATTATACCCGCAATACCGATCTTACTCGCGTCTGAATGAATTTCACAAGGTAACAATGGATTATATAGAGCAAGAACCGGTCGTGAACATAAATTTTGTTTTATTTCATTAAAACTATGGTCTTATTTCTAACCAAATTTATTTATGTACTTTCTAAAATAACTACATAAACCTATGAATTGACGTAATTAATGTAAATTACTAGGCTTAGGAAAATTAAATACTTCGTTAATTTTTTTAACTACCCACTAATACCATTCTGACTAATTTCGTGGCCATGAAAAGAAACACTAGACTTAAGAAACGAATATTTCTTTAAATTTAATTTTAAATACGCTTTCTTTAATCGAATAAAAACTTTTTCAAGTAATTTCAAACCATCAGAGATACAAGAAGTAGATAATAACATGTCATCCATAAATGTAACGATTTCACTACTACCTACAAGTTTTATTAATTTTTTTAATAACGCAAATGAATACCGACGGTTTATAAGCCAGTCCAAACGGTACCCTCAAGTGTTCATACAGACCATCTGGTGTAATAAAAGCAGTCTTATTTATAGAGTTTGGATGAGTTTTAACATAATGATAGCCCGAAAACAGATCCAAGCTCGTGAAACAACTTTTACCTGACAACTTAGCTAATTGATCGTCAATGTGGGACACAGAAAACGATATTTGATTGTAATTGCATTTAAATCCCTATAATCCACACACGAGTCTATAGTCAACATTTTTCTTACGCACAAGAATAATCGGAAACGCATACTCTGAATTGAATTACCTTATAATTCCCCCACTCATTAAATCATCGACTAATTTCGTTACAATTTGTCTCTCTGAATGTGCTAATCTATACCTAGGGATAATCTCTAATATATACTAATATATAAATTATAAATAATAATATTCATTTCACCCAAATCAGTGCAACCTATTTCTCTTCCCTAGTACTAAACTAGCAAAACAAATTCTATATGATTTTAAAAGTTTAATAAATGCGCAATTGTAAAATTCTCCTATGTTGCCTATCTCTAATGTCTCTAACTCTTTATCAAAAAATTTTTTTTTAACTAACTTATCTCTCTTCAATTCTAAATTATTTTCACTCACCTCAAAGTCTGATGTACACTTCTCAGCTCTGGTAATCATCATGCCCTTCTTCCAGCTAATTGCATCTGATCCTATGTTGCAGACCCTAACGTAGCCTTCACCCTTTTGAAGTACTGCGCTGGCTATAGCGTACGTAATGCTGCGTATACTGGTTTATTTTGGCTTCGTACAATTTAGTCTCCTCATCCAGCTCCTCGAACCATCAGTCGAACTAGGTTGTCTCGGACCGGTACAGTTGTGCCTTCAATTAGTTAAACTCTGAAACTACTCGCTTCATCACATACATTAATATTCGTTAAGTCGTTAGGTGGATTAGACATTCTAGATAAAGTGACTCCATATTTAGAAACTTTAAAAGTCATATCTTCGCGGTTTATAATAGTTTGTCTAATAAATAAGGTGATATCTCCCATATCTACGTCAGTTACGACAGCTGTGGTTTTAGTTAACTGCTTATCTACCAAAAGGTCAAACTGAACTTCTCCTATTGCATGAACTGAGCTACTATTAAAGCCCTTCAAAACAATATTGGTGGGGTCTACCCTCAGTTTCAAAGCATCGGACGCCCCCTTAGAGATTACATTGAGTTCGCGCCAGTATCTATATAAGCTTTGATAAACATGTCATTACCTTAAAACTCTTCTGGTACGAGTACATGTTGTTCAAACTTGATATCTGGTGGACCGCCTTCTCTGTTCTCTCTTCTTTCTGGTGGACTGCTCTGGTGATCATCTTTTGCTGTATGGTACGCACTCGCCACGTGACATAGTTTACCACATCTAAAACACTTACGTTTATCAGGTAAATTACAGATAGTTGCCACGTGTCCTACTTCATTACAGCTGTGGAAAACCGGCGATTATCTTCCGTGAAGCTGAGTTTTGGACCCTTCTCCGCTGGAAGCTTTATTCAATCCGAGTGACTTAGCAGGATCATTCTGTAATTTCTGGTGATTAATCTGGTAAGAATCAAAGGTAGATAGAAAACCTTCGTACAGCTCGTCTGGAGTACGGCATTAGAATGTTAGTGCATTCGCCCTGAGTTCTTGTGGCAGCCCTCGCACAATACAAGATACGGCAGCTTGTTCGCTCAGTTGACATCCATAACACATTGCTAATTTTTCTTGAAAATACTTAATCATAGATTCTGATGAAAGTTTATTTCTATACATAAGTTCATCTAACAAAGAAGCATAATCATGATGACGTGGAAAAGCTCGTATGATCATAGCTTTCCATTCCTCTCAGGAATGATCATAAGAATCTAATCTATTAAACCACTGCCTCGCCTGGCCTTGTAACTTTGATTGTAAAATAAATGATTTTGTTTTATAGTCCCAATTGTAAATTATGCCTAATTGTTTAATTTTCTTAATACAGCCTTTTATATGTAAATCACGACTATCAGGAACTAATTTCTCAGTATTTTGTAAGCGAGGGTATCTAGATTTTAACATATCACCATCACTATTCAAACATTCTTTAACTATTTTATCTACCCTTATTTTATCAAATTATTTATAGAAGCAGAATGAGTTTTACTATTAAAGTTATTAATATTGGATTCGCTTACGTGCCAGTCCCGGTTTCTCTTTGCTCGTACAGCCCGACCTGGATGTTCATTGCTTCTCTTCATTTTGGGCTGATCCCACTTCTGATATGTAACGCCGTTATTCGAGTAGCTAAAAATAAAAACGTAATGACAATTAAATTGATTTATTTCTTGATTGAATTTACAAATAATTTAATAGAAAATAATTTCTTGTCCGATCACTTCGCTCTCGCCAAAAGGAATGCTCAGCTGCTCGACTATCCTCTCCTCACCACACTTCACCCCTCCTCTCCACACCTCACCCCTCCTCTCCACACCTCACCCCTTCTCTCCACACCTCACCGCCTCTGCTCCCTTTCACTGCTCTCCGCCCAACGTCACACAATGTTGCCCGTTACATTATTTTGGTACAACCATAGGCTTATTGAATGCATTTATCTTCTTATCTTCTTTATCTATCAATGCGTCAATTTGCGAGAATTGATGTATGGACGAGTTTGTTACTCTTACTAGCGAATGAAAGCGATGACATAAAGTATGTAGAGAACTGGATATCTAGAATCAATATTATATGATAATATATAATTCAAAATAAATATAATTATATCTAGCAATTTTGTATCTTTCTTATTCTATTATCATGCAAGATCAGAAGTTAAGAAGTTACAGTGGCGCGACTAGGTGGTAACTAAAAATGCCATTCAATAAAAATACACGTGTGAAACCGAGTGAAGTTATAGTTTTATAACGGAAATAAAAATGCATTTGCTTCATTCAATCCATTTTAATTAAATTCAAATTTATGACACATGCTGATTCAATAACTTAAAACTAATTTCATTAAGGTTTATATTCTTTTATAATTACACTTATTATACTTCAGACAAATCAATTACTTGAACTCTACTCGTATTTACAAGCTCATTCAAACTATTATATGTATAAAATCAAGTTTAATAAAATAAAAGAGTTCCTTATTTATAAAAAGGAATTCCTTAAAGTTTATTATTAGAATTTATTTTAATCATAATTACAATATAATTAAAAATCAAACATTCATACAACAACTAGGGTGCAAAATTCATCTTGACGATAATAAAAGTAGGTATCATGTATACATTATTTCGTAAAACTGCCCTCAAAAGCTACATCCGTTTCGTAAAACATATTTTACATTTCCATTGCGAATTATTTTATTTATAAAATTATAAAAATATTATACAATTGTGACATTCAATTATTAAAATATGGCAACACCGCTCTGCTCTATCACGTATTACTTAGAGATAGATTGACAAAATTAAAAGATTATTGCAGATAGAAAGGCGACAAGAGATATTTTGTTTTGTTCGTGACCAGATCTCAGGTTTTATATTGGAGCATTAAAAACCTTTAACTTTAAGTGAAAAATAGATATTTATGTAGGTATTAAGTTATTTACTAGCAATCAAAATGATTCTCTCGATTTTTGGATTTTTTATAACCGAAAAAAAATCATTAAACCGAGTACATTTCCATTCCAAGTCAGAATTTAATTCAATAAACGCAAAACGATTATGAACATTTCATAAATTTATTTTAATTTATTTAATTTTTAATTATTAATATAATATTATTTGAAAATAAAATAAAATAAAAATTAAGAAATTTATTTGATTATGTAATTTGTTAAATAATTAAGTCACATTTACAACAAATGATTTTATCACAAAAGGCTAACGTGGAGAATTCCATATCATTATTAAATTTTTAATCATAAAGATCACTTTTGCAACATAATCATTGTGTTGTAATCAAATACAAGAGTAATGATAGAAAAAGAGAGGAAAGAAGAAGAAAAGAAAGAAAGCTAAGAGGAAGGGAGAGAATAAAAGACAGAAAAAACACAGTTATAGAATTAAATTCTGACAGACAAACAATTTCTTTAACATACTTTCGTGATAGTAAACAACGGACTATTGAGGTTAATAATTTTGATTTAAAAGAGTGATTAATTTTCTTTGAATCGACTCAAATCCATCACTGGTATTGTTGGACTGTCGCATGGCACTGGTTCATTTCTGAAATATGAAATATTATTGACATCAAAAACCATAATAATTACAACACTTCTGACTATTTTAGAAATTAAGAGTATTTTAATAAATTAGTTTAATATTGAAGTTTTTAAGCTTTGATACTCGTAGCTTACATATTTTTTTACTCGTTTTATCATTAAAAATAAAATATTTATATTATATGATTATTTTTTGGTAGAGCTCAACTAACTAACGGGTACAAATAGGCTAGCTAAGCCGAGGTAATACAGTTGCGGATTAAAAACCGGTCTTGTACCGGTGACTTTTCTAATGATTATTTTTTTTTCGCGCCGCGAAAGAAATAACATGAAATTTCTTTGCTTTGGAAGAAATTTTGAAACGTTTATCTACTTTAATCCGGGGTATAATAGTGGTACGGAATAGGCTTTAACAACAATCTTTAGCAAGAGGTCCTTGTCCAGTAGAGACATCCAAGGCTTTAACGGTAAAATATTGACATATAAGTGTCTTCCTACTTTACACACGCATTTATATCATATCACCGATTGCCCGTTAGTTTCGTTGGTTTCCGCTCCAGGGTCATGAAGTCTGGGTATAATATTTTTATGTGTATTATATTCATTGACTAAAAAAATAATGAACATGTATACTCGTATATCAATCACTACTTACCTAAAATACGGACATTAACTTGTCTGTCATATGAACAGGCTATGTGCTCGTATATGTCAAACATATAAATCGAGTCATAAATTATATAAAGTTAAAACGATAAATGTTAAGGAGATAATTTTGACCATTGTAAAGTATAGTTTAATTCATACCGCTTTAAATCGGATCTCAGAAATGCATTCGGTGAGTGTAAAAATAATTCAATTCCATCGCTATTGTCGCATATGATTCTTGACAGCGTCACTTTCTTGATCTCCTTTAGTTGACCTTTGAAAAAAATAACAAAATGAACAAGGAACCTAACATAAATTATAAAATATGACTTGTTTCAAACTAGTGCAAATACGATGAAAGTTATTCAAATAATATTAGAGTTCTCGTAGACACAATTATTATGTATATACATTTTTATGTGGTATTATTAATTATATATGTATATTTACGTAAACGTAAATATACATATATAATATCTGTTACTTATTAATACAGATTCATCTCTTGTTATAAAAGAAATTTCTCTATAATATGTTCACAAATGAAGAAACTATTTTCTATACTGTGATCAATTAAAAAATTAAAAAAATATATACATATTAAATTTTCTCGTAAAGTTTCTTTAGTTGCCAATTTTAGGTTTTAAACGTCGAATAAACGGTTTCTAGCTATAGATACACAGTTATACTATACACATCAGCCGTTGCATGTCTACTGCTCAACTTTGGCCTCCCCCATCATCTCTGGGGGGCTTGCTAATACTCGCCACGCTTTTTAGGCGGGTTGGCGAGTCCAGTGTGTTGTGGCAAGATATGGTGACACTACTGCCCATTACTATCCTGGTTGGTGTACAGTTGCTCGCACCGCTATGAACTTAGTCACCTTTTACGACACCTCGGCAAGAAAGAAGTCGGGACAGTTCTTCTCTGTCGGTCACCGCACGGCAAATGCTAGTGAGTTAATAAATACATACACATATACTCGTAAATGACTACTTGCTATATTGCCGAAAATCTTTAGCAATTGATTGTTATCAATATATTTTAGCAATAGTTTTTAATATGTGTTAGTTTTAGCTAACGTGTATTATTAAATAGTGTACGACGCTTTGAAACCTTGCATTAATCCGGATATAAATATTAATCACGCATAAAAATAAATATTTCATTACTATGCGATCTTTTCTAAAAATAGCAAAGATCGTTTCCGTGAACTTATTTGGTCCTTACTTGGTGTAAACGCTCCTGGGTTGACATCAGGTCCGTTATCGTAGAAATAACGATCACCGGTCTTCAAACGCGAAAACTGATCGGCTATTATGTTCGCAAACGTCGGACCGACCACCCCACCTTCCACAGGCTCTTCTAGCAGCCCCCCAACCCATAGATCTATATCTTCAGGACTTGCGTATACTGAAGATAATCTTTGTGCAGCCTGAAAAAAAACAATACCTCTAGGCAAAAATAAACTGAGTTACTATTGCTGACTAAAACCTTAAATATACTATATAATATAATAAAAATGATAAATAGAAATGGCTAACTAACGAAAATTGTTTGAAATAAAGTTATAATTTTTTTTTACGTAATAAATTTAAATGCGGTGAATTTAAGTGAGTATTAAACAGCATTTGAAAGTAATTTCAGTACAAAATGTAGGTATATAGAAGCAGCGTGTTATTATTCCATAGCTGGGCTGTCATTTGTCATATAAGGTTTGACGTCTATAACACCATACCGTTCCACTGTAGATTGGTGAATATACGCGTTATAGAATTTCTACGAGTATAGAATTTTTTCTTACGATATTCTACTACTACCGAGCACAAATGAAATTGTTCGGTAAATTACCGAGCATTCAGTTGTTGCTCAGTTTTTTTTATTGTTTTTTATTTTAGTATTTTAGTTGGATAGGCAAACTGGCAGACGTTCCACCGACCGACCACCGACGTAGCCCATGAACATAAACTAGTTTACCTGGAACTAGCCCAGGCAACTCATTTATGTGTTTCCTATCCAGAAACATAAGGTGTTAAAGTCTCGGTGCCAGTAATTACACTGCCTGTGTTGCCCTTCTCTCCGAAACACAGCAAAGCTGTTTCACGGGTGAAACAAGCAAGATGGTGGTACCCATGCAGCCGGGAGCGCGGCACAGCGCATTCCTCCCACCGGTAAAACAATATTGCACACGCATGGCGCCGCACAGTGGGACGAAACGCCAAACGGTGTTTCAAAATTCTGGATTCAACTGGTTTTTTGAGCTAAACGTCTGAAAATTTTTTTGGAGTTACGTTTCAACATATAGAATTCGAATCCGTTTCCCTCGCAATGGTGTGCGGTATATATATATATGTAAAAAATGGCTGAATATGAGCTACTTTTAGGCTTAAAATCTGCAGCATGGAAATAAAATATTAATGCTGATAAAAATCCGATGCCGATAAAAATATTTATGCCGAAAAAAAATATACATCATTTTAATTGATAAAAATGATATATTACATGTATATTACAAGTAGAAAAAAGATTTTTTAAGATATTTATCGGCATTTTTATCGGCATTAATATTTTATTTCCATGCTGCAGGTTTTAAGCCTAAAAGTAGCTCATATTCAGCCATTTTTTACATATATATATATATATATATATACCGCACACCATTGCGAGGGAAACGGATTCGAATTCTATATGTTGAAACGTAACTCCAAAAAAATTTTCAGACGTTTAGCTCAAAAAACCAGTTGAATCCAGAATTTTGAAACACCGTTTGGCGTTTCGTCCCACTGTGCGCCGTGCTGAATAAATTAGACAAATACCGTGCATTTAGTTTCAGTGCATATTTTACCGTGACTTTAATCGGATGCGTTCATTAACATTCATAACATTTAAATTTAATAAGCATTTTGAACCTATAGTTCTTTCTGATTTAACATTTATATATAAAATATTTCGCTAAGGCTCAGGCACTTTACAGAAATTTTAAAAATTATCCCTTAAAATAAGTTCTGGTAGTCTACTTGTTATATTTTTACCTGCGGTCTTCCGGATAAGATTTTACATAATTACATTGTATTTTGATATATGTATATAATTAAATATGACTTACGCTTGGAGCGAATTGATGAAAATGTTTGAATGGTTTCATTCCAACCAACTTTCTGTACGCGTTGTATGAACGAACGCCGTAATCCCTGCCGCGCTGGATGTTGATGGCTGCCAGGTCCAGACCGAACGGGCTACCGCCGTGGAACATGTAGCGTGATAGCTGTTAAACAACCATTAGAATATTATAAGAAGGATTCGTAAATTCCATATAACAAATATATAACAAAATAATCTTACATTTTTAAGTTACCGATATCGTTTTGTTAGTTGCATAGAATTATTGAGAAATAATTGGACCGATGATGGACAGTTTTCATGTCAATTTACTTTGATTTGCATGTAATGTCAAATATATCAATTACTTGTAAAAAACAATACCCGATTTAAAATAATTTATTTCTACAGATAATCTTGCTAAAATTGCTTTAAAAAAAAAAAACAACACAAATGCGAGACTCGCACCTGATCGATGGCATATCACCGAAAAATGTTTAACAGTATATACCTACATAATATGACATGAAGCTAAAACTACCGAAAAAAATACGTTTCTTGTATTGAACCTCTTTCATATTTATCTTTTATTTATTTTATACATAATAATGACAACCGTTCTGGTGTAGTGTTGCGAGTGGTCGCCTCAACGTCCGCAGTCGCATGTTTGATTTCCCCTCGGACCAGATATTTATGTGTGATCTGGGGGTATGTTCTTGTGGGTCTTTCCTCCATGCCTCGGTTATGTCATGCACGTAAAGCCGTCGGTCCCGGTTGTTATCAGAGACACCTGATGATGATCGTTAATTATGTTATGGAAAATATCCGCCAACCCGCAGTGAAGTAGCGTGGTAAAGAAAGAAGAAAGAAAGAAACAAATTTTATTGACCTTATTAACATAAGTAAAAATAACATCAACGTAAAAGTAAAAATAAAAACAGAAACAACATACAAGAAAAAGAACAGTAACAGCAATAATACAAAAATACAATAACATACAACATAAACAGGATTAATGGAAGAAAGGCCAACCAGGCTCTTGACTCAGCATTGTTTTTGACAGCAAAATAAAAATTGCTGCCAAAAACGCTGATTAGATTAGATTACTCTCTAACCCTTCTTCTATATTGAGAAGATTTCTTTGTTTAGTATTGGGACGTTTTCAGGCTGATTCAGTCAAATCATAATAATACAATATTCTATGAAACTTAGTGACTACCTTCCAAAGATAGTTCCGTGACATATAAATGGAAGAACGGATAGGGTAAGTTATGTTGTTACCTTTTTGTACAAATAAAGTCCTAAAAGAGATATCGTTATTTATTTATTTATTTATTTATTTATAAGGGATGGAACACAGGACAGAAAAAGTTAATAAAGAAAAAAATGTTATACAATTTTGAAGGCCAATTACGACCATCCATCCGTTTAAAATTAAATTAAATATCTATATAGAACAAACGTGCAAAAAAAAAAGAAATAGAAAGGAAAAACAAAAAATATGTTAAAATTGAAAAAAAAACAATCTTATTATTATCCTATTAAACTAATTAATACCTTATTATACTAATACATATACTATAATAACTATTATATATAATATAACCATTTATATCCTATTATACTTTAATTAATATTATACTTATTTAATTATAATTTATATAATATTAGATCAATAAATAATTATACTTACAGATTCACTAACTAATGGGTCAACCGACTGCATCGGCTGCCAGGACATGCCAATTAGAAATCTGTCTAAGAAAGGTTTCAAACGCAGTCTTGAAGGTTGAAACATGACTTCTGGTATAAATATCGATTCATATATTCCTTTATGTTGAGGACTGAGAACTCTAAAATGATAATAAAAATAATATTTCAGCTTTGTTTGAATTTGTTAATTTTTATTAATGATTACTGCAATATTGTTAGTCAGGTAGCATTGCATGCTACTCTAAACAAGAATCAGTGGAATTTCAGTTAATTACGTTGGTGAAACTGTATTCACTTCTATAAGTGATTTTTATAACAATTAGTGAATACTTACTAATACACATGTATGTGTATTAGTAAGTGACCGTATGTGAGTGCATTCTAGTCGCTTTCTCAGCGTTCTACTCATAAACGGTTAATTTTACAGAAAAATGCAAGAGGCATTTTTTGTAGATAATTTTACCACAAACAATTTTTATACTAACCTCTATTGATTTCCGAGCAATAGGACGCGAGATATTTGCGAAAAACTGATCTTCGTGACTTTTTGACCTTTATAACTTTTTTAGCCGGCACGATATCAATGTCGATTTTTGACATCTTAATTACAACGCCGTAATAAAGGTGTATACAAAAATTTTGCTCACTAATAATTTTTCCGCAAATAAAACCTAAAATCACTGGATTAGCTATAACATTACAAAGTGAAAACAACTCACGTCAGTTGGTCGTCAACTGTCGAGTGACCGAACCTCATCGCTGCACTCGCGAACTCCACAGTCAACGATGGGTTCACATTGGGATCGTATGAAGAAGAATAACCAGGAGTTGAACGTAGACCGAACATTCCCATCATTCTTGGTCCTAAAATTAAATATTATAGATTAAAAGACTTTGTACTTAATTACAAAGTATTTTTTTGCGATATAGCTCAAGTTAACTGTCACCAACTCGTAGAAGGCTGGCTCAATTGGGGTAGTAAAGTACCACACTTTGGCACGAAATACGAGTGTAGTTACCGCTTAAGGCCAGTATATCCCAAATCACCTGTTTTTGATAGAGTTTTAAACATAGTAATATTCATTTTTTTGATCCGTTAAAAATATATGTTATAGTTTAACAAACGTTCTTGATTATTCAACGGTTCAAAACACGATAATTGTAACTTGACTCGATAAAAAAAAAAACATAAAGAAAGGATGTTTTTGATTATTTTTCGAGTTTTATTCGAAGAATATCAGATTTTAAGTTACAATATTCACATGTAAAAATAGGTAATAACTTTTAGTAGAACATTTAACGGTTACTTTTTTAAATAAATGTTTCTATTTTTTTTAAATATTAAATATTTAAATTATATAAGAAAACGGCCCGCGCGCCTCGCTTTAGTTGCCTGCGAGGCGTCATCGAAGTAGGACCTGTATCTCTGCTGTCTGGCGGCGTCCCCCCCCCTCTAAAGATTGGATTTTTTTTATAACAAAAATATCCACGGGCTTATATTTGCCCGTGCCTTTTTTTAATTAAATGTATAAGATTGTTAATATAGTTTCATGCGTACTATTTTAGACTTACATTAGCTAGACTTATTGTCAGGATCTCTATGACGCGAGTCCGTATACTGACCATTATTTATTTATTATTATTTTTTTTTTTTAATACATATAATCATATTTACATACATATAATCATTTTTAATAAACATAATCTTTATTTACAAATATAATTTACATATAAAAATATACACACATACATATATATACATATACATATACACACACACACACATATATATATTATATATATATATATATATATATATATATATATATATATATATATATATATATATATATATATATATATATAATTTTATTTTGTCTTTTTTTTTTTACATCTATTTACATCATGTTTCTTATTTTCTATGTACATGCGTTTATTCCTTGATCTAATATAATCTAATATTTCATTGCTTGTTAGTACATGTACATACCAGCCACCACATTTTTACGGCTTGTCTACATTTACATTTGGGCTCTTTATTTTTGTATTATTTATTGGAGACTCTGCCGCAGCCATCCCCCGAGGGAAGCTGTTCGAGCACATCCTCAATGACGGCGGTGTCTCTTTTATGTATAGCCATCTTGAGGGTGTGCTCGAGTATTTCCTTCGTTGTGGCCTCCACCGAGGCCGACAAAACGACCGATTGCATCATCACCGTCGTCGGTGTAGTAGACACAGGTCTTTGTGTGCCTGGTCACCGCGACCACAGCATGCGGAACACTGTCATGAATCCGCAGCCTCCTAGTCTTTGTCTGGACGATGATGACTGCCTCGCGTGTCTGTCCCTATGCCTCGTGGATAGTCATGACGCTCGATCCCTGTCCGGTGCCGTATCCCTTGTCTATCAACGTCTTCTTTTCCTCTTGTGTGAAAACCGATGTATAGGGTCCGGTCTTGTCTCTTAGGAATTCGAGCGCCAGTGAACCTCTCTATCCTCAGAGAATGGATAGTGTGGTTTGAGGAATAGATTGGATAATTTTATTTAGTACTAGCTTTGCCCCGCGGTTTCACCCGCGTTAATTTGAGGGAAAAACGTATTTAAATATTTTCGCCTCGTTGGTCCAGTGGTCTCAAGCGTTACTGCCGAGCAAGGGGTCTCAGGTTTGATTCTTGGGTCGTTCAACATATTACTGAGTTTTTTTTTCAAAAACAAACTCTTCAGTTTTATCTATTAGTATAGATTATTATTGATTATTTTATTAGATTAGTTTAGTTAGTACTCTAACAACGTTGGAAGTGTTTTTACTGTATAGCAGTGTAGTGTAGATATAAAATGGGGAATAAAACTAGAAACAAAAAGAAAATATCTAGACGTGAACTACGTAAGCTTAGAAAAGCGATCAGATAAGTACTCGTAAGTTTAATGAACACTCAATCTATTTTTAGCTTGAATATAATGATTGTCATCGATATCTTAGACCGATATATTAGCATATCCAAAATTTCAATAAGTTATATTAGTATTTTCACCTAACAGCGGCTAGCTAGCAGCTAGCGGCAATTGAAGATTCTTCGACGGTCAGCGAATGGCGATGGGTCCCAACCAGGCTAAACGTAGCCGACGACGCGGCGCGGGACGTACCAGCGGGATTCAGCAGTGGTCACAGATAGTACACAGGTCCTGAATTTCCTTATCATCCGGAGTCCACCTGGCCCACGGAAACGTCCGCCTTGTCGTCGTCAACCGAATCTACAGACGAAGAAAAAACTCATCACGTCACCGATCGTAAACAGCCGCGACTCAAAGAAGGGTTACCAGACTGCACACGGTACTCCAGCTGGAACAGACTCCGCTACACGACGGCTCGAGTGCTACAGTTTATAGAACTCTGTCGAGCCAATACACAACGAGTCAACTATAAAAGGACTAAGAAAAGCGCGTTAAAAGACCCAGACTGGAAAAGGACGAACAAGAAGCTGAAAACACGCCAGAAAATAAGAGTAGAGCTCGAAGAAACTTTGGAGGTTCGTCCGGTCTCCGCGGAACTTATCAGGAAAGCTGAAGACCATGTTCATGAGAACAGTCCAAGAAGAATCTTTCCCAAATGAAGTAGAAAGCATTAAAGACGGGAAGTCGTTTACCCGAAACAGTCGCCTCAAGCAGCTGAGCATCGAGTGTGCAGAGAGAGCCCTCCGAGTCCGTAGTCGTATTAACGCCGCGGAGCAACTATCAACGCCATCTAAAAACCCGATGATACTAGATAGAAATCATCACACAGTGAAGTTGTGGATCATAGCGATGCATAGAACGAGGCATCACACGGGAGTCGAGGCGACTGTGAACGAATGTCGACAGCACTACTGGATACTACGCCTGCGGCCCGTCACAAGGACGCTCTTTCCACAGTGTCTACACTGCCGGATTAGGGCAGCGATCCCGCCACACCCGAGAACAGGAGACCTACCTGCGTGTCGCCTAGCTCACCATCAGCGACCCTTCACATACACAGGGGTGGACTACTTCAGACCATTAACAGTCACCGTGGGACGCAGCCAACAGAAACGTTACGTGGCAGTATTCACGTGCCTCACTGTAAGAACGATCCACCTAGAGATAGCGACGTCACTGAGCACAGACTCAGTGATATTGAATTTAAGAAGAATGAAAGCTCGACGAGGACAACCTGCTCAAATCTGGTCCGACAATGGGACTAACCTGCGAGGTGCCGACAACTAATTGAGACAGGCAATGGACAGAGCGACGTCCTCACCTTCGTCGCTGGGTCAACAGGCGGCATAGGGTCCTTACGTTTCGGCTGTCGCCGGTGCTTACCGGACACGGTTGCTTCGGTAAGTACCTGCACCAAATCGCTAGGCGAGAAGCCACCCCTGATTTTGCCACGAGTGTAGCGCGCCAATCGACTCGGCGCGTCACACCCTGGAGGAATGCGCCGCTTGGGAGCCCCAGCGCAGGGCCCTGGTGGCAGTAATAGGTGGAACATAAACATTTAATACCTAAGAGAAGAAATAAAGTTTAAATCTACTTCTCTTAGGTATTAAATGTTGTAAAGTGTATTAATTAACAAAAAAAAAAATACTGATAATTAATATAAATTAAAATATTAATAGTAAATTTTTTTTTAGCTATAAACCCATAAAAAATTAAATAATTGTTTTTATCTACTTCTCTTAGGTATTAAATGTTTATGTTGCATTTTATACTGTGCCTTCAGGATCGAAAACAAAACTGAATTATGAAATAACCTAAAGTAAAAAAAAAAAAAACCTAGTAAGTTACTGTAAAATTATATATTTAATTATTTCCGTGCGCCGTCGCCGCGCGCGGGGTCATCGAGAGTTCATTTGATCGGAGACTTCGCGTAACTAGTCGCGCGGGGAGGGAGGTAGCGCTAAATACCTACAACGCTCGAATATACTGGCCTTAACCTGTACATCATGTGTTCATACGGTGATTTCTAAAACGGAACCTAAAATATTTCCTACATCCCATCACTTCTAACTTCTTCTTATTCCTTTAGCCAGTGACGCATCGTGACTCCTCTGCTTATAGTTTTAGGCGGCGGTCTACTCATTTTCTGACTATTCCCATAGCAAATAAAACTATTTCAATTCTCATTTTAATCATAACGTCCATCATAAAATGATTATGAGACAAGGCTATGAGAAGAGGTCCCGAGGAGTTGCCCCGCTTGCCTTTCCCTAAATCCGACCCTGAAAATGGTTAATCTATACGTGCAAAACATTATAATAGATAATCTAACACAGTTTTTAAAAAAATATGATTATCACGTTTACCTTAACTATGTACAGAGAGACGTGCAGACACGCCAATTCGCTGAAGAATTTAACTAATGCAAATTCATTCCAATCACACTAATTTGTGGAAGAGAACTCGTTGCAGATTATTAGTATAGGATTTACGACTAGGAAATATATGAAAATTATAGTAGCGTTAGTAGATCGGCCTAGTACGGATAGGAATATTAAGTTTGAATTTTTTTTTATAGTAACTCATAATTATATATTACCAAGTAGCAATGGTAGGTATTCGTTGTATATGACGTGCTGGTATACCGCCTGTAATATTCTTCTTGTTTCGAAAAATATTTTGATGTCTTCCCACGTGGGATTTATTTTCGAAAGAGCTCGGGCTATTCTGTTGTGTTCTCTGGTCCAGATTGTTTGGAGGACTGTTAGTGATATTATCTGATTTCCATGATTATCCCCTGTGATAAAAAATTGATAATAAAAAAATGTTGACAATTTCCTTTTAGAAACAAAATATTTTTTAGTAATGAATCCTAAATATCACAAATGCGAAACATTTTTGAATGGATGTTTGTTACTGTTTACGGACGTACAGATTAGATCTTTACGGAAGAATGGATTTAGATGAAACTTTCATATCATATCAGAATACCACATAGGCTATAATTTATAAAAATTTCGTGTAATTTGGCGATAATATAACATAGTTTAAAAATTATCATGCGAAAACGCGTGAGTGTTTTTTGTATGAGAGTCTTTATTACCGAGCTGAACATGGGCTACTTTTCGTCAATATAACAACGCGGGCGAAGCCACGGGCGGAAGATAATACTCTATAAATTATGCTTTTTGTAATGAAAAAAATCTAAACAAGATACAATAAAAAAATTAAGATGTCAATTGAAATTTGAAGAAACTTTTTTTTTAAATTTAATCAAGTAGAATGAAAAAAATTGAAACTAGAATTTGGTGTTTTATACCTATATATATATAAATATATATATATATATATATATATATATATATATATATATATATATATATATATTTATTTATTTAAGAATTAAAATCCATTCTAATGTCATAAAACAGAGGAGTTATTTTCTTTGTGAGAACTAATAACAAATTATTTTGGTCCGATTTGAAAAACTATTACTGCGTTAGAAAATATGTTTATTAACACCAAAGCGTGTGGTGCCGCACGGTGAATCTAGTATAGTGGTACGTATTAAATACCCGATTCGAAACAAGCAGCTCCGTCGTGCATATTAAGGCACTCTTTTCTTTTTGTCAGAGGTGGTAGATCTCTTCCGAAATCTTTAAATGTCTTGAGCAGTCCTCCAGGGGCGCGTAACTCGAGTATTTTTTCTTCTATACTACCATAAAGATGTGACAGATCGGTATAGTGTGTTACGCCATTCATCTAAATTAAAAACAAAATAGTTTTATTGAAAATATAATCAATAATCATACATCAGAATAATATAATTATATGTCATTGATGATTGATCATTTCTTAATGTGATATATATAAATATATAGTATAATATAATATGTAATATATAATTTGAATAGTCTAACTAGGCTAATTATGTCAGGTGAACAAAAAAAAATTGGTGATTAGAAAATTATTTTTATAAACGTAATTTGATCATTATCATTCATCATCATTATTATCATCATATCAGCCTTTAGATGTCCACTGTAGAACGTAGGCCTTCCCCATCGACCTCCACAGTAGAACGTAGGCCTTCCCCATCGACCTCCACAGGGAGTGGTTCAAAGCAGCCTCCTTCCAACGGCTTTCGGTGACTTTCCTCAAGTTCTCTGTCCATCTCGTAACGTTATTAAAGCTTAGTTAAAAAACAAACAAATTAACCAATTACTTATTTAACTTTTAGTATACGTCATGTTTTATTTATTTAAGGCTTACCATCAGGTTTACAATGTGTTAACACAGTTACAATACACATCACAGACAACATTCGTAAATTGTAAATCTATATTAAGGTAAACACGACATGCTTAAGAAACAGAATACATAGGAATAAATTACATTAAATGTGCTTATTTGTTATCTGTTAAAGTTTTTACGAAAGATTATATTAGACAATAAAAAGCGCCTGTTACTAAAAATGTAGCAATAAATTTTAATACCTACTATAATTACATACAGGGAAAACTTTTAATTTTACATTCTGAATAGGTTTTTAATATATGCATGAGAATAAAAGAATAGCATAATTAGTTAAAAATGAAGAGGATAGTAACGAACCTGCTTTGCATATCCAACTGTGCAGTCACTTCGCGGTGCAAGCTGTGTTCTGACGAAATTAAGGCATTGCTGACCGAACTGGCCGTAGAAGATGTCTTTTTTATCCACCACTATGGGAGCGCAAGCCCAGTGTTGTAACTGAACAGGAATTAGCTTTCCATTTCCAAAACAGCACGAAATTGCGTCGCCATTATCTGGATAATATCAAGTGTTATTCTTAATTTATAGCAACAATATACTCAGTAAAATAGTGATCATTGAAGATTGAAGAAAACCTATGTTCAGAAGTGGATATGGTAACACGCTCAATAATTAAAAAGAATTTTGAATTCGGAACAATTAAAAATCTTTCATTTCTCCTGTGATTTGAATCAATAATACAATCGGAAATACATGCCTTTATATCTCATCTCTCTAACAACCATAATATATCACCGACGTGAAATGACGGCACTGTCGTCGTGTTTCGTTCGGTTTGTGAGAGATCCGGTGGCCTATCCCTTCCCTTCCCTCCACAGGTAAAGTGGAACATCCCTACCCTCCCTAAAGGCCGGCAACGCACCCGCTAATCCTCTGATGTAGCGGGTGTCGATGGATGTCGTGTTTACTTACCAACAGGTACAATGTCCATTTGCCCCCTCTAATATAAAAAAAAAAAATTACTAGAATAAATTAAATATAATTACCCAAAGAGACCACAACACCAGTGCTGATATCGTGTGTAATAAACTGCCCGAACTGCATGAACATAAGGTTGAGAGTACCACTGGGACGATTGCCTTCAAGAATCACGGCACTACTCACTGTTCTAGCACTAGGCAATGGTAGCCCTGTTATCGAGTTACGCATTGCCCAAATACCTAAAACATGGAAATATTTCAATTTAATACAATAAGTACACGCGATTTCATTCAAGAATAATTTTAGTATTTATTGATCAATTAATATACACGCCTCACACTCAACGGTTCTTAGCAGAATGAAATTCTGTCTCAAGGGTCCGGAAACAAACAACATAAACAAAAAATGAAAAAACCATATGATAAACTATCCATACAAATATTTTTCATTAGTGAGTATCGCCTCAATGACGTGTACCGATGGTTGCGGGTTTGATTCCTGCTCGGGAAGAAATTTGTATTTGTACAAATATTTGTTTCCGGTCTGGGTGTATGTTCTTGTGGATCTACCTACCGTGTCTTGGATAGCACGTAAAGCCGTTGGTTCCGGTTATTACCACAGACACCTGATAAGAATCGTTACTCATGGTAGGGAAATTATCCGGGAATCCGTAGTGTAGCAGCGTGGTGAATTAAACTCCAACCCTTCATCTATATGGAGAAGAGGCTTTCGCTCAGCAGCGGGTTGTTTATAGGCTGATACGGTTACAGTGAGTATAGCACTCGCCACCCAGCAGCAGCCAGTTGTTGGACCAGTACCTCACACCGTCGTCGAAAAGTACTTAATAATTATTGCTTCTTTCCTGCACAGGATGGTATCATACAAAGTACCTCAATAAACAAGCTATATGTTTAGTTTTTAAAATCAGTGTATACAAATATCCAAATTCTTCTGCTGTAATGTGTAATATATATAATAATAAATTGTAATGATTTAATTGTAATGCCATGAGCTGAAATAGTATCAATTTAAATAGTACGAGTGGAAATAGTATCAGATGAAATAGTATAACTGGTAATAATCTACTGTTCTCTTATATTTACGCGAATTTTACTCATTTAATTAAAAGTGTTGATCGGATTTTATCGCATTTATTTGTTTAAAAACTTTACAGTTTAACGATTTTTCAATTAAATTATTATCCGACGTTTCGATCCCTTTAGATCGTCCATGATCTCGGGGACTGAGGTGGTGGGTGTCCGACTAATATTTTATTCATTATAATAATGGTAATAATCTGTTGAAATGTTATCCGTTGAAATAGAAAGAATGAAAACAGAATCAGTGGAAATAGAATTACTATACTAGTGGGATATCGAACCATCACTATAGTCAGGTGGCAGCAACCTCTCATAGCCAGTGTTGACGGCGCCCCAATCTAAGTTCTTCTGATTGTTGCATTCACCTCCTACTTTTCTATATGGAATGGGCTTATTGGGACACAATGGTTGAGGAGGACAAAATGGACCTGCAATATATAACTTACAATTAAACAATTTTTTTTGGAAAATAAAAACTAACTAGTAGAAAAACTTACACAAGTTACAATGAATAATTTTTTTTTATCGTTAATAAATAAAAAAAAACTTTTCAGACCTTTGCTTAGAGTAGGTACGCACTCTATACTAATTTAAATGCTATTTAAAAAAATATAAAGAGGTGTTAATTACAGTTACTATTTCTGCTCTAATTAAATGATATTAAAAGTTATACA